>JAXCLO010000208.1:6972758-6999775 GCA_035583995.1 Arremon aurantiirostris
ATTATATTGCATTATATTATATTATATTATATTATATTATATTATATTATATTATATTATATTATATTATATTATATTATATCATGCTGTATTATACTATATTATGTTATATTACATTATATTATATTATATTATATCATTATATACATTATTATTATATATTACTGTTCTATTATATTATAAAATATTATACTATAATATATATTAAATATTATAGTAGAACATAAAATAAAATTTATGATTTTATATAAATATAAAATTATAATATTTTATATTACATTATAAAATGTAATAGTTTTCACCAATCCCATTGTTCTGATATAATAGCAGTTCACTGCCTAACTGAAACAGTAATATAAATAACTTCTAAAATATTTTTTAAATATTTACCATAGAGCATTTAATTTGAAAATATTAGCAATTGTCCATGATTTTCAAAGATGGGTGGCAGAGATAATGAATTCTTTTGCTTCTGGCAGAAGAAATTAAATTGCCCAGGTTGTTGTTTGGATGGGACCATCACACGGTACCTGGTGGTTGTCTTCTGTGCCAATCTGCACAGACTTTTTCAAGCATAATCAGGATATCTTACAGGCAGAATAAAAGTCCCTCTTGTCCCTATATCCTTTAAAGAATTTGTAAATGAGCCTTTCAGCACTTTTTTTTTTTTTCTTTTCAGGTTAGCATTTTATGCATTCAAGCTGAATTGGGAGAGTTGTAAGTTCAGCCTGTATTAATTACAGGTGCAAGATGACTTGGTTTCTTTTATACTAGCTACTTCTAAAACAGGGGCAAAAGAAAATATCCTTGATTCCCTAGCAAATCACTGCCAGGATGTCTTTATGAGGAGCTGAAGCAGATTTTTGGGAGTTCTGTGAGCATGACAGAGTGTATCTTCTCATATACATTCTGTTCAGAGTTTTGCCATTAAATAAGTGAGAAATACCTACTCGAAAATGTCAAATCTAATTGTATTGAGCCTTCACAATGAAGCCAAGTATGAAAAGGGGTAGTCTTAGTGTTTTTAAACTGTAGGTATAAATTTATGTTATAACACATAAGGATTTTAATGTCTGATATATGAAGAAAAACTTGGTGAAAGGTCTCCTACTAAATGGATAACTCAATTAGACTGAGTGGATTCCAGCAAACTAGGTTAGGTAAAGGATGATTTAACTTTAACTTCAGTCAAACTACTACTAAAGTTGACAGCTGAATTAATGATGTCTGAGTCAATAGCAACTCTTTTAAGGTCAGATATGTCTAGAGGGACTTGGCCCAGGAGGCACAAAATGAAATAGCTACAGATCAAAAAAGTTATAAGCTCCACTGGGTAGGAGCCAGACATGATAGGATGATATGTACTAATAGAGATCGTGAAAGAACAACTGAAATGTCTTCTTTGAACGTGTTTTGTTTTCTTTTTTAATAGATGTTAAATGGAAAGTGAGCATTTAAAAGTACAAAATATTTTCTGTGCAAAGATTTGGTCCATTTTGACCAAATGCTCAAAATCTGGCTGTCTGAAAAATAGCATTATTTCTCTAATTCTAAAAGATCTAAATAAATTTTAAAGTCACATTAATTACTTTGATATGCCATAAGTACTGTACACCCACAAATACTGTAAACTTGAGCAAACCCAAAATGGCAGTGGCCTGTTCCAGATTTCTCATATGGCTTATAAAAAGTGAATGTGTTTATAAAGCATGCTCACACTGAGCTGTGCAGGGAGAAGGGAACTGAGGATCTCAGTGCTTTGGCGCTATTGGCACATCAACAAGAAGAAAAGACAGATTTATTTATTTATTTTTTCTTTCTATTTGGAAAGTCCTGGTATTGTCCATATAAGCAAAATGATGGGCTCTGGTCCTAATACAGAATCTGGAATTCAGCTCTCAGGAAATCCTCTCCCACCACCTTTTCACAGAGAAGAATTGTCAACAGCAGGACTTGATGCCAATAGGTAAGAATTCTTACTAAAATTTATGAGACATCCCTTACACTTTCTAAAAGGGTTTGAAAGCCCAGCATATTTTGCAAAATATACTTCCCTTCCCTCAATAAGCAGCATACATCACTGATTTTTTGCTGAAAGGATGACAGTGCTGACATGGGAAAATTCAACAATATATATAATTTTTGAGAGATATTTTGACTCACTTTCCTTGCTGCTTAGACTAAAATTGCAGGCAAGTCTCATTTTTGCAGCTAACTTTTCTCTTTCGTTTTCTTCCAACAAAACACTTCAAGGTTACCTGTCTGTGTGACAGATGTCCTGGTTTTTTCATTAAAATCTGATTTTTGGGCAGCTTTTCTATTAAGCCCTGTGAATATTCATAAAGAGATTCTGATGTACCTAGAGTTGATTTAACTGGGCAATGAATCAATTGCTGCTAAAACTAATGTTAAAAGAGAACTAAAAGAGAAGAATAGAAGGGGAAAAAAAACCCCACAAACCAAACCCTAACCATATTTCCATCTATTTTAGAAATATTGCATTGATTGGGAATAATTTGGGGACTGAGAGTGCAACTATTGTCTTTCAACTCTATGGCTGGATCTAGCAGGATCTGAATGAGCAACAGAATCCTGGTTTTTATTTTGTTTATGCAAATGGCTTTGCTGTTCAACATGGCTTGTTCTGTGCTACCTCATCCTCCTGACTCTGTGTTCTACCCCTGCTTATTTCCCAGTCATTGCCAAGTTAAATCCATGCCAGGCTTGGTAGCCACACACCCCTAATTTAGCAATTGCATTTTAACAAAGAATTTATGAGAGTTATTTTTTCTTTCCCAGATAAAAAACTTTGTCTTAGCTCAGTGTTCACAGAGACTGCTCTGCCTGCCTGCTTGATTTGTTTTCTATTTATAAATAGAGTTATATCTCCAAAGAGGTTCATTTATGAGGGAGATCAGCTCTAGCCAGTGGTGTGAACTGAGCAGATTGGGGAAACAAAGCTTTGGAGGGTGGCTAAAATAAAACAAATTAACTGTGCAGCCTTCACTTGGTTTCCATTATTCGAAGTGAGATAACACTGTGGATTTTTTTTAAAGGAAAAGACATTGGGATCCCAGTTATCCAGGCATCCACAGTCAGAGTCACTCTTCCTGATGAATTCTCAGCATCTTTACTCCCCCACTATTGACTTGCTATTAGTCGTACTCCCATTGGCTGTGTTATCCCAAAATATCCATGTGAGAATAACAGTTCATACAGTGGATAACTAAGATTAAAAAGAACCCTCAATAAGAATAATCATGCTTTGGGACTGATGTTGAATATTCTCCTTTAATCCATAGAATCTTTTAGAACTTGAGTTTGGGAGGATTTTTCGTCCCATGGGTGAGATTTCACCTGATGCTATTTCCAGCAGAAGTGCCTGCATCTCATTTCTGAGTCTCATGTACCATCTCCCTTTAATATTTTCTTTTTCCTTCAGAGATGGAGATAAGGTATCTGTGTGCCTAGAGATACTGGTACATATCTGACCTTTGTGTCTCCTGGTAAATGCTTAGAATTTAAATTGCTTGGCTGGTGGAATGTTTCAGCTTTTTCCTCATGAGAGCTGAGCTTCTGTATTTGTGAGGGCCATTAAAAGGAGTACATGGTCACATCCTAGGAGATGAGATAATCTATTCTTTTTTATTCAAACTGTCACTTAATTCAGTGTAATTTCTGAACTTCTATTTATTATACAACAGTACTAAATAGGATCCTGTCCAAACTATTCATATGTCTCTTTTCTCATTCTAGAAAAAGACAAATCATCTTTATTTGTTGAAATTCTCCAGCCATGTTCATGGGAAAACCACAGGAGCTAAGTATAGATCAGGTACAACTTAAAACAAAAATTCAATTTCTTTATGGTAAGCTTCTCTAAATCTCTGTAAAGGAATGTTGCCATTTTTTGATGCCTTTCTATCCCACAATTCCCATTTCTATCCCAGAGTATACACCAAATATTTAAGTAAAGCTAGCTCCATAGTCTTAGGTCCATCTGTGGGTATACGTACATATATAAATGGGAAAAAAATATGAGGGCTCCTCAGAACTGGTGCTAATATCTCATTTTTCAAAGTTTAGTGGTTTGAGTAGAATGTCAGCTTTCAATAAAAGAAAGAACAATGTGAGTGATTGTGTATATAGTAATTTTTCTGAAGATAATGAGAAAATGAAACTTGCTATTCTGGATTGCTAAAATCTGAGACTTGTTCTGACAGTGCCAAGAGCTGACGGAGCTCCCATGTGTATTAAAATAAATGCAGAAACAATTTAGAAAATGTAAATAGGAGGCTAAGGAAAAAAAAATGCTGTAGAATGAAACACTTTAACACTTTGATACTTTGCATTTTTTACATACTGTCTCTCCCTGTGACAGATCTTCCTCACAAACAAAACAACAGATATTTAAACACTGGCAAGTTTCATCCCTTACATTTTAGGAATTTAGAGAAAACCTTCAAATTACTTCATTTACTACAAAACCCAGGAGGATTAAATAGATAAAAAAGCTGTGATGAGCAGCTGACTCCAGTGTTTTTAAGGACACCATAAGACACTAACATGGGCCAGCAGAGCAATGCAAATATTCTTACAGAAAATAAAAGGTTGTCTCATAATTTTTGAATGTTGGTCCCTTCACCTAAGAAGTTCACAGTCTGAAATGCTGTCATATCTTACCTGGATATCTCTTTTTTTTTTTTTTTTGTCTTTTCCCTAATTGTATTTCTGTAAGTCTTTCAGGAATAATTACTGGTGAATTTCTACAACAAGATGAAAATGAAGTGAGTTGGTAGCATACTTGAGAGAAAGCAATTCCACTATTTCTTTTTGCAAATTAAAGATCTCATCCCAGCATGAATTGTTTAATTCTATTGCTTTAATTGCATGGGATTTTTTTAGCTTGAAGAGTTGCTGGATTTTTTTTTTTTTTTTTTTACCTGAGATCAGAGAAGAAACAAACCTGTATTTGTAAGTAGTATAATTTTATTCAGTTATTGTTACCTGCCAGAGTTCAAGAAGCATTTAGGCAATGCTCTCAGACACATGGTGTGATTTTGGGGTTATTCTGTGCAGGGCTAGGGACGGACTTTGATGATCTCTGTGGGCCCCTTCAAACTCAGGATATTCTGTGATTGCATGAATGCTAGCTCTATGATGTAAATTCGGCATGTGACTTTTTTTTGAAGCCTTGACTCCTCTGTAATTTGTGAAATCAAGCTTTATATGAATAACAGTTACAGGGCCAGTCTCTGAAACCTGGGACATTATTTTTAGACATTTTTAGATCAATTGCTGAAGTGTAACTTGAAAACAAAGGGCACTTTAACATTTTGTCTGATAGATATTACCAACCTTACTCATGGATCCCATGGGGCATTATTTAAAGTTTTTTGCTCTCTTCCTGTGGTATTTTCTGGGCATGAAGAGAAAGGAATGAAACTGACTCCATGTTCTTAGAAGGCTGATTTATTATTTTATGATATTATATTATATAAAAGAATGCTATACTAAACTGTACTAAAGAATAGAGAAAGGCAGAAGGCTACAAAGAATGATAATGAAAACTTGTGACTTTTTGCAGAACCCCAACACAGCTGGATGATGATTGGTCATTAAGTCAAAACAATTCACATGAAACCAATCAAACAATAACCTGTTGGTAAACAATGTCCAAACCACATCCCAAAGCAGCAAAACACAGGAGAAGAAAATGAGATAACTATTGTTATCCTTTTTCTCTGAGGCTTCTTATCTTCCCAGGAGAAGAATCCTGGGCAAAGGGAATTTTCAGAATTTATGATGGTGACACTCTTTCAAACATGCCAGAAGCTCCAAATTTACCTTGCCAAGACTGAAATTGGATGCAAAATAGATTTAGGAGTGTCTCCCTAGAAAGTAAGCAGAGGAAAAGAGGTCCACAAAACCTGAAAAGACGATTACATTGCTATTGCAGTCATTTTTAGCTATGTGGAGGAAATTTGGAAGTCTTGGGTAGCCAAAGGAGACAGAGGTGCTGCTGTTGCTCCTCATGTGGTTCAGGGGCATGTGATCACTCAGGGTGGAACACTGACCTCTCCCAGCCTCACCCAAATTCTTGAAATTCTTCATGTTCAAATTAAGAATTTCTGAATGTTCAAATTCTTATTTTTAATGTTCAAATTAAGAATTTCTTAATGTTCAAATTCTTATTCTTAATGTTCAAGTTAAGAATTTTTTAATGTTCAAATTTTTGAAATTCTTAATGTTCAAATTAAGAACATTAACTTTGATCTCTCCACTCCCATGAGTGAGTCTTTATCCAACTGCTAATGTTGTGTGGAAATAAATTCCTATGTGCTCATAAACATTTAAATTTATTATATTTCTCTGTAATGTTAAAAGTATCAGAGAAGCCAGGATAAGCATGTTTTCTTTTTTCCTCCTTTTTTTTTTCCCCTTGGCAGAAACAATTTGATTGAAATTTCATGCTGTTTGGCCCCTGACACAAATAATTTCAGTAAATCATCCTTGGCTGTTTTCTTTCTCTGAAGAGATGCTCAATTATATGCAAAATACTTTAAAACTACAGCAGGTTTTTGAATTTCAAATTGAGAAAACCCCAAATGACCAATGACTTAGGAAGAAATTTAAACTTTAGAGGCATATATAGAAAGCAAGAGGACACATAACTGAATGAGCATGCTTCTTGTTCAGCAAGATTTTATTCAGGCTCCTTCTAAGTGACACCTTTAGTAGTAGCTCAAATTCAAAATTTAGGAGAGAGGAGAATGGATTAATAATATAAGAACAGCCATGCACAACAGAACATTATTGAAAAATTAAACTGTTTTGGGAATTTTTTTATTTATTTGTTCTATTTTGGCAAGAATAATTTGTTCTAGGTTTCTGAACAGGAAGTTTTCTTGTCTTGCTCTGGACTCATGAGACCTGCTTTGAAAAATTTGCTTTTGTACTTAGTAATTAAGATGTTAATATATAACGAGTACTTGGTAATCAAGGTGATACTATATAAATATGTATTATTTTTTGAACTTCTCCTTGCTGCTTTCTTAATCTCTTTCTCTATCTGAGTATATGATTGAATGTATTACTCATATATGGTATTTTTAGGGTTCCCCAGACAGAGGAGGAATGAAGAATCTGACTCCATGTTCTTAGAAGGCTAATTTATTATTATATTATATTATATTATATTATATTATATTACTATACTAAAACCATACTAAAGAATAGAGAAAGGATGCAGACAGAAGGCTAGAAGATAATAATGAAAAATTTGTGGCTCTTGCCAGAGTCCCGACACAGCTTGACAGTTATTGGTCATTAAGTAAAAACAATTCACATGAAACCAATGAAACAATGACCAGTTGGATAAACAATCTCCAGGCCACATTCCAAAGCAGCAAAACACAGGAGAAGCAATGAGATAATTATTGTTTTCCTTTTCTCTGAGGCTTCTCAGCTTCCCAGGAGAAGAATCCTGGGTAAGGGGATTTTTCAGAAAATATGACGGTGACACTCATACAGTTTTTAGCAGTGTGAGAATTAATGCCTGTTTGCCCTCACAAATGGAAGCCCAAACTCTTCTTTGAAAGAGTTACCAGCAAATGGGCAGTTGGACACTGGCTTGTGCAGCAGTGCTGCCAGTGAAGGGGGATAACGCTGGATTAGACAATACTGTCTCCATCCAACTCTCATATACTGCCTTTGTAGACAGTGGGAGAACTAGAAGGAATAGATTCTGCCTTAGGAAATACACACTAGGTGTTTTTTTTCCAGAGATGAAACTATGATAATTTAGCCTACCTTGGACTGTGGCCAGTGCACTCCATTAAAGAGAGCTGGTGCAAAACTGCAGTGCCCAGGAGAAGAGAAAGTGCCACATTTGTTGTGGCACACACCCATAAAACAACATGAATTGATTAATTTGGGAGGGCTAGGACTCTCTGAGCCTTTGCTGAGATATAAGGTATAATGTTTCATGGGAACTAAATTGATCTGATGAGTAAGGAAGACCTCCATGGCAATGTTTGCTGTTTAAGTTACAGTTCCAGAAGAACCCATGTGATTGGAACACGCGATTCCATCTGGGAATTGAAATCTCTGAAGTCAATAACTACAAGTAGGAGTTGCAGCCTCATGGTGGGTCACCCAGCATAGTTCTGGCATTGCAACCACACACACCCTTTCCACTAAGCAGCATGAAGGTTAGAGGCTTCCTAACCAGCATCTTTCTGCTGAAATATGAGTTTTCTTGTGCGTTTTGGTAGGGCTTGTATGATCAGGCAGTCTGAAAAAGGTTGTTAGACAAGATGAACCCCACATCTGATTTAGTGTATTAATCCCCGCCTTGCTACAGTTAGTTGCTGTGGGAAATGCTAATTACAACATCCTGCTAGTGCAGGAGACAATCCAAGAATTGTTATTTTACAGTTTCCTTCAAAATGAATAACATGTGTTAAAAGTCACATTGATTATTTTAATCCCATCTCCCACAGCAATATAGTTCAGCAGGATGACTCCTCCTTGGCTGTAGTATGCCCAGCAGGAGAGAAACAAAAACATTGATCTGCTATTGACTAAATATACTGGAAAATACTTTGTACTAACCATTTGAATAGGAAATAGAAGAATGCTCTAAAATAACATGTGCTACCAAGCTTCATGATATTACCATAGAAACTAAGAGTTTTGTCTGAATGCTTTGCTTTTGTATTTGTATTTTCACACAGAAAAGGGATGTTAGCTACTAGTCCTAGATAAGAAAACTGATCATTAATTTTGCATTTTGTAAATTCCCACTAAGCAGAGCACATTTGCAAAAAGATAGGCATCAAACAAAGAACATAGCAATTTAAAATTACAGAAAACTATGACTCAATACACCATTAAAATGGTTTATTTAAAGCTATGTTTTAAAATATAATGGTGTTATAAACCCTTTAAAAGTCTAACTAAAGAAAAAGGTGTCTAGATAGCTCAGTGGCTTTTAGTAAGATGTTGAAGCACATCTCTATGTCCTTTCCAAACCAACTTGAGCTGGCAGGAAAAGAAAGCTGTTTCAAGATTGTGATTTGATAACACCACTCAGATGGACTTGTGATGCTCAGAGAGCTCTTTAAGTACTATGAAATATATTTCTAATGGCAATGAATTGGCTGCTTTAGTAATGGTGATGGGAAGATGATGTCATGGAGATAAAATATACAACTAAGAGACCTTGAACTAAGAGATTTCTCTCTGGTGGACAAATCTGAAGATGTGTGTGTGCTGTGGTTTCTGTGTTTTATCGCCAGGACCACAGTAAAGCCAACTGTCAGCTAATCCCAACATATTTAATCTTCCAAATCCTGTTAATCACGTGCCTACAATTATGATTGAGATAGTCACACTGGCTTAAGTAATTAATATTGTTGGTAAAATTGACAGTAGGCTTCAATGGTAACAATTGCTATAATTTTAATTAGGTAGGACTTTCCCCCATCCTATGCAGTGGGAAAGGACTAAGGGTTTTAGTCTCATTTCACTCCTTGTGAAAACAGTGTGATACAAAATGCTCATTTTCTATCTTTGGGGCTTGCTTGTCCCTTTGGCAGCTTGGCTTCACTAGGAGTGTGGCACAGCACTGGATTTTAGGGAGCACAACACTGGTGAGCCCAGTGTAGAGTGGAGAAGAAAGCAAATAATATGGAATGGCTGTGCTGGTCGAGTGTTAAGTAAGTAAAAAATAAATACTTGTCCCTGCATCAGGAGCAATTCTCTTTCTCAAGTAAAGAGAAATTCCATCACAATGATGCAACTTCTTGATCCATAAAGTTGGAGGGATTAGACACACTACATGAGGCATGAAACTGGAATGGTCTCTGTGATGGCCCCTGAACTGCTAAAGCTGATCCAGAGCAGCAGCAATTTATAAATTGTCAGGGAAATTTACACATTGTTCCAGCTGGAGTACTCAAACTCTTGATTTGCACGCATGAAATTAATTTTAAAGGTTTACTCAACATTCCTTTTCTTCTTTTATTTTATTTTTTTTCAATAGCATGTGTTTCATTAAATCCACAAGGTATGATTACCATGTAGTTAAAATGAGCTTTTCATAATGAAATGCATGATATTCTATCCTTAACAGCCATATTGCTTGATTTAAAACTGACATTAAGAACATTTAAAAACGTCTCTATAGAATGCAGCTAGCATACACAGCACAAATGTTGCCATTAGTGTAACAGTCTGTGATAAGTTTAATAGATTAGCAGAAAAAATATTATAGTGAGTAATAGCAGTTAACAACTTTGAAAAATGAACTGCTTTAAGTTAAAATCTTTGGAAATATTATCATTTGTAGCACTGTTGAGTATTAGAGTATCTCCATATATATTTTTTTATATATATCTATATATATATCTATATCCCTTTAGGGGTCTTTAACGGTACAACAATGCACCACGGAATAGTAATGAAAAATTTATGTTATTTCAAAAAAAAAGATATGGATAATATTCATTCATTACTGGTCAAACTTTCCTGGATGTTAGAGAAGTGAGTTAACTGTAAGTGCTTGTTTCAAACTAGATTTCACACTGGAAGTAGGAAGAGACATTTGCCTTCCAGGTACTTAATGATTCCATTAGACAATGATGGATTTCTTGTATTATAGAGATTCTTAGAAGATGAAAAATACTGATTGCTTCCCTTCTCTAATATAGCAATAGTTCATGTCTCAGAACTAGTTTGATTGTCAAAGTGAATAATATTTTAATATGTTTAGAGATAGCCTCATTCTTCTTGGTGGAAAAATGAAATTACTTTTGACATTAAGGTGTTTTGTTATCTGTTCCTTGAGTAGCATCAATATCACATAATTTTGATGGCGTGCTTCAGGTGTGATTTCTGGAAACAAAATGCAAGAGAAAAAAAATGTCCTTAATGCATCATAGTTTGAATTCTTTCTCTGTAAATAGCAATTGTGCATTAGAGCAAAATTATTTGGGTTTTCTATGGAATGAATACTAAACTAGACCAAAGGTCTCTATCAGAACGTTATCTTAACTAAAATGAAATTTAAAAAATAATTAATCTCTAAATTGAAATAAAAGTTTTAAAATTTATTCTTTAGCATTAAAATGTTTACTACCTTATCAGGCAGCACTCATTTCTAAACCTGACCTCAGTGAACAACTATAATATCTAAAGGAAGTTTGGAATGAGAGTAAGACTCTACCCACTTTAAAGGTAAGTAATTTATAGTCTGATTTATCTTTCTTATAAGTGACTGGTAACTCTGTTGAATATTGTGATTTAAGTAAATAGGCTTAATACTTAATGATTTTTTTAAATTCATGCACATAAATACAATTTTTTCTGTCATTTTCTAAATATTATTATGGCTGATGTCAATCAGTTTCAGCTCGCTCTGTAACATTATTACAGTCTTTTCATTCTCTGCTTTTTATCATGACATTTAAGTTTAAAAAAATGTTAGGAAGGCATTCTTCGTCTGGGAGCATTTACAGGATCAAATGCCAGAGATCCAATTTTACATATCCGCCATTCCCAAAGGGAAAATTACCTTGGACTCCATCTGCTTCTGTTCTTTTTGAATTAGGGAGGAGAAATTAATCTGAGTTCTACAAAAGTAGAAACACTTGTGGACAAATCTCTACATTTTACATGCAGATGGAAATTATCAGTTGGAGTGTAAAAGAGGATAATTAAGGAGCTCAATTTCATGACCATGGTGAATTTAAGAGGGATGTGGTGGTGTTACCTCGCTTGGGGGATTTTATTTGTGATAAAGTGTCTATGGATTTCCAGGCTCTCAGGTTGATTATAACAGTTAGTGTAGAACAGTGACTATTTGAAGAAAGGAAATAAGATGTGCTGTAAGAAAATATGCTTGAATATCTGCTATAAGGATCTAGCTGATATCACATCTGCCCAATAACTTAGCTGTTCACCTCTCTGCGTTGAGTAAGCAATGAATTGTGAATGGCAGGCTTAGCTCCTCTCTTTCCATTCCATGCCCCCTCACAAGTGCAAAAAAAATTACCAGAAGCCTGAGGAATGTTTTATCTTCCTGGCTTTCTTTTACTACATCAGTTCATTCTAATATTTGCATCATTTAGGGTGCTGGCACCTGAAATGATACAAAAGCAGAGAACTGACTTCAAAGTCAGAGATTAGTAAATTATGTTGCTGTCAAAATTAAACCCTGAACTCAGTGGCATAGAGTAACACTGAATGGAACACCTGGAACCCCAAAGGATCTTTAGTGCAAGGTTATAATCTCCCTTGTTTGGGCATCTGTTCTGTGAGCAGACTCTGTCATGCTGAGCACTGTGAGGAAGATGAGTGACAGAACCATGCAAGGTAGAAAATCAGCTGAATAACAGTGTAGGAAATCCAGTAGGGAATGTTGAGGACAGGAATATGTGTGCCTCTCTCAGGGGTTTGGGCACCTTATACAATGTTTTCTGGCAAATCCCTCCCTTATTGGGATTTTCAATACTAAGAGTTCTGTTTTCTTTAGAAGTGAGTCAAAACGAGAAAGCAGGAAGGCAGAGCTCATGATGCCTTCACCCCTTTCTTTCTTTGCTTTGAGAAGTCATGTTATGTGAAAAATACAAAAAAAATCCTAAATCATCCTGTGAGATTCCTAGTTTACATTTTTGTTTTGTTTTTAATTGACAGAAGTCTCATTGTTCTTTTGAGTTTGTCTAACTCCAGTGTCCTTTTCAGGTGGCTGTTCCTTGACCCCTGCTTTTGGGTGAGTGCAGTATCATTTTGCTTTGCCTGACTTCTGCTTTTTCAGCCTTGCAGAGCTGAGCTGGTGCCCTGCTTACATTTTTCATGACTTCAGTTTGCCCAAGCTACACCCTTTATCTGCTTCTCCAAGGCTGTTCAGTTCTCCTGTCCTTATCAGAGCAAAGGGCTGCTCTGCTCTGCTGTCCTTATCACCATAACTCAGAGAGTTCTCCAGTGCAGTGCAGGCAGGGAATAAATGGTGCAAGCAGCACATCCAGCAGAAATGAAACCCATTTTGAAATGTATTCAGTGCCATAGCAAAGAAAGCAGTTGACCTAGACGAACAACTAAATAAATAAAACAAACAAATAAGAGAGAGAAAAGGAAATAAAAAAACTTGTGAGGAAATCTGTGGTTTTATAAAAAACAGGGAATAATGAGTAGAAAAAAGGGACTGTCCAAGAAAATCAGAATGGGGAAGATTCTTGTCTGCACTGTTGTAGTCAGGAAATCTGAAAATTGAGCAAACCTGATGTAAATCTGAGATGGTTATACTGAAGTAGTGCTTTAGAAGAGAAACTAATCTGGAAAGAAAGAACCCAAGGCTGAATTACTAAAAAGCATTTTTTATTATGAATGTGTTTTATCACTGTAACTAGGGAATTACGCAATCAGGATAAAGGCACAGAAAATGCACAACTATCTAAGGCAAAAATAAAGCTAAACACTCATACTGGAAAAGGCTTTGAAATGATGAACATAATATTAGTCTTGCACCTGTAATTAGTTGGGGTGACATCAGGGTAAGAAAGATTTGTGTTTATTTCTATTTAGCCAAATGAGGTTATCCATTGATCCAATGAATTCTTACAATAACTACAAGATGGTTTGAAACATTGCAGTTTCTGGTGTTTTGCCTGTTGCAACAGGCAAGACTTTTGTAATTTTGTAAGACTTTTGTATTGCTGAGTAATTCCTTTCCTTCCATTTTCTGCAAAATCATAACTAAATTCCTGTAGATCAGCCTGAATAATTTCTGTGTGCAAGTGTTGTTTATACCTTCAGATACTTTGAGATAATTGACATTGCATTCTGTGACATGGCAGTTTTTCTTACTTATCTACATATTTCTCTTACCTACCTAGAAGAGAGTTAAGATCCCTTACACAATAATCTCCTAGGGTTCAATTTTAAATCTTTCAATCCACTGGAACACTGTAATTAATTGTTTAAAAGAGTGAAATTTTCCTGCAATATTTCACTCAGTTCTTGTACACATTTGTGTTGTGCACATTTCTTTCCAGAGCTGGAGTTGCAGTAGGTTTTGTATTGGTACTCCCTACATATTCAAGTAACATCTAATTTACTTAACTAGAAGGCTGCAGTGGAATTTGCAGTTGTCTTTGGAGTGCTGAATTCTCTTGAAATTAAGCCTAAATATTTGATTATTATTTTTTCTACTTTAAATATTTCTTTATTCAAATAGATGCAGTGAATGATAATTTAAAAGATTTACTCTCTATGGTGGTGCACCATTCATTACACCCTCTTCTTTTACCTTTAGGCTACCACTATTACACACTGGTACTATTTTTCTCCAATCACTTACTGCCTCTTCCCATTTCCATGACTTCTCAGAAATCATTTGTATCTCTGCCTTGATTCATTAGAATATATAACCGGAATAGCTAATTTGTATAGATTCATAAAATGTTATCTCTCATTCTCCAATGACGCTTTTCAAATGTGAAAAGTATTTTTAAAAAAGACTGAATTGTCTTGTGGTTCTCAAGTTTTCAGCGCTGCTTCTCCACAGCCAGACTCTGAAAAATGAAAGAGAACAACAAAAACATGCATTATCTGTTCTGTGGAGTTTCTAATAACTATCCTAGTCTGACTACTTTATCCCACTGTATTTCTTGTTATGCTGAGGGCACAGCTGCTCTCAGAGTCTGCAGCCCACAGTGCAGTTGTCACCATAATATGCAGCAAGCCGCGAAAATGAGAAATCATTAGGTTAGTCTGAAGAAAAAAAAAAAAAGAGGTGAAAAAAGTGTGTAACATACACATTTAAAAATCATTTTAAATCTGACGAAGAGGCAATCAAGTCTGGTAGGATGTTGATACAGTTCAATTCCACTGAGGATCTGAGCTGTTTTAAGCTGCGCATGCTGAAGCTTGTGAGCGACAAACCGCTGTATCAAAGAGGCGTACAAACAGGGTATTACAATAATCCAGACTTGATGTTATAAAAAACATGAATCAAGAGCTCAGCACCCTGTGGAGACAGTAAGCTTTAATCTTTACCCTCTACTAAATTCCTGAAATGGTGTTAGGTGCTTAGGACTCTCAAAGTCTTATCGTGTGTGCTGAGCTGAAAGCGGTAACTCTCCTGTTGACGTTACTGAAGTTTCCACTTTCTCTACTTCAATTAAATGATCTCCAAAGTTCCCTTTTTTAATTGATTGGGATTTCTCAGGCTGTCATTCATAACTCATGCAAATTTCCAGCACTCAGATCAATGCAATTACTCTTTTTTCCTTTACCTTTCCAGCAGTAAGATATTTTTAAAATAGAATTGACAATAGTGTTCCGAGAATGATTTTGTCAAAACAGGGTGAAAGGTCTTTAAAGGAAAATTAATTCTACTTTTTGTACCAAGATTATAGCAGAAGAACAGTTCCTCACTTTTTTAACTCCTTCCATGATGCCTCCTGAAGATCACTGACCCAGTGTGTTAAGTGACACTTAGCATATTTGGGTCAATGAGGAGGAAATAGTTATAGCCTTAAAAAGTATCTTTATTTCCCCCTAAAAGTGTATCATCTGCTGCTGTGGAAATCCTAAATGGCATGATTTTTCATGTTGGATTACCAATATTGTTCAACAGAAAGAAGAAAATAAATACATCATGGAACATTTTCTATTCTCTTAGACATGCCATATTTATGAGAGTGATATACAGGTTTTTACTGCCTAGTGCCAGACATGAAAATTTGCTATTTCCTGATCTTGAGCTAAAGTGTAATTCCAGCTCTATTTAAAAGGAGGATTTAACACATAATATAGCCTAGAAAAGATGCAATAAAACTTGAAAAAATGTTAGTTAATAGATGACAGAGGAAAACAGTCACACACAGAATATGGAAAAGAGTTGGCAATAAGAAGGAAAAGCAAATTTAAATGCTTATGTTCCTAGCATTTGTATAGGAGCATCACCTACATGTTCTGGCCTGGAATTAAGGAGTTCCCTGTATTTCTAAACATATATAGTGTAGATAAAGCTTCAGCAAGGTTAAACTTAAATTTCCAAAACAATTCTTAGACAATAGATTTCTAACGCATGTCAGTTTTATGTTGCTTTATTATGTAAACACTTTTCAAGTTGGAAAAGAGTGGAAGGTTTTTTTGTTGGTTGATTTTAAAAATCTTTGGAGAAGGAGGCCATTTCCACAATATTTCAGGTTATTTTTTCAGTTTCACTTCTGTTTTAAATATGAGAAGGAATATATTTTCTAACTTTTTGCAATGCACACCAAACTATACAACTTGGGAAATATTTTTTAGGTGCTGACCAGACGATGGAGAGATACAAGGCAATCAGATCACTCCAAAGTCAGAGCTGAATTGTATTTTCCTTTTACATTACTTGTTCCTCAAAAATGCGCTTTCAAGAGTGCTGGAATGAAAATGAAATGCTGAAACAGTAGTTCTGAAACATGGAAGTGTTTCAATGAATGCAAAATAAGACAGAGAAATGAAGCACCACATTCAAAAAACTGCAATAGAATGGAAGTGGTATTTTTTACTCATTTCCCTCTGTATCCCATAGGTTAGAATATTTATTCACCTATGAGTTCTCTTTTCAGGAGATTTTACTTATCATGTTCCACCTACCGGGTGGAATGTCCTAGGCTCCATATTGCAGTTATTTTTGTTTCTGGCATCTGACACAATTGCTGTCTAAGCAGTTGATGCAAAGTTCCCTCTACTCCATTTGTGGAATGTTCCCTCTGTTCCATTTGTGATCCAGTGTAAGGCACAGAGGCAGGGATGTCAGGGATGTGAGTTACTCACACTCCATGGTGAGCAACTGCAATCAGCAATATCTGTTTACAGCAAGAAACTATTGGCTGAATGCTGGAACAGCTTCCATTTGTTTTCCTTTGCTGCAGACAGGCTGGGTGCATCAGAAACCCTGGAGCATACAGATAGTGAGCGCTGAGCACATCTGAGGAAATAGAGGCAAATTCTCTTTTTGGGGAGAGGAGAAAGTTGGGTTCATTTCTTCTCCTTGACTCAGATTGTGGAGGAGAAATTAATTTCTGATGGAGGTGTTTATAATGAACATCCACATTTTTTGTGTGCCCTGAGTATATCCAAACACTGTATTTAAAATTCAGCTATAATATGTTTTCAGTTTTTGCCATCTTACAATTGGGAGCACTGACATCAGAATTCAAGCAGTATATATTTAAATGCTGCTCAACACTGTGAGAGGTATTTTTGCAGTAATACTTGAGTTACATGGATTTAATTATTCTCCTGGAGAATTGTTTTTAAAATTAAATAGTGTCTGTGCCTAGCCAAAAAAAAAATAAAAATTGCTAAATAAGTCCACATTTATTCCATGCGGTTACTGCCTTTGCTGCATATCTGTCAAATAAATAAATACACAAACAATTTTCTGAGTTAAGAAGGGCTATCCCTAAATAAGGAAAATGATTGTTAGAGTGTTATTTTCAACCAGATTATTATTATGCATTTATTCTTAACTGCCCTCTGTTGTAGGTTTCATTATGCTGCCAGCTAGAAATGACAGCCTGACAGCTCTGTTGTCTCTCTGGGTCAGTTTTATCTCACTTGCTGAATACTCAAACCTCATTAACTTGTTGCCAGGCCTCCAGAACTGCATGGATTGATGTCTGCAAATATAACCCATTTAGTAACAAGTAGTTTTGCATTAATTTTATTTTTCTGATGGGTTTAAGGGGAGTAAAACCATAGATGAACACTGGAAAAAGGGGCTGTTGTTCGGGGTACTTCAGTGAGTACTTACATGAGTAATATTGGAGTAATTTTTCCCATTTATCAGATTTTTGTTCTGCTAAGGGAACTGAAGACATTTTAAAGTCACTCAAATCTAGTATATTCCATTTTTTTATTGTTTTACTGTAGAGAAGCTGGACTATTAGAACCTCTTCTGTCACATATGCATCAGTAAAAAGAATCCAAGCTGACAACAAGTGTTCTGCAGTTGAGTGAGTCCATGTGCCCAAATAAGTCTGTGTTTATGCTCAAGGGGATCCTGATTATCATTCTGCACTCTTTTGCAACTGCTCCTAAAAGTCAAGTCAGAGTTAAAATTTTATCTAGCAATCAAAAGCAATTGAAATTGAAGATGTATCCATGGCTGGCAAAGGAGGAATGTGGCTGTGCCTTGTGTGCCTTACTACATCAACAGAAGGACGGGATAAACCTCCAGGAAAAGCTCTAAGGGGAGGCATCTCGAGAGATTTGGCAAGAATAACCACACAGCACAACAGAATCATTGAGGTGACTCCTTCCCTTTCTCCATGGATGTGTTTATCTCCCCAGTGTCTATTGCACAGCAAATATAAAGTAGTAAACACTGAAGACATCTTCCCTTTGAAACTTATCTGCAATTAGGGCAATTACTTAAAAAGAAAGTAAGTTTTAACTTTGAGGCTAAGCATTTCTTAAATTTTAGATATCAGTTTGAATATAATATAATCTGATGATGTGCAAAATTAGTAGTTATTTTCTCCATTAGCATCATAATGCCTGGTGAAAGCAGGACTATGAATGACATTATAACTAGCCAGCATGAGATTTCTTTTGGTTCATTTAATATACAGAAAAGATATTAATTTAAAAAAAAAAGGTCTTTATACTGAAACTCTTTAAACTTATGTTTCAGCCAATTTAATAAGTATGGACTAGGAGTCTTTTCCCTGAGTCACGGAAACTACAAGAAGAATGACAGATTGACAGATTTATTTTATTTAATTTATTTAATTTGTTTAATTTATTCTCTTTAGGAAAAAAATGTGGGAAGGTGGGAGCTATGTGTGTGTCCTTAGCCACAGTTTCTTTCCCAATCAGGATGGAGGCATCTTGGCAGGACAGAAAAAGGAAGCTCCAACCTTTTACTGCTGAACTGTGCATGTCAGTGGCTATGAACAGCACATCAGCTGTCAAGGCTGTAAATCCAGCACTCCTCAAGATGTAAAGGGAACAACCACATATTCACATTTTGTTTCCAAGGTGATGGATGTAGAAAGAATCAAAGCCTTCCACTACGCAAATCAAGGCGTTCTCGTGCCATGCTACGTAAGTGGTTTAGGTAAGTAACCCTAAACCCTTTCATGACATTCAGAAAAATTCTGTAAGGGGTAAGTCTGTAGGCTCAGAAATTCAGGTTTCTGCTCTGTTTGAGCTCTACAAGTTAAAATCACTGAGGGTAGCATAGATACTGCACTAAAGCAGAAATCACAGTGCTGAGCAGCCCTGACTGCCCCAGGCTGCTTGATGCACGTACAGCAGCACAGACTTGATTTCTGTTTTCCATTATCTTTTGACCTTCTGAATGAAATGGAGCTTTGACAGTGAGAAATCTTTATCTTTGACTTAATCCTGCTTCATAACATTAGAGTAGAGTTAGCATCAAACAGTATAAACACACAGAAGGGTCAGAACTTCCCAGCTTAGTCTATGTCTGATTACAGTTTCATCATTCCTGGTTGCAATAGCTACTTCTTCATTTGTGCAGGTGTTAGGCTCAAAAAACAGCACTCCTGTCTTGTAGAAAGAGTCCTCAACTTTCTGTAAAAATTGTAAACATAACTTTACAGGTGATTCATAAACATTCTTATTCCCATCAAGCACACACGGATACTGCAGCACAGACTCTTTGAAATGATGATTTTCAGATATGACTGCCTAATATTAAGCAATTAAGGGTCAGATTTTTCAGTTGAGGTGGATATCTGCAGCTTCTGCCAAACAGCAAAATGTCTGGATTTAACTGCCACTATCCAGGAGAACCACACATTGAAATACCTCATTTCCTCAGGACTGCATGCATTTTCAGAGTACTTCTTATGCCATGCAGGCAGAACTGCCAGCTTTCTTATAAAAACAAATCTGCCAGTAGGATTTTAATTAGGTACACAAATACATATTTTTCTTAATACCCATTTTGTAAATATGTTCCAAGAATAAAGGTTGGAACACCTTGATAAATATATATAGTAAAAGGAATAGACTGAGCGGGACATAAAGATATATGGCAATATGGACAAAGAAGCTTTCTGGACAAAAGAAATAAATGGCATATGTAGTTTGAACCCCTGAGTAGGGACAGTTTAGATGAAGAAGAAAGATAGGCAAATTAAAACCTTAAAAATAACAGAAAATTGGTATAGACCTCCCAGGCATGATTTAAAAAGAAAAGAAAGATAAGGAAAGCCTATAAAAAGGATAGATCATTAATCATTGGAAATTCAATTAGTTTATATTGACTGGCTGGAAATTATGGACTTGATAAGGGGTACCTCTTTTGGAGGACAGGACTCCATTCTGAAAGATTTTGCAGGCTACTCAGTAAAAGCACAGGCTATTTTGTACTTGCTCCTCATATTGCTGGAAAACAAGACAAGGATGATAAATAAGATAAGAGTTGAGAGTTAGCCACAATCTAGTGATCTCAATGTCATCAGAACTTCAAAGGCCCTTGAGGTTATAAGTATGAAAGACAATATCTCAAAATCACAGGACTTTAAAATATAAATAAATGAAAATAGAGAGTGAGCGCATGTGGAATGAGTTGAGGAAAAAACAAAGTTGATTAAAATCAATTTGGGGTTTGGGAATTTAGTGTAAAAAAGTATCTAGATAGCACAGAAGCATCCCTGGGAGCTGGCCCTCAAGAGACCTTGTTTAATGAGAAATGGCTGGATTTTTTATTCTCCTGGATGGTGTAGTTTGGAAATAATTTTTGTAGCCTCTTGGGAAATATACCAGTCAAACAATTATTTCTCATGAAAGCCTTGTCTGTTGCTTCAGGAGACATTGTTTACTTACACTGATTCTTTAAATGAGACATTGCAGTGCAAAGGAGAGAGATTACAATAAAGAATGACACTTCTAGAGAAACAGGGGAAAAATGGTGCATTCACTGAAAATGTTAATGACTTTGCAGATCTTCCTGTTAGAATAGGATTAAGTTTGTCCTCCCAGAAATAAACTCATCTTGAGCCATGTAAAATCAGCAGGTTGAGAAGAGTAAAGTAGCAAGGTATGCATATCATATTGAAGTCAACAGGGGGTTCTCTTAAAATAAAACAGTATCATAATTTCATAGGACAAGGAAGGCTGATGTTTGTCAGGGCTTGTCTAGATTAAAAGCAGTATTTGCCGTGATTTTTTTTTTCTTTAGCTTTATTTCTGTGGTCTTCAGTGATCTTAGTAAGAGACATTGCTTAGGGAATGTGCAATCTGCCAGACTGCAGGTAGCAGAGTCAAAATTTTCTTTTTTCTCTCAGAACTACAAAGCAGCTTTATTATGCAGAGACATCCTGTGTTCCACCTTTTAAGACAATACTTCCTAGTGTTCTGATTTGTGTGTAACCAATAGCTCAGTGGTTAAAACACTTTCATGAACCATTGGAAAATTCTGCTCTATTTCAGTAGTGATGATAGAAATTAAGGCCTCTTGTTCTGAGTGAATGAACACTTGTATTGCTGGGCTGTTCATTAGAAACACCAAGGATTCATTTCCACAAATACAAGAAATTCTGTGGAAATGCTTTTTCCTCCTTGCAAAGTGTTTGAAGTGAAAAAGAATTTTAAAGTAATATGAGTATTTTCTTTAACATGTACTTTTCTGTTAATGGCTTATGTTTATGTAGGGAGATATAATATAAGGTTGTATAGAAAGTAATCTTACCCCTTAAGGAGTTGCAGCTGAACCAATTACTAAAGATGAGGAGCAGACCTGATGTTAACAGGCCACACCTGTAGCCAATAAGAGCAGTGGTATAAAAGAGTGGATTGGTGGGATCTGGAGCCAGACGGCTGCTGCAAGGACCAGGAAAAGTCAGTGCTTAGAGGAGCTGGGATCTGGAGCCAGACGGCTGCTGCAAGGATCAGGAACAGTCAGTGCTCAGAGGAGCTGCCTATGAGAAACATCAAGGAGGTATGAAACTCTGAGGATATAGAATCCTTGCACTGTAATGATAATAGGACTCTTGATATGTAAAACAACAAATGGTGACCCCAATGTGATTTATGGCTAAACTATATTGCCCTGTGGATTTGGGATGGCCCCATGGATTTGGGACTAAAGCATATAACTCCATGGATTCGGGGAAACAGGATTTGAGTACTAAACTATTGGCGAAATGTATCAATTATAGCTGTTGGTGTTTGTTAAATATGAGTGTAAAAGACTTTGAAGTTAAGTGCTTTGTAAACTGGGAAAAGCTATAGAACTGAACTAACATTTAGAAATATATGAATATATCTGTACTATAATATGCTATTTGAACACTTGTCGAACTCTTAGTTCTATGTGAAATGTATAAATACGTCATAATCTAAATTTATCTGAATATGTACTTCTAGAAATGCTGCAACTCTGTAATTAAGAGAAAAAAGGGGAATTGTAGAGGGATACAATGTAAGGTGGTATGGAAAGTAATCTTATCCCCCAATGAGTTGCAGCTGAACCAATTGCTAAAGATTAGGAGCAGGCCTGATGTTAACAGGCCACACCTGTAGCCAATAAGAACAGTGGTATAAAAGAGTGGATTGGAGGGGTCTGGAGTCAGATGGCTGCTGCAAAAACCAGGAACAGTCAGTGCTTAGAGGAGCTGCCTATGACAAACATTGGGGAGGTATGAAACTCTGGTGATATGGTATCCTTGCACTAAAATGATAAGAGAAGTCTTGATATATAGGACAACATGTTCACTGGGAGCAGCAGGCAGGCAAGGAGACTCCACATGGATTCTGGGGGTGCTCATTAGCTGAGGGTTTATTGGGGGTCCCACCCCCAGGAGCAGCAGGGTTCCTGAGGGAGAGCCTGGGGAGAGAAGGGGCCAAGAGAGAGCAAAGAGCTGAGAGAGCCTCTCACTCACTCCCCTGGCACAGCTTAAAAGGGAAATTCAAGGTGGGCACAGAATCAGACCTGGGCCAACGGGATTACAGGATTAACTGATACTGCAGGGGAGGATCACAGGCTTGCTATAAACCCCACATTTTCAAGGGGTGAGACAGAGCAAACCATTTAACTAAAATGTAACACCACACACACCAACAAACACAGCAAAGAGATGGTAAAAACCCCAGCAAAACCCCTGGGCTTATTTAGCAAAGCCTGTCAGTGAGTCAGGAAGGCTCCCCCTGCAAACAGGTCAGCACCACTGGCTCCTGTTTCCCTCTCGTATTAAGAAGCCATGGAGAGGATGTTTTGCCATATTTTACAAAAATAAATTAGGGATTCAACTTTGATATAACCAAGCTTAAGGGAGCCACCTCATAACTACTCAGGAATTCATGGCAGTCACAGAAAACACAACCCAAATTTAGGCATTTAGAATCCCAGGGTGGTTTGGGTTGGAAGGACCCCAAAGCCCATCCAGTGCCACTTCTGCCATGGGCAGGAACACCTTCCACTGTGCCAGGCTGCTCCCAGCCCTGTCCAACCTGGCCCTGGACACCGCCAGGGATGGGGCAGCCACAGTTTCTTTGAGAAGAACAAATTTTGAGTAAAAGAATACCTTGTTCGAGGTAACAAACTGCTGGAAGAAGAACGGGGACTCCTACATTTAGTATCCTACTCATTAAAGTAATCTATGCCCAGAAAGGGAAAACTGGAAGCTCACAATAACTGAAAACAATGTTTCAACCCTGGGCTTTCCCTGACCCTCCTCCTTGTTTCACCCCATGTGTTAGTCTGGCCCCAGGTGATATTCCTGGACTGAGTCACAGGGAAGAAAAAAGCAAATTTCTCCTCATTAAATTTTTTGACAGGTTAGGAAAAGGTATAACAACAATGAAGCAACAGAATGGGAAGTTAGAAGGGAAATAAAAGGAAAAAAACCAAACCAAGGTCAGCTCATGTGGTTTAGGCCATCATGAACTGTGAAATGGTGACAGCAAAGAAAAAGCCCTTGAGAGCACTGAGTGTTCAAACTTCTGTGACTTGTGGGGCAGCTGGAATTTTGGAATGTTGGAACGGAAGGAGTGTGCCCAGAGCTCCAAGGTAATGGGGTCCCCTTTAGAAAAGCTAAAACAAAGTCTACAGATACAATAAAAATTATTGTTAGCAAACTGTGTAATCTACAAACCCAAATAATGCTCGTGAACCAGGACAACTTCACAGACACCAGACTCCTCAGAATCCAGGGGCAGAATTCCTGGAAAAGAAGGAACACAGACCTTGAATTTCACGCAAGCAATCATTCCAACCAAAGCATTCTCCCAAGGAATTCCCTGCTCCTGTCTGGGTTCAGTGCCCTCTTGGCAGGTTTAGGACAGGTCAGAGACCTTGGCCAGGTCCCAGCTCGAGGTGTCCCTGGGCACAAGGGAGCTCCAGGGGTGCTTCCACAGCATTTTGGGATTGAGGGAGAAAGCATGGGGACACCACAGAGTGCTGGCTGGTGCTGGCAGCTGTCAGACATATTTGCCTGGTGATGTCTGAGCTCATTCCACACTCTGAGTTCTCCCCTTCCACTGCAGGCCATGGATCCCAGAGCAGGGATCTGAGCACAGAGCAGCCACCCCACAGCTCCTCTCCCATCCCAATTCCTGACCTTGTGCTTTGCAAAGGCAGCACCAAGGGCACAGGAAAAAGCAGAGGATGAACATACAGGAATGTGGAAGTTTCAAAAAGCAGGAATAAGACAGAGGAAGTGCAGGAAAAACAAACTAACCAGGGAAGGCAGAAAAAGCCCCTCCATCCTGGTTATAACTGAGCTTTTCACCTTCACTGGCCACAGAACTCTCCTGAACAGGAGGTTCTGGTTCCATCTCCTGAATTAACATCCCCTCCATCCCAGGGAAAACCATTCTTTTCTGCCCTCTCCCCCAATCTCACTCCATTTAGACCACAGGGCTTTGCCTTGCAAATGTGGCTGCTGTGCCCAGTCCTTCCCAGTTCCATTAACAATGTGCTTGTGCCCACCTGGAGCTGTGCCCAGGGTTCCTGCAGGGAACAGCCAGACTCTGCCCAGAGCAGTTCCTGTGCCACGAGGGAATAATGCAGCAAGGACCACAATGCCCAAACACACACTGTCCCCAGCACCTCCACTCTGTCCTGCTTTCAGAACTTCAGCCATCCTCTAATCCCTTCACCCAGCACACAAAACATAAATATGTGGGACAGAATGCTCTAAGAAATAACTCCTCTCTCCTAAGGCATCACTCACAATTTGGTGGCTAACACAACATCATATTTCACATCCTAAGGGAACATTCTTAGAACAGAATTCCCATTTATAAGTCCATTCCTGTGACAGCAGTTTAATTCTGAAAATACATGGTGGATTTAGCCTGACCAATTATTCTAAGCTCAGTCATTGATTATAAAAAGATGACTGTTGGTGTCAGCTGAGGCAAACAGGCATTAACTTACCCACCACTTCATCATCTGGCTGGAAAAAGGTCACCTTGCTTCCAACTCACCATGGAGAGGTGAAAAGAAGGGAAGAAGGGAAGAAGAGAAATATTTAGAGCAGCAATGGGATGTGCATTTGGAAGCACTGGTTATCACTAGCTCACAAAACTAAAGACACACATTTCTTGTGAAAAACCATGATTCTATTGATTACAATTATGGATCGCTTCTTGATGCCAAGCCCAAATGTTGAATTCCCAGACGAGGAGCTCCCTGCAGGAACACACAGGGGTGTCTGAGAGCCAGGCTGGACTCTCCACCTCAGGGGAGTGCTACCAGCACTGGGAGAGCAGCCAAGGAAGCCAAGAGCTCCAAAAAGCTCTCCAGAGAGAGTTCTGGGCTCTGAGGGGAATCCCTGCTCCCTCCTCCCTCCCTGGGCACTGCCACCCACTCACCTTCCAGCACCACTCCTGAAATTTCTCTCCCAACAGGCACAAGTTCCTTCTTCAGTTTGATTTCTGCCAGGAGCTAAATGAAAACAATGCTGGCAGCATTCTTGCTCAAGCTCTGCATTTATAAATGAATTACATCTCACAGTGTTGGACCATCCCAGGAAGCTTGGGCCATTACCAAAATGTTATCCAGGGGAAGGAAGTGCAAACCTTCCCCAGTATTAAACCATGGCACTGAATTCTGTACTTAAATTTAGAAACATTAAAAAATAAAAGCAGGGAGTTACTACCAGCCAAGCCAGCCTGTGGCTTAGATGAAGATAAAAGGGATTTACTGTAAGAGATCTCAGCTGACAACTGATCTCCATGAATTAGGAATCAAATTCCAGATGCTTTCCAATCAGAGCTGTGCAAGAATCCCAGCCCAGTCCTGTGCCTGTGGAAACCTTCCCCGAGGATGCCCCTGATGGGGAGACCCCTAAAAAGTTCTGTGCCCACTGCCAGCAGCAAAGGCACTGCCTGAGCTTGTGCCAGCCCCCAGCCAAGGCCATGGGAGCACAGACACCCCCAGCAAAACACACAAATAACAAATACCTGTGTGTCCACCCTGCTCAGAGCACAGGCTCTGACCTGCACCTTCACATCGTGGGCTCTGCTGGGAGGAAGGTTCTCCTAGGACAGAGGGACAGCTCCTTGTTACACACTGCACCTGCCCCCAGGAGCTTCTCCAGCTCCTGAAAGCACTTCTCCTCTTCCTGGGTTGTTTTGTGGGGAGAGCAGGCAGCACTTGTCAATGAAAAGGGGTTTACAACACCATTTTTTGAGTATATTATTATTATTAGCATTATTATTGGCATTAGCATTATACTATTACTGCAAACTTGTATATTATATTATATTATATTATGTTATGTTATGTTATGTTACGTTACATTACGTTATATTACATTACATTGCATTATGTTATGCTATATTATGTATATAATATATAATGTATATTACATATAAAATATATATAATATAATATATACTATATAATATATAATATATTATATAGTATATAATATTATATCTATAAAATGCATATTACTATACTACATTACTATTTAACCGTACTATATTAAGATATTATTATTATTCTTATTATGATGATTTTTATTGTTATTGTT
>JAXCLO010000208.1:6999875-7023395 GCA_035583995.1 Arremon aurantiirostris
ACAGGCCACACCTGTAGCCAATAAGAACAGTGGTATAAAAGAGTGGATTGGTGGGAACTGGAGTCAGATGGCTGCTGCAAGGATCAGGAACAGTCAGTGCTCAGAGGAGCTGTCTGTGAGAAACATCAAGGAGGTATGGAGCTCTGGTGATATGGAATCCTTGCACTATAATGATGACTCTTGATACATAAGACAATGTGTTTAGGGAACAATACACAACATTTTATTAAAATCAATTGCCCTGACATCTATGCATGCACATCCCCCTTCTTTATACCAAGAGTAGACTAGGGGGTGGGTGTACTTTGGTTTGTGGTTTTTATTTAAGTACTGAGTGGAAGAATCAATTAATCCTCTAAATCCAATGGGCTGCCAAGACACTGATCTGGAGAGGTTTCATCTGTGACTTTATAGTCCAAATATTTAAAGTATGTCCTTTGCATTTAAGACAAATTTAATTTTTATTTAGGTAGATGGTTTCCCAGTAACAGTAGTGTGTAATTGTCGCTTTCATAAGCCAAAAGCTTCCTGCTGTGAGCCATTTTCCTTTTCCAGAATGCTGCCTGGAACTTTGGCCTCAGCCTACAGTGACATCTGAGGAGTTTCTCTTTGAAAATTCCATCAGCTTCCTACTCAGTGTTTGGCAGGACATTAATGTATAAATATCTCAATATGTTTGCTTTTGAAATGTTAAGAAGTTTGACAAGGCAATTCTAAACCAGTGGAGGAGCAGTTCAGGTATAAGGCTCAGGGACCAAACAGCTAATCCTATTTCCTTAAGGCAAACTGATGGTTAAAGAGACATAAATTACAATTAGACACTGTCAAAATAACTGAGATATTCCCAATAACAGGACATTTTAGTTGACAATTCACAAATTGTGGACAACACTCTTCTAATCTTTTTTTCTGGGGCTTGTAGTCTAAAATCTGTAATGCTTCTTGGATTTTCCATTCTTGATGCTGAAGTACCTGGTAGAAAAAAAACTATGTAATTTTCAGTGTCTAAGTCTGCAAACATAGGGAGGGATGTTGAAGGAAGGAAATGGTTCTATCAGGGAAATGTTTCACTGGTTTTGGTTAATACAATGAAAATTTGATGACCATTTATCAGATCAAATTAGTTTTGCAAATTAACCTGTGGCACTACAGAATGTGGATTTTCTTAATTATGGCAATGTGGTTTCCATTACCATTCCATTATTATACCATCCTATTTATGACTTTATGATAATAACTGATAGGCATAATTTTCACTGATATTATCACACCCCAAATTGCTCATTCTGCTGCACATTATTTCATAGAAGCTGTTAGGTGCACCTGCTAAGAAGGTATACTGCAAAGTTTAATAATGCTTCAAAGAGAAATTAAAAATTAAAAATGTCTAGAGATTATTAATTGATAGTGTCTAGATGCAATGGTGATTGACTTCTCTCATTATAATGGTGAACTGTGGTGTAAGATATGATAGTATTAATGTTTCCCACTGTTTGTCATGGAAAATTTAGTATTTAATTTGGCTAAACTAATTCAGTTTGTTTTCAAAGACTAACTCCTCAGTAAAACCTTCCTCAGTGCCTTCAGTTTTCTCTTTCAGAGCTTGAACACTAGTCCATGCAGTTTTCCCCAGCCAGGGCATGCCCACACTGGTGAATTAAATTCTTTACAGTTGTACTGGAGAGTGAATACTGGGAACGCCAGAAAATAACAACTACTAAGTGGCATTGTGCTGGTGCAGCATGTGGTGTGTGCATGAATTGTGGTTTCTGGGAGGGTAAGAAAGAGTTTGCTGTCTTTTGGTTTAGCCCAGGTGACTGTGGCCATCAAATAAAGATGCCACAGAGCTTTAGCTGCTGCAGTATCAGCCAGTGCTTTGCAGATTTGTTCAAGTTCTGGCTTTTCTGATGTGAACAGATTCCATGTTTTACTCAATTCACCTCACTACTGCTCATTGTTTTGCCCTCTTTAGTAGCCATTGAAGCCTTGTCAATTATTTTGAATTATTTTGCTGGGACATGTCCCAGGTTCATGAAATGTTGACCATAACAGCTTAAAAACCGCAACTGTTGTTGTCACTCAAAGATCCACTATGAGTGCCTGTTGTAAAGGAACTTTATGGCTTCTCAAAACCTCACACAGAAGCAGCCAGGACTACATTTTTAACTGTGGGCAAGGCATGATAATAATTTTGAGAACCTAAATTTGAGCAAGTAGTCCCTGGCACCAGAGGAACGCCAGTCATTTTTTTTTTTTTTTTTTTTGCAGTGGGCAATTAAAATGCATGAGTCTAGAATCCTCTCTGGGTTTGTGAGATAAAACACCATGAAGTTGATTGGACTGCTTTTCCCTTGCAAAGTGGAGCTTCCCTTTGATTCTGAGGAAAGTCCTAACTCTGTTTGATTGTAAGGTCCTGCACAAATCCTCAAGGGAGGTAAGCAGAGGTCCCTGCACGTTGTGTCTGTCATAATTTTCTTATAACAGCTCTATTATGGATAAATCCCTGGAATTCAGCTGTAAAGCTCAGCAGGTCCCCTCCTGATACCCTTCACATTTGGATAATTAACTGAGCTGTTTGAACAACAGAAACTTTATAATGTTCAGCAGTGGGAGTCTAGCAGCTGATCAGCTTTACCTTCATCAGCACTTGTCATTTTAACACTTGAAGGGTAATGTTTCAGGATGAGTATAATCTTCAGCAGGAAAAGAAAAGATTTTAAATGTACAGGAAAATAAGGGCTTCAATAAATTTGTTATGCAGACTCTAAAGCTCCTTGTGTTGCATTGCTCATGTACTCTGTGCTGCTGCCTTAAGGAGGATTTAGTCAACCTTGTATCTCCACAAAACAGGCTTTGCTTCATTGCAATGGAAAAACAAGTGAAGAATCCTCACAAAAGCATCCCTGACATCCTGAGAAATGGCATGCAGGAAACCTTCGTGCTGATCACAGCAGTCTTACCCAGACAAAACTCAATTTGTTTAGAAACAGTAAAATTAAATAGCTTCCTATTTTTTTCTTCAATTTTTTTAGTAGTTAAAAATTACCTGAGTACCAAGCCTCTCTGTGTAGCTCAAACAAGCAAAGTTGTTGGTTTCTACTGAAATTCAGGTCTATAGGACACGGAAATGTGGTCCTAATTGACATTTATTTATTTCCAGCTGCCACAAAGACCCTTTGTAATTAAGAGTGGTTCGTAAATCACGGTGCATTACTTACAAGCCTACTGTTGCAGTAGAAAATTAATAATTATAGTGCGATGTTCTTTTGAGACAGCCAAACACAACTGGAATAGGAAATATGTTTTAAAATATATGCACAGTGGTTAGAAATATCTACACTTATTGAAACAATTTAATCTAAATTTAATGACCTACAGTTCAACAACCAAAATAATCCTCTAAGGTTTATTCATTATTTTTAAGTTTCTGGATGCATAGAATCCTAAAGAACATAAATATAACCTGACAGTATACTGTAAGTTTAAAGAAAATGAATTATCTCAGTGCAGAGAATTTTCTTTCTCCTGGTTAAAAACATTTCCATGGGTGAGTTTGCAAGAAGAGGCATTGATTCCCTCGAGATTCACAGAGATGGGGTTACAATGCACTAGGTTAGGTCAGGTTGGTGTTTGCCTTCTGAAGGGAATTGCTCAGCATTTGCTTCCTTCCCCCCCTGTGACCCCAGGGCTCGGGTAAGAGCAAGCACAACAAATGCTGGGTTGTGTCAGGGTGGCTGATAGCAGAGAGGCTCTTCTGAGCACAAAACAGGCTGCTTTCTGGGAGATAAGTAGAATGCCTTTTCTGCTAAAGAGGTGCCAGTTTCTCCAGGTCTTTATGCTCCTCTGAGATGTGAACTTATTCTTTAACAATACAAGCAACGTCTAGGCTTGTTAGCATGGCCTCCCATGATAGTATTTCCTTATTCTAATAGAGTGAAAGAATATCTGGTATAGTTAGTCACTCTACAGCCAGGTGTACCTAAATATTTCATTAAGACTGAGGCCATTAAACTGTACCTGCAGTTAGAACAAAACTCAGTGTTAAGCATATCAGGGTTCTCTCTGACACCTTTCTCGTATTGCCCTGCATAATTTTTTGTACTACTTAAGGAATAGCTCTCATCTCTTTATTATGAGTGCCTTGTGTTAGAATTGTCTCTGCAAGGTTCAACTCAAAAAAAAAAGTTGATATACTGAAAGGCTTTAATCACCTGTTAGAGCTCAGATAAGCCAATATTAAAACACATTTATGCACGAACAACTAATAACTGAAAGGAATTACTTGCAACTTGAGAAACCATTTCTTAATTGTTACTCATTAAAATAAATTATGGTATAATATCCCATTTACAATGATGGAAATAGAATATAGCAGCAGTTGTGCTGTCAATTTATCTTTCATTCTAGCTTTTTATGGCAGTTATGTTTTGAAAATAATTTGTCCTGATCAGATGGTGTTATATTTTACCAGCTAATAGCTACACCTCCTTGCAAGCATATCCTTAGAGAGGCATTGGGTTAAACATTAAAACTTACACTTATTAGAGGTAATTGAATGTTATTGTAGTGAACATAAGGAGCTGCTGGTGTGGTTCAAACAATCTGCAAATCTATAGATCCTTACAGTTGTATTGCTACCTACAGCTTTATTTATTGTAGGCCATACAGGACTTTTGTAGAGACCTGATGTGGAAAAATTAACTGAACATAGACATAAGATAAACAGCAAATATCTTGATATTACTGCAGTGAAGGTTCAGCTCGTTCAGGGAATGTGGCTTTTGAATCAGCTGTGGGGAATCTTGGTACTGTGTGTCTTCAGCTGGGTGCCTCACCTGGATTTAGGGACACCCGGACCCAAAGGAGGAGAGCGAACCACCAAACTGGGAACATATTGATAATCTGCTCGTTCCCAAATATTGAGTCCTTCAGGATCAGGGCCTGATTGATGTGAGGCTTTTGCTTGAATTCACTAACTCATAAGGACCCAAATGTAAAACAAGTTTGGGATTTCTTGCAATCCAATCACAATTTACCACTTCTTTCTTTCTTTGTTGTTAAACCAATGTCTCAGGTGCCAACACAACAAGCAGACAGGAAAAATGATTTTTCATTTTAATTGGAAATTAAATAAATAATTTCAATTATCTATACTTCAATACTATTATTCTAACTTTATTTTATATTTCTCATGGTTTAAATCTTAGTTTAGTTAATTCCACTGTCTCAAGCTGGTTCTGTAAAGGATAGCTACAGCTTAAATTATGGAGATGTCTACTCTATGCATTGGAATCAGAATTTTCTGAAGTGACATCAGACTGAGCTGACAGAAAATATGACTGAAAACCTTCAAATGTTTATAGCTGAGCTTCTCCTTTATGAGACTTATTTATGTTTATTAGGGAGCATTTGGCACCTACAGGAATGGCCATAGATTTGTTCTAATGGGTTTCCAAGCAGCTGCTTCATGAGTGGAGCTGGGGATGCTGAAAGAAGCTTGCTGTCCTCTGCTCCTCCTCTTTGCCATGATCTCTGCTTATGATAGGCATGATTGCACTCTGACTCTGCCCTGCAAAGCCTTGACTTTGGGGGCTAATAAATGTTTTTCTGTTTTCACCCCAACTTTACATATTTGTCTCTGTTCGCCTGTGAACAAGTGCCTGCCCTTCAGGAGTGTGTGGTGTGCAAATAATTAGTGCTTGTCAAGGGAGGGAAAAGGAGAAAGGTGAGAAATGCAGTGCACATCTAAAATGAAACTGGGAGTCAGAGACGTTGGGATAAAAACCCATAAATGTAAAAGCCGCAAAAAAATTTCTATTTTCGGTGACATTATAAACTAGAATTTGCCTTGTGTTTCTGCTGTACTATTCTGCTGTACAAGTAAATTTTTTAGGTTGCACTTTAGAGACTTAATACTGTAGAATATCTATCTCTTTGCTTCACTTATTGTTTCTCTGAGGGGTTGCTACAAAAGGAAGCAAAAACCCTTTATACCAGAAGCCCTCTGTCATATAAGTTATCTCCTTCCATCCATAGTACTACTTTACAGGCTGAAATAAAAAGCAGATAAAAAGAGTTGGTGCCATTAGATGAACCCTCTCAATCTCTTTTTTTTTTCCTGGGGAAGAGGAACTGAGTGAAGAAGGTCATCATTGTTTATTTTAGAAGTTATTAAACCCTTGTTTTATTTGTGTGCAGTACAGATTACTGAGACTTAAAAGTTTGGAAGCCTGGGAAGAAAAGGAGGGGCCTGATAAAATACAGGCAAGAAAAAGAGAAGAAATGAAGTGAAACAGACAGGAATACACTAAGAAGGTGAGGTAAAAAAAAGTCACGAGTGCATCTATGTCAGTGTGAATTATTAAAACACTTCTCTCTCTTCTCAGAATTATTCCCAAACTTTCTGTTACATTAATATATTCAACCACTGAAATTTATGAATTATCATAGTGAAGAATTAAGGTTGATCTCCAGCTGCAGCATTCCTGATGTCAAAGCTATGTAATGTGCTTTTAGTTCCACTAAATCTTTGCCATTTTTTGCACAAATTTGTTACCTTGTGTAGTGCATTGCGTACGAGGTGACAGGATTATTAAGGTTCATCATCCTGAGTTCCATTATTATACATCCACAGTTCTTTTTTAATCATTATTATATTGCTTTCTTTTCCTTAAAGGAGGCTCAAAGTGATTGAGGCTATAACTGTGATGTTTCCAATAATTTTGAATATCTGACCTGAGACAAACATGATCTGAGTTTTTAGGCATGCCATGTCCTGCTAATGAGCTTTCAGCTACATGTGGTTTTCTGTGCAGGTAGGACTCTTGTCTTTTCTGTTCGAGATACAGACTGCATTTCGTTGGGTACAAAATGCAATATAGCAGCCTCCTTCTACATCTGATCATGGTCCACCTGCTGAGCCATTTAGAGTTCCCAATTCAAAATCCAGCCCTGTGACCCATGGGAAAGCATAACTTGGCTCCATATTTCCTCCCTGTTGCTTGTCCAAGCAGTCAGAAATAAACTACTGTACATAAGGCTGTGGAGGAATCCTCCCTTTTTAATCTCCTTTCATGAGAAGTTCTCTGCTTCTCCAAGGAGGGGAGTGGTTGATGTCAGGTCTTTTCAGATCTAAACAGCTGCCTGCCAAGCCTGGCACTCACTGTTTTAGCAAAGTCAGTGTTTTGACTTTCATGTATCCAGGATGCAAGTGTTTTTACCTTAGTTCTAACTATTGGCCTTTAGATCTTTAGAAAACCAGACTTCAAACCTCTGACGCAGAGCAATGTAAAAAGAGGCACTTGAAGTAGCCACTAGAGGAAAAGTGTGATTTAAATTAATTCCCTGAACCAAAGAATAACTGTACAACAGAGAGAAGGTATTTCACACACTCACGCACACACACATTTTTCATTATTGCTATCTAACCAGAAGTGAATTCTTTCCCTTGCTTGATAACCAAGTCAAAAATGCTGTCCCAACACCATATTCCTCTAGCTCATCACACTCCTGTGTCCTATTTCTTCATGTGCTTCATTCAGGTCAGAGATGGCTAAAAACCTGTTTTTCATAGCTCTGCCAAGCTGCCATTCAGTCCCTGGGGTGAATGGTAGCATGATGCCAGTTCAACACACAAGGAGTTGTTTACATTTCTAGTAATTTTAATTGAATGTGTTAAATTAATAGGCACATACCAAGACAAATAAAACCAAGATTCCAATCCAGAAAAAAAAAGCATTTCAATCATCAGTTGGTATCCATACCCAGATTTAACTGCTGCAGAAATGAGATTGAAGAGGCGTCAGCAATCTTATCTTTGACCCTGTGTCCATACAGCCTCTACAGCACTAAAGAAAGCATTCAAAATACCATTTTTAAAGCTAGAATTTGCTTTTTTAGACATTGGGCTGCAAGCAGCATTTTGTGGAGCAGTTTAAAGGCCACCTCAGCACCTCAAAAGCATTCCTTGCTTTTGAAGCCCTTGGATTTAAAGGGAAGAAAATGTTTGACCTCTTCTTTACAATTTTTATTGCTGCTAGAGAAACATTCCATGGCTGTTAGATATTTGGCATTGGTTTAGATGGAAAACCAGCTTGGATAAAGTAAAATGTTGGCTTTTCCTTTCTTTTTAACATATTCTTATGGCATATTTACTGTATAACCAGTGGATGCTTTGCCAAGTTAGGATTAGGATTGAAAAAATAAGGTTCTGTGAAATCAAAGACCAAGAGGTTATTAAAGTAAGAAGTTGGTTAGTACCCCTCCAGGAAACTGCAAAGTATTACTGAGCTATAGATAATGCAGAAATGATAAGAATCTTTATGGAAAACATCTTCCTACTTGAATAAAAAAAGGTCATTTTTTTGGGGCAGTAGAAATATCAAAATCATAGTACAATAAAACTCAAATTGTACTGCTGCTATAAATTAGTATTAAAGCAAATCTAAACTGTATTTTCTGTAAATTTGCTTTCTGTCCATCTGCAGAAAAAAAGACAAACCCAAAAACTAGAAAAACCCCCCAAAAAATAAATCCAAAGCAAAACAAAAAAACCCATCCCAAAATAAAAATTATAAAAACCACAAAAAATTCCAACCTCACAACATGATTTTGATGTTATACTGGGGCCACTTTTTCACATCTCCTTTGTGGTTGCAGCTGGAAGAGCAGAGGTTGTAATTTCACACTGTTGCCATCTGCAGACATTTCCCCTTTAATAAAGGAGAAATTCTGGTTGTTAGAACACACTGAGCTCACGTTATCAGCCCTTCTTTTGGAAGGGTCTGCAATCTTCCACAGGACTGGATCTTTCTACTGCACATTCTTTTTCTGCTCTTCCACACAAAAATCTTCCAGCTTAACAGTGACTGTTTCCAAAATAACATTTACTTTTTATTTTTTTCCTTTAAATGATGTGTTAATGGAAAGGTACGCACACAAAAAAAGAAAGAAACCCCTCTAATATTACTGCAATAGGCCTTTAAGTGCTTTTATGTTTCAATACTGAAAAACAAATGTTAATATTACAGTAACCTGAATTTAACCTCAGAACGCTGCTGTAAGGGGCAAATATATCATTATCTCCATTTACCAGTGGTAGCCTGAAGCAGAGATAGATTTTTGTGTGTCTGGCCCAAGGTCATGCAGAAATGCTTTAGCAGAAGTATAATTAGATGCAAGACCTCCTGAGTTCTAGTCTAATATTTAATAGCTGTCCTTTCTGTGCTCTTAATGGTAATGGGAGGCATTTATACTTACCTAGGAGAACACTAGCCTGAAGAAATGGTTCTTTTCCAAGAATGGCAGTCAAAACTTTTTGTACTGTCTGTGATGGCTTTTCTCGACCTCAGCACACAGTTGGCTAAATTTTTCTGGGCTTAAACTCAGTAATAAAAAAATCCAAGAGGTTGCAAAGTGCAATTCAGCAGGGCCTGTGCAGTTAGCATTGTGAGGTCCCAGCTTGCTGTTGCTTCAGTGTTGTGAATGATGTATATTCTGTTTAGAAAAACAGAGAAATTTTTTTTCCTGCTGTTTTTGGCTGCTGGCCTTTTATCAGTCCATTTTAGGAACAAGAAGTCAAGCAGGTTACGGGGGGTGTATGCAGCAACAACGTGTGTGATACTTTCTGCAGTCAGCTAATTTCTTCTGGGCCACGAGAGGTAAAATGCCTCCTTGCTCTTCTGAAGGCTAACAGAGAGGAGAAATACAATTATTCATTGTCAGAAAGATGTGGCAATAGATGAAATCAGAGAAGGAAATTTGTTAATTCTTGCCAATATTATTTGTTTTCTGTAGCAGAGCAATGTTTTCAAGGCCTCTGTTCTGCATTTATTTTATCATATGTGCTCACCTCTATGTGGTCCCACTGTGGACTGAATTACAACTTTCAAAGCTCAAATATGTGTTTTTAGTCTTTATCCTTCTGATGGCTGTATCCTTCATTAAAATGTGTTTTGTGTACCAAAGATATATGTGCAGGGATGTCACAAAAAGGTTCGGAAGTTCAATTAAAATTTTATAGGAAAAATAAAATCAGTCTTAGAGGGGCAAAATACTTTTTGGAAGCCTCACTAAGTTGCTTAGGAAAAAAGCCCCAAACAACTGTGGAGTTTCTGTATATCACATTAATATCTGTATTACAAAAGATGGCCAGTTATATGGAAATTAGGTTTTTGTTCAAACACAACAAGTGATGCAGTGTTTCACTTGTGACACTGAGCATGGAAACATCTGTAAAAGATATTTCTGAGATGTGAGGCAGTGTTAAATAGTGGGTTTGTTGTTGATTTTTTAATTTTTCCGTTGTTCCAGTGTCACATTATTGAACTTAAGTTCACTGCTATTCCAAAATGTCTCTTTTCATGAAATTCACCAATGGTGATAAAGACAGGACCAAGCTCCTTACCCAAGATATGTTACAAACCAAATATAGGATGCTATAACCTACTTGCTAATGTAAGTCCACAGGAAAAAACATGACACAATTTATTTGTCCTTGCTGAATCCAGAAAAGACATAATTCTTTAGTAATGTCACCCAATAGATGGCAGCAGCATCTTTATAATGAAATGCTCTTTTAGCAAGCACAGAGACATTTGGGATGAATTTCAGCTTCTGCCTGCCAATTGACAAAAGAAATATGGTACTTTTTCTTTTAAGATGTAGCATTATAGGAAAACATAGCAAAGTGCATTTTTTCTAATGGACTTTTGTCAGTTCTACTTAATGCAACCAAAATTTCATGTACTGTGAGTGCTGCTGTTCACACCAATCAAGAGGAAAGAGTCCAGGTCGAATGGTTCCAAATGGTCATTGATTCCTGGCTGCAAAATACCTTGTTTCTCTTTATTGAGCAAAAGCTGCAAGAGGAAGTCTCCATCCCATTATGAGAAATATATGAATATTTCTGCACACAGTGCATGTGAATATACATGGGTGAATATACATACAGCAGTCCTCAAGCTGTCAGTTGACAAAAAAAAGGAAAAAACTTGTAGGACAAAACATTTAAATTCCTGTTGTTGCATAGCTATTATTTAAAAATGAAAGATGAATAGATCTGTATATGAATGCTAGGAAAGATGAATCTACATAGACCAAGATGAACACTAAAAACATGAACGTGTCAAGATCAAATATAACTCCATTCACAAATAATTCATATGTTTGACAACAATTGTTGCCTAATTTAGTGGAAAACTGAAAGTCAGGTGACTGATTTTCACATTTTGTTTTAAGAAAATACTTCAAACTCATTGATCATTCTGAATGCCAGCATTGTTATATTCAGAGCAAAAAAGATTCCTGGTTGGGAAGTAAAAAAAAGAAGAAAGGTTGCTGATCACTTTCAGAATAATCTTCTTTTTCTCAGTTTGAAAATGTAATTAATTCTTTAGATGCCTATTTACCAGATGTAAATATTATGGGTGTTTTTAATTCCTGATTCTGAAAATAATAACAGAATGTGGTCACCAGAATCACCTCACCACAAACATAGAGTGTTATTTTCTCAGCAATAACAGTACTGTCATTAAAATAATCCTGTTTACACTTCTAGAAAATGCACTGCATATCTTTACATGCTTCTTTATGGTTTTTAGAATAGATTAGCATTTTTTAAAGATGGTAAAATAAACTGTAATTTGAAATAAATTTATATAACTCTCTATCAGAAGAGCAAAGCCTTCTGTTCAGCATATTCTGTAACATTTTATGTCCTTCTCCCACTAAAATACCTTGACTTTGAACAGGGCACTTTGCATTAAGCAGAGAAACCCCTATGCACCCATAATTACAGGCAGTTGTTAATTTTTATAAGCAGCGCATGATTTTGGAATAATTAAAACCATGAAATCCATTCTGCAATAGTGTTCTTATTTGAAAGAGGAATTTTAAAATTAGGATAATTAAGGTGAAAATATCATAACCTCCTCTCTTATTGACGAGCTAAATCACATAAAGTAAGAGCTGGCTGAATTCTCTGTTCTTTTGAAATGCTCTCTAAAAAAATTGGTGAGCTGTAGTTCAGACTGATGCTTGATGCCTAATTAGTTGTGTGTGGAGCTGCAGTGCAATGATTGTAGCAAGATGTAAACTAATAGCTATTATATGTTATATTTTTAACTTTTGAATATAAGCATAGGAAAATGGAAAGGGCAATCGGAAGGAAGATGAAATTAGGATTTGTGAAATTTTACAAATATGTGGTAGGGAACCTAATGATCATCCGTTTCCTGTGGCCATCTTCTAGGAAAGGTGTGGTAAAATTACTGATGAGGAGTTGAAATGGTGGAGCAAAAGAAAAGCTTTCACACAGGAGGAGACTGCAGTTCTCTAATGGAGGAAAGGGCAGGTTCATTTGGGGACTATTTGCAAATGTCCTTGCCTGGTTGTATTGATTTTGGTACTGCAAATTCCACTTTAGCTCCCCAAGAGGTCTCTAAATGAAGACAACACAGAAAGGGGTAAACACCCATTTTTTTCTCAGTCCAAGATCTGCACCTTCACTGATGAATCTTCCAGACGTGATGTAGCATTGTATTTATACAAAAAACCTGAGAGTAATTGCTTTGGTTGGCACCAATCCCACCAAATTTTGAGCACTTAATTGAGAATCCTAATTAGCAGTGTAGTTGTCCTGGGTTCTTGTACAAATCAATAGAGAGAAGCTTCTGGAGGGCAATTCAGGCCTTCCATTAACTCTGTCAGTGCAGCCTTTCTCCACTTAGCCTTAATCATCTTTTTACTAACAAATGATTGTTGTTTCACATTATAGGGGTGAGGTTCAAAGTTTTAAAAACCAGACTCTTAAAGTGGTTCATTTTTCATTTTCATGCCATAGCAGAATTTTTTATTTCCTCTGTCTCCCTTTTCTACCATTCTTTTTTATTGACCTGCTCTTAATGTTTGGGTGAACGTATAGGAATCAAAACTCTGATTCAGAACATGATTTCAAAGGATGAAAAAAAGTAAAAAAAATGTTACAAAAAATGTTACAACATTGGTCCTTTAAAACATTTGTAGAAGTCCAGTCTTTTCTTGAAGATCTTTAAACAGTGGCATGAAAGGTAATGGATAGCTGCTCTCTGCCTTGAACTGAACTCTTTCATAACATTCCTTAAAGTTATTTGTATTTCTCCTTGTTTTTCCATGAATTTTGTCATCCTGGGTTTTATATGCACACTGAATTCTCTCTCCCATTCCCAAACACAACCTCACTCAGACAATGACTTGTGATGGATTAATTTGCTATTTTTGAGCAATTACTTTACTCATTTCTTGCCCTCCCTACCTCAAATTCCCTGCAGGAATCAAAGCCTGGGGAGTCTTAGACCTGGAGACCAGAGCTGCAGACAGACTTGACAAGACACTGACATCCATCTCAGCTCCATGTTCAGCTGGTGAGATCACAAACTTTCTGTTCCCTGCCTTCAGCACTGGAAAAAAGCAGTGCTTTAGTTTTGATGTGAGGGTTTTGAATTGGTTGGACCAGGCTGGGCTTTCGCTCTCAGGTTGCTTGAAGTGCTACAGGCATTTATTTATTATTTTTTTTCCCCTTAACAATAGCAAAAAGAACTTTATTTTTAGGTGCCTGAAGGGTTGGCTGGCTGAGTCACAAACCAACCCATGTAATCAACTTCAGAACTTAATAGCATTCAAGTTAACAGGGGTGCAGAGTGCAGGATAAAGCAAAGTCATAAAATGCACATAACAACTCCCTTCAGCTCTGCAATCAGACCTGTATTTATTATTTCTCAGGATGTCGTAGTCCAGCATTTATAAAAATTTAAATATTAATTTTAGAAGTCTTAATTATAGCGACCAGAATAGTTCTGCTCAGTCCCAAAAATAATATAGCAAGAAGCTATTAGCAATTTACCTGATTGAGGAACAGGTAGAGGTTTAATTAGAAATGGAAAATATAGTTTGTTTCTATTTGCATAGTAAGTAGGAAAGGAATTTGCTCATTTGGGGGAAGTTTTTACTTGTTTTTCATTATTAAAATAATAGGTTATCAACAGTTTCACAAAAATAATGTTCAATGGATGAAGAAAAACAGATGATTTGCATTGATAAATTCCAGATTCTTGTCTATTTTGTTTATCTGTAAATATCAGATGAACAAATTTCAATATGTAAACCAAGTCTTTTTACAGACATCCATTTTTTTTGATACCTGAAAGTAACATAATGTACTCATTTGTTTCTCAATGGAAATCTCATTTTAATCACATCCTGCACTGGAAAGTAAATACTTCTTAGCTTTCTATTTTTGTCTCAAACAGTGCTTATGCAATGAATTTCCAGTGGGATTTCCTGTCTTCCCATGGCTGCTATGGAGCTCTCCACACTGACTCCCAACAGCAACCCAGTTGAAATGTATTGCTCTTAATTTCAATGTTATTACTAACAGCAGCAGTCCAGTACACTGTGCTATCATAAATACAGAAAAAATAAGGTTCACTGATAATTATTGATAATTATTCCGTTATCTAAAATGGTAAGACCAAAGTTGCGATCTGATCAGACTGGGCCAGGTCCCCCAGGTCCTGCTGTGGAGGCACCACATTACAAGTAGATCAAGCAAAACAAGAATGTCTGCTCCCCATTTCATGACTGTGCTATGAAATTTAAATAATTTGTTTTACATCCCAGAGAAGAACACTTGTTGATTTTTAATACACTGTTAATTCAGATATCTTCCCTCCTTCATGCCCTACATTGAACTCAGTCATTTTCCTCTCATCTTTAAGGAGCACAGAGCATGAGTTCTTGTTCTCTTTCTCTTCTTTTCCCCTTTTCTTCCCCCACCACCCCTAGTTTTCAGTATTTGCCTTCCAGGATGTCATTCACAACCCAATGACCCTTTCTTTGAGTTGCCAAACTTATTATTTGTCTGAGCTGGTGTGAGAACTGTTCCTATACTTCCCATTAGTCTTAATTTACCTTTGGTGCATACAGGGAAACTGTTTCATGATAAAAAACTTGGTATCCATCTATCCAGTGCAGATATTTGCAGTACTGTGAACACTGAGAAATACTGTAAAAACTGGTGTTCAGTGCTCTCTCAGAAGAGATGCATATTTATTTGCCCATTTTGTCCAAAGAGAAACTCTGCTTGAAGGAAAATGGTTCTATTATTCTGAGATAATTTTCTCTTTAAAAGATTCAATACAGTGGGCTTGAGGGTAGGGAAGAGAAGACCAAGCAGATTGAATACTTTCTAGCTTGGCAATTTGGTTTTTTTCCTGAGACTGGAATTCAAGTAGTTTTTCCTGGGAAGTATTCACTTCCCACATTCTGCGACTCTTATTCTAGCAAGGTAGAATAAGACTTGCAGAATGTGAGAGAAAACAGTGAATGTGGGACACTGGAAAATGGAAAACTGAGGTCCATTCCTCAAAATTAAATCAGCTTCTTTGTGTGCCAACAGTAGACGGCAGGGCTTTTGCATTGCTTTTTTCCGTCGTGGCCATAAATTTTCTTTTGGGCATGAGATATTTGGTGGATTTTGGTGGTTGAGTCTCTCTGTGAATGAACAATTTCTGATGAAAGCATTTAACTGAGAGAGTTTCTTACAGGCTGAAGACACTAGAGGGGGTTACTTCAGAGCTGGAAAACATCATGCTCCTCCCTTAAAAAAAAAGCTGTGGTCAATTTTTTTTTTTTTTTTCTGCAGCTGAATTAATCAGCAAATATTCAATGGAAATGGTGACAGTAAATTGCATAAGCTATGTGCTGCCCCAAGCCTGGTCTAAATTAATCTTCTCTGAGCTGTGTGTCCTGAATTTAGATCACCATCACTGGCCTTTCCTGTAAATATTGTAGAAAATGTAGAATACAAATACCATGTGAAATACAGCACCGAGATAAATTATCTGTTGCTACATCTTTAACACAAAACTTGCCTCATAAAAATTGAAGGAGGTTTTCATGCTTTTGGAAATGCTTTCTAATGATCCCTCATAAATTAATCCCTCTTTCTGGAAGTAGGACCCAAGTGAACATTGTTGATTGCCATCAAAAAGTGGTGCGCTGTACAATTTACATCACTGGTCAGAAAATCTCATCAGGACTGACAAAGCTGCATCTGTTACCAAGATTAGTTTACACAGCTCTCACTTAGGGTGGATTTCTATTTTATACAGGTGTTGAAACAACTCAACAATGAAAATAGACAGAGTAAATATCCCATCAAAAAATAAAAAAAAGAAATAGTCACCAAAACCCAAATGGCTTTCTCTGACAGTGCTGAATGTACCATCTGTTTCCATTGCATTATAAATTTATATAGGAAATTGTTATGCAGTGCTATTTCTGGGTAGCTCCTCATTTGCATTTGCTTTTGTTAAAAAATGGGCCCAAGTGAAAACCAGCAGGCTGAAACCCACTGGACTTTGGAAGGAAGCATTGAAACCAGCCTGGGGTGGCTCAGCCTGAACCTGGATCCACAGATAAATGGTGCAGCTGCCCACATGTGCATCCCGTGCTAAAACACAGCTTTAGATCCAGGCACCCCATGGCCCATCAGATGTTCAGGCTCCTGCTCCAAACTGTCCACTTTTATTTCACGATTTACTTTAACAATTGACTCGTGATGATGACACAAGGCTTAGCACCCAGCTATGTTAAAAAAAATAACCATAAAAAATAACCAAATAATCATTTGACTCGGGCAGCCAATGTGCAGTAGCAGCAATAAGGACACTTCCAGAGTGCAGCAAGAGTACAAACTCAGTTGTCTTCGATTTGTTCAGCGCAGTGAAATTAAATTACTAGCAAACACAGAAGGATAAACATTTGCCATGGCCATGATTGCGATTAATCTCAATGTAAATCACCATCCAAAGCAACCTTTCATCCTGTGGCTGGAGGAAACTGAGTTACAGCTCTCTAAGCCTGTATAATAGTCCAAATCACTTGCAGGCAGAAATGGAAAAGCCAGAGAGCTTGTCAAATCTACATTGGTGACATATTGTCTCTGCTGGACTCAGTGCTGGGCAAGAACTGATGTAAATGAAAGTCCTCTCTGACACCCACTTCTTTCCCTGCATTATCAGTTTTGGATAGACTTAAAAGGCAAAAGATGCAGAGCCAGCTCCAAAAGGTAGGTGTCTGTGGTGGATATGTTTGTCTCCATTAGAAGATGTATTTGTGGAGCAGGCATTTTCCTGTCCTTTAATAAAACTGAAATAATATTTTTATTTAGTTTATTTGTATCCTCTCATTGTTAAGTTTATGGGCTTCTGAAAGGAAGAGGAAGGAGAGCTCAACAAAGATTGAATTTGCTCAAAGAAAGTTCTTGCTGTACTATTTGAGCACGCTGTGTGTAGGGGTGTTAGAATCAGTGTGAATGCCAAGCTTCCTGTGCTGTCTATTTGTATTTTTGGTAATCAGAAAATGTTTTCAAAGATACAATCAAAAGCAATGTTGAACCCCTCTCACATCTCTGGGGTGCAAAGGATTGTTTGCACAATTTCTGAGAGACATGGCAATAACATCCACACTTCTGCAGACCAGTAGGAAATGTAATTTTGACAGCAGGCTGGTGATATACACAAGATGTGGGCTCCTGCTGGCTTACCACGGGAAAATCTGGATCCGTCATTCCATATTCTGGGCTTAAACAGCAGCCTGGGAGTCACTGGGTGTTAGACTCCACTTGTGTCTCCAAGGCTATTAGGACAAGGAAGGAAAATGTTCATTTGTTGTTCCTATGTTCTCCATCTTTTGTCTGCATAGAGCTTAAATATCTGTGTTTTTGTATAATGTTGATAATGTGAAAATCCAGATAAATACATAAATAACAGATATTTGGAATTCACTCCTTTACATTCAGTAAAAGACGCTGGTTACTTTTCTATATTATTTGTTAATGAACTGGAATTTTTCCTTGTGAAATTCTCAACTGGCATTTGCTTGTTGATCAAGCCACTACTTTTTAACATTTTGAGGTTGTATTCACCAACAATTTGGTATTAATGGATTTACATTTTTTTCTTTACACTGCCATGCCTCACTGATAGATTTCCAGAGAAGGAAGAGATCAAAATTAATTTATTCATTGAGAAACTGCAGACTTAAGCCTGCTGTGAATTTACACCAAAGAACCTGAAAGCATGGAAGACAGTGAATCTGGAAGCAGGAATATGGTAAATATAAGGTAAAATCAGCATTTGTTGTAGATGGTGAATACGTTATGTTGTAGATATGTAATGTTACAAATTATTGTGGATAAATTGGAAGTTTAATTTAGTCACAGGTTTGTGACAGTATGAGGGACCTCAGCTGTTTGACTGAAAGCTGTAATCCCAAATGGTGTTGAAACTGCTGTTGATTTTAATGTTGCTTATGTGTAGCTGGGTCACTGTCAGCTTTTACACCACACTGCACCTGCACTTTCTGAAACCTGTGCTTTACAGTCTCCCTTCTGGACAATACCATGTATGGCAGCACCAGTTTATGACTCCTTACAGTCTATGAGATGTATTCCTGTTTGGGAATTGTCCTGTCCTATTTTAGCCATATCTACAGGGACAAGGAAGCATTCTGCTGCAGAAAAGAACCTGGTGGTGTTTCTGCATCTTTGTAAAACTCTGTCTGGAGCCACAGGCTGGGCCTGCCTTGCGTCCTTACCAAGGCTTGCTCTGTCTTGGTTGTGTCCCTTGGAGTGTCTGCACTGGCATAGCCAAAAGAGGGGAATATCAGAGGAAGACCTGGGTTTGGAATGCACTTCATAGGGCTTTCTTTGTAGGCACACAGGCCCAAGGAATCAAGAAAAAAAACCTTAGCAGACTCTTTCCTATTTAGACTGTGCACTTGTCTCTTGTTTGGATGTTTTCCCTCAGTGGTATTATCATGAAAAGATTGTTTGTGATTCCCAAGGATCCAAGTCAGAGGGTTAGAAACCCTTCAAGAGGACACAGAATCTTGTGAACATTTAATTAAATCACATTTATTATATTCCAAATTCTTTTTGGATCAGAGAGCAGGAAAATCGTTCCATATCTGTCTTTGAGCTTTGAGCTATCTCCAAGCAATAAATGCAGGCCCAGTCTGTGTCCATGCCAAATTAAGTTTTAGACTCTTTTTCCTGTTTTATACTGTCCATTCCCTTAGAAATAAATGAGGAATGTTTGATTATGGACCAGGACTTCCATTCTCCCGCCACAGTGTAGACTTGGGCTCAGATCAGTATAACCAAAGATTGCAGGTTACAAGTTTCAAATTGCAGGTAAATGCTCTTCTGTTTCCTTTTTTTTTTTTTTCTTCTTTTCTATCCAAATGTTAGTTAGCAAAACCAGTGAAATTTTGCTTTGTGAGGCATGAAATTAAAGCAAACAAACCTGACATCTCATCACAGCTTGTACAGTCAGTGAAAAAGTTGCTAAGTCTGAAAATGTAAAGGACTGAATAAGCAGAGGAGCAATGATTACAGAGGGTGAATAAATTCAGAGGTTTACTTCAAAAATGGCAAAACATACAAGGAAATATTTCTAGTGCAATTATGTGCTTTTTTTTATACATTCCTGATTGGTGATTTATTCAATTACTTTTATTATGGACTCTGCTGAGTATACTTTTGGAAGGACAGAACATTAGAAGACTTTTTTTCCCCCTTTGATTCTTTGTAAAGAGACCTGAGAATTGTTATGCATTTAAATGTATAAAAATATCAGCCTATCTTATTTATTTGATGAAAACAAATCAGTTTCAGGCCCCCTTTTCAAGGAGTCCTACAATAGCCAACACCTGAATGTAATTAAGGACTCATTTCACAACAGACAATGAGTAAAACAGTGAGTAAATTAATTATCTGGGGTCACAAAATAGAATCAGTGACTGACATGTCAATGAAATCAATGCACAGCAGCTTCTTTTTAATGTTAATGCTGTTCCATCTTTTAACCTGGTACTGTTCTGAGATCATGCAATGATAATTTCCTTTGGTTAAAGAAATGTTCAGCCAAATTTCCTGTTCTAGATTTGCTGTTAATAGAAATGGTAGCCACGTTATGCTAAAGACTCAGAATCTACAGATAGGGATTTTTCTCCTCACTAGAAACTAAAAATAAAACAACTTTCTGTCAGTGCTAAAGAACCTTAAAAGTTGTATTGATCATATTGAGCAATGGAATTCTTTATGTTTATGGCTATCTAAACCATCAAAAATATTTGAGAAAAGAAATTTTCATAAGTTTCTATGAGGAGAAAAGAACTCCTCATAGCTGTTGGAGCAGCAGAAAGAAATCAGACTTACATTGATGATTTCTAGTTAATATTTTCTGGGGGACCACATCCATCTCTCTCTTACCTCCAAGACACAGATGTGAAAGGGCAGAAGATTTACTGCCACCTGATAAGGAGCTGCCAAAGTATTCCTCTCTCTTGCATGCAAGCTATATCAACTTCTGGACTTCTCAGCAGCTGGGAATAGCGGCTCAGTGTCGGAAATTCAACATAATCAATTTTCCTTTTCAGTAGGTGTCTTTTTTTTCCCCATTGAGCCTTCAAAGAGTTGGAGAAATAAGATCTAAGGCAGATATATTTCAAGGTAAAATAACCTCTGCAGTGTTCTTTAACCATTTCTCCAGCTCCTGAAGATGTTGAGGTGTGCATTGTGTGTGTCCAGCTGGCCAAGAGAATGCCACTCAGCACTGCAGCTCGGCAGGGTCATCCCAGGAGATAATGCCACAATTTACTGCTGCTGCACTCCAACAGAACTGATCCTTTGAAAAAAGGACAAGGTGTTTGTCTGTAAAGTTGGGAGGTCTCGTACTGCAGCTGCAGTTTGTTCTACAGAAGTAATGAGAAAAGATTGGAGCTTTGCAGGCTCTCAGAGCTGTGTCTTTTACAAGCATTAGGAAAAAAACATCAACTTGAATTAATTCTCAGAAATTTTAGAAGCAGCTGGCCTCCTAGAGGGTCTTGTCAGTCGGTTTTTGTGGAGTTACAATTACACTTTCCTATTTTTTTTCTTTCTACTGTTGCAGGGAAGAACACACAAGTGACAGAGCTAGACTGAGAAGAAGAAGGGAAATAACCACACAGCTTTTCAATAGAAAAAAATAAGTAGACTTTTTAACAAAGAAAGGAGAAATTATTTCCCTGCTGCATCTCTGCATGCTGTACCTCAAAACACAGGGAATATGTTAGTCTGGCTGTATCACTTTCAATTTCTCCAAGATAATCCACTGAAAAAAGTATTGTCATCCGAAAAACCCTATGCAGATGGTAGTAGATTTTGAAAAATGTCTAGATAAATCTGAATTTGTCAATGGCCATGGAAATGAAAGGATTATCAGTCACTGTGTTAGTGATGTCATTTCTAATGTTCAAACTTTGGGGAATAATTGACTAAATATTAAACTGTATCACATTGTAAGGACTCTTTAACAAATCTGTTAATCTTTCAAGGATGTAAATGTGTATGATACCAGGAAAAATTCCTTATCTGACCCATGGAAGGTCTAGACAGGTAGACACCTGTGTCTGCACTCTTTCCCTAAAAATAATAACTGAAGTAAATATTGGGAAAAAAACCACCTTAATAAAACAGCATAGACATGGCATGTAGTGGGGAAAATGGTAGATATCTTCAACAGCTCAAATAATAAAACCTTTATCAAAATAATATTAATGTCCTTCAATTTAAATTCTTCTGAGTTTGAATCCTGAATGCTTTCCTTAATTGGTATTTTTACACTCAGTCGCTTGTACTGCGCTGAATAACTCAAGTTAATATTTTATTTTTGTATGTTAAATAAAATTTATAATATAGTTGAATTATTATTATAGAATAATATATAATAGATATAATATTATATATATATATAATATTATTATTAAATAATATATAATAATATATTATATATTATATAATATTATATAATATATAATAATACACTACATCTAATTATATATTTTGTATAATATTTTATAGTACATTACAATTATATTATAATTGTATAATATGATAGTATAATAAAATGATGATAGTGATAATTATAATACATATTTATATATAATAATATATATTATATACAATACAATATATATTATATTATATTATATATAATATATATTATTATAATTATAATGTAATTGAAAAATATAATCTACTCCTTCATTAATTGGAATTAATAATTGCAACATTTTTTCAGTGTTTGATTAGGTGACGTTTAACACTGCATTCCTAACCTGTCACATTGTCTCTTTTAGGGATAATTTTGCAAATAATTAATTACAATCAGGCATCATTTATTCTGTGTAGCTCAGTTAGCTGTGCTGTAAGGTACTTGGTAACAATCTCTGTGGAATGTTTGTAAAATTAGGGCTTTAAATTTTAAGCATTTAAGTAAAAAAGTTGCATAGTGCCCTGTAAATTTAGAATTCTATTATTTTCACGTTATTTAATATTAAATAAGTCCACTTTCACTTATATAATAAATAATATTTTTTTGTGGGAGAGAATACACAGATGAAAAGGGACATTTCTAGAATCTAGAAAGGGATTCAGTAGTTTAGATTTGTAGCTTTTGCACAGCTTATGTTTCCATAGTCTCTGCAGTCTTTAGAGATGACCATTTGCCAATGTTTTAACTCTTATAGCTACTTTTATTGATGGCCTTAATGCACTCTTCTCTTAGTAAATAATTCGATGTGTATGTTTTCATTTACAAAGTATTCTTGTGCTCTTAACTCTGCTCCAGTTGCCAAATCAAAATATCATTCCATTCTCCTTCTTATGTCTAAGCACTGTCACCATTCTGCCATTTTGCCCCTTTTTCTGCTTAGTGATATCTGAGAAAATTGTAGCCTTGTTTTTGTATGCCCTTATGGCATTAATATTAAAAGCAAAGTGGTGGAGACTCTGCCTAATTCTTAAGTTTCAAATCTATTATCTGTCTGATCAATAGCTCTGGCCAGATCTCTGCAGTTGTCAAAGTGAGGCCAGCTTTATGTGAAATCTGTTGATTTATCCCAGACAAACATCATGCCCTCAGCATCTGTATCTGCCCTGACTGCTTTTTCTACTGTGGTCCAGCGGCAAAAATAATTTCCAAGCTAGTTTCTACAGCTGGTTCAAAAGTAAGCAAAGGTTTTTAAATCAAATTCATAAGTACAAGTAGGTTTCTGAGGACAGGGGTCAGATTTGGAACAGTTGTGCTCCATAGTGAGCTGCTGATCACAGGCCATGAATCTCCAACATCTTCTGGTGAAGTGCACAAATGTTCACCAGTCTCAGATGCTTTAATTGTTTGAAATGGAGAAATGATGCATCTAATTATCACTCCAGGACATGCCAGTGAGGGGATGGGATGGGAGGAGGATTTTTTATTATTTGCAGAAGGATTTTCTGCCAATATAATAATTGAAACAGTCCAGCAAGCACCCACTATTGTGATGGTGTTCACAAGGGTCTCAGGATGAGGGATGAGATGAGGATCTGACTCCATGTTTCAGAAGGCTTGATTTATTATTTTATGATATAAATTACATTAAAACTATACTAAAAGA
>JAXCLO010000208.1:7023495-7037546 GCA_035583995.1 Arremon aurantiirostris
TGCATTTTGTTCCTGAGGCCTCCCAGCTTCTCAGGAGGAAAAATCCTAAGGAAAGGATTTTTCATAAAAGATGTCTGTTACACACTATCAGATCCAAACCAAACATTTCACCAAAAATAGCCTGAAAATGAGTTTTCTGAACTGTTCCAGGAGAACTTTACACATAGGAAATGCATTAAAGAAAATGAGACCTTGCTTATGAACTATTCATAAATGTAACAGAACTAAGGTGGTACCAAATAATATTCATGCAGAAGAAAGTGATATCTCTATTACCTCCCAGTCAGCAAGGTACATGGAAAATTTTGCATATTGCCCACCTCTTCATCTCTATCTTCATTTGGTCTCTGCACAATTAAATTACTACTGAAATGAAAGAATTTGGTTTATAATTTGTCTGGGTAGCCCTAGGCATTTCTTCATGTAATGAGTATATTTTGGCTTCATGAAGTGTAGGACTAGAAGTAGAATCACAGAATGGTTTAGGCTGGAGGGACCTTCAAAGAACCATCTAGTCCAGCCTTTCTGCAGCGAGCAGGGTAATCTTCAACTGGACCAGGTTGCTCAGAAACCCATCCAGCCTGGCCTCAAATGTTTCCAGGGATGGAAAAATTTAATGTTGGGACTTATCTGTTTGTTATCTGCCTTAGTTAAGTGCTCCTCATCTTCAAGAGCAAATTAGAACATTTCTTTTTTCATGTTTTTTTGGTGATGCCTACTCTGATTCTTTCCTTCTGCTGTGATTTTGATTTTAAATTTACTTACCAGTTTTTCTTTCTGCAATTGTTTCATAGAGAGCTTTTTTTTTTTTTCCAGTAAAGGGAAAATCATCCTCAGCTATTTAAATGTTGTGAATATTTACTGAGCACCATTTTACTGTGTTGAAATTCTCTGTGGTATGTGATACTTATTTTTAGTTTCATCCATTATTTTTCACTTGTTTTAGCAGTCACAGTGATTTATGTTTCCCTCTGCTTTCAAAATGTGTATTCTTGAGGCAGATTTTGTTTTGAAAATGCTTAAATTCTTAAACCTATGGGAACATAGCAAGGTTATTTTGTATAATCTATTTCTCTAGGAAAGATGTGGAATATTTAAAATATTTCTCCTCTCTAGTTACTGCAGCATCAATGCAGTTTGTGCATTTTGGTGATACCCTGTCATGGGCCAGAGCCTAAGCTCTTTTAACCTTCCTTTTTATGCGGGAAGGCTTCTGGCCATTCAGTCTTGTAAGACAATGTTTTTGGATTTGTGAACTATTGTGGAAATTGCACAACTTCTAAAATCAGCAGCTCCAGAGGGAAGACAAGGAGAGTGAAAAGACTCCTGGAAGTAGGGTTGTTTTTTCTAAAAGAAAAATAAAGGAGAGGCGCAATGACAGTTTTCAAAATATATAGATTGTTTTAAGATTTAAAAGAATTGATGATTTTGTTGTCCATGGGGATACAAAGACGAAATTGTCTGAAATTGCATCAAGGGAGTTTGGATTAGGTGTACATGTATTTATATACAGTATAAATTTAAACACAGTATAAATTGTGCTTAAAATTTGCTTGTAGGGCTCAAAATGTGTGTACTTAAGTGCTTGCACATTTTGAGAGCCTTTGTGTTATTTTCAGGGGTCCCCAGGGTGAGGTGAGAGATGAGAATCTGACTCCACGTTCTCAGAAGGCTGATTTATAATTTTATGATTATATAAAATAAATAATATATATTGTAATATATATTTATTATCTACAACAATATATAATATATTAATATTTATTATATTTGGTATTATATATTATAATTATTATTGTCCTTACATTATAATAATAATTTATATTATATTATATTATATTATATTATATTATATTATATTATAGTATATTATATTATAGTATATTATATTATATTATATTAATGCTACACTAAGACTATACTAAAAAGAGAGAAAGGATACAGACAAAAGGCTTAACAAGAATAATAATAAAAATTCATGACTCCTCATAGCCTCAACACAGCTGGACCACGATTGGCCATTAAGTTAAAACAATTCACATGTTGAATAAACAACCTCCAGACCACATTCCAGAGTAACAAACACAGGAGGAGCTGAGGAGAAAATCCTGGGCAAAGAGGATTTTTCAGAAAGTATGACAGTGACAAGCCTTGTTGAAATGCATAGCTTAACAGGTCTCCCTTCTCAAATTGGTTTTTTGCGCAGTGCAAATCAAATTTAAATTTCACAAAATTATTAATTGCTAATTGAGGACTACTGAGAGATGACAGTGTCCTAGATGGTTGCAAATTTCTTCCAGTGTCACTGTCTGTGTCTCTGCTCCAATGCTCTGAAATGAGTCAGTAGTCAGCTTTAATTTGCTGGGTTTAATTAAATTCCACCTGAATAAATGTGTTGCGCAAATGCTGAAATTTCCTGGATGATGTATGCAGCTGAGATCTAATTTGATCTACACAGCCCTAGATTGTAAACTGCACTCTTCCAGAAAGGTGTGCTCCATGTAATTGCTTAAATAATGACTTAGATGAACTTGTAAGGATAATGATATAAAGAAGGCAAAGCAAAACTGCACGCAGAAAACTATTTTTGAATGTGTCATCCTTATTCTTAGAATTACAAAAAATCATTAGCACGCTAGAAGCATATCTCACTTTCCAAACACAGTCTTGTTAAGTGTAGCAGCTTGTTTACTTATCCTGCTACTGTCCTGGCTACATATTGCATTAATTAAACCATTGCTGTAATCAGATAGAGCAGCATTTTCTGCTATAATGGTCTTGCCTTTTGTAGAACAACATTGATGAATTATATTTTTGTGTATGATCTGTGATGTGAGGAGCTGAAATAAATGCCACATCATTGCCCTTCTCTTTCACACATAGTGCAAAATGGATGAAAAATCCTCCCTCTCTCCCAAATCTCCTGGCCCTGACTGACTGATGGAGGTGCGTTGCCCAAAATACACATCAGTCTCACAGGGGCTGGGAGCAAAACTTGTCCTTTCCAGATGGCACAGAAATTCCTTTTCTCTTGCACTGTATTTTACAATATTGACTCTTTTTCAGGACCTAAAATGCACAAAGTTCACTCCTGTGTATGATTTTACAGTACCTTACTGTAACTTCTAAACCAGTGGAATTCTCTGACAATTTCCTTCCTTGCTGGAAATTCACATGGACTCCATTTCCTTTCCACTTGCTCCTAAGGTAATTTTCTTGTTACTATTATGAATTTTTTAATTTCTTTTTTCTTTTGACTCCTTGTTTTGCAAGTTCTGTTTCATCTAGGACAGTCTTCCAAAGAACTTATTGCCTGAAAGTTGCAAAGCAGAGTTGACCAAAACTAGAGGCAGATAACTGACCAATGATTTAAGAGGTTACTCTGCTCCCACTATTTATGCTTATCTAAATTCCTGTAGGTCAGAAATTTCTGAACTGCTGTAGACGTATATTTTAAATACATATGCTCATTATGGCGATATTTTCATTACAAATTGAAATAAAACTTTCCTGCACTTTCACTGAAATTTAGAGGTAGTCACAAATGTTTTTGTAATTATAAAATTTAGAATAATTAACACCTGTTGCTAAGAGAGAAGTCCTAGATAATCTTTTGACACGGAATAATGAGTCTAAGGTATGGAAAGTGCTTGTGTTTCTATAAAATGCCATATTTATTTACTTAAAAAAAACAGCTGTGAATTTAATTTTTTTAAAATTTTCTTTTCATATGTGAGAAGCCCTTGGAATCATGATTGATAGAGATACATAAAAATTCATAATTTTTTATTTGCAAGCTGAAAATAAAGTCCAAAGCTACCTGATATGATAGGCAGCAAAGCCCTGTGGTTTTATAACCAAAATTTGCAGGTTGATATCCCAAGAGGAGTTTGGAAGTCAGTGAGTGCTCTCAACAGTTGTTCCACCAGGGAAACAGTGAAAGACTTTAAACTGTTATTATCCTTTGTGTTAGGAAAAATGGATTGATTTGGTTAATAGTAACAGGACCAAATTCAATTCCTGGAGTAAAGTAATAAGCATTGGGTTCAGACACCACACGGAGATCAGTGAAAATTAAATTGTACGGGTGCTCAGAGAGCTCCATTTTTCAGCATTTCCTCCACAAAGGGTTGTGTGCTCTTGCATTGGATTAGGGCAGCCACTCAACCTGAGGCACATTTGGTTGATTCACTCAGGTGACTTTTCCTCCTCCCTGAGCTACATCCTGTTCCCCACCTCAAGACATGACTATTAGTTTTGTTCTTTATGGAACTGCTAACAAAAATGAGATAGAATCCATTACTGTGTTTAACTTCCTATTTCTACTTAGTTCTCCCACTTCAATACAATTTTCGGGAGTAATTTAATAATTCTGTAAGGGATAGGGAAAAGTGGAATTTGCTCAGTGCATCCATCTGCTTTACTAAGAGGCGTGGGGTTAGATTTTATTTTAGTTGTTATGTCCCTTAAACCTGCATCCACACTGCACTTTCTCAGCACGAATTTCACACTGGTTTCCCTTCTGAGATTTACTGGGAATCCTTGGAGACAGACCTGGGTGCTCCATGTTTTTTGTATCTACCAGAGCTTGGAATGAGAGTTCTCCTGCTAAGGATTATCAGGGGACACCAAGTATGGACACAAGACAGCCTCTCTCTCAAAAGAAACCCTACAACAAACTAAATTAGTGATGTAGCTGCACTCACTGAGCTCACAAGCAGCTTATTTTAGTTTTCTAAATTTTTGCTTTGTGGCTTACTCTTGTGTTTATTAGGGGCTTCTGGAAAAAAAGATTCCCCTGGTTACTGCCAGTCAAAGCCTGACAAGTGCTGCATGTGTTTGTCATTAGGTGGTCAGGCTCAGCTGGGTATGGCTGGCAAAGATGGCAAACAGCTTAAAACAGAAGAAGGGAAAAGCATAAATTGGGGGTGCCTTGCTGGATGTCCCTGGATAGGGAAGGGGGCTGTGACATTCCCCCCATATGTCATGTTTGATGTGGGGAAGGAGACAAGACAAGGCATGCACAACAGCTGGAAAAAAGTCTTGGGAGTTCCTGGACACTGTAAGAGAATCCTCAGCTACAAATTGCAATAAAGGTCAATGTCTTGTCATTTAACCCCTGTATAAATATAGATGTCACCACCACTTGGTACTGAAGAGGGAAATATAACAATGTTCTAATGCTCTAATTAGCAGAGTGCTTTTCCAGCAATGCTAGAACTGCTTCCTTACTTTTCTTTCTTTGCAATCTGTTAATAATTGTGACATTTTTCTTGGCTTTAACTGTGTGTCCCTGAAGGCATGGTAAAGGCCCCCTGTGATTACAGCAATGGGAATCGTGTTGCTGAAGTGATGGTAACAGAGACACTTATTAAAATCTGGCCCCTGCTGTTTGGACTTTCTCAAGACTGCACTTTGGCAAAATTTAAAATAGAGTTACACTGACAACTAGAAATTATGCTATAGCCCAAGTGTTGGGTGAGAATTAGAGCAGCAAGTATGGACTGTCATAACATCTGAATGCAGAAGCGATGCTGCATTGCCTGATGGTGCATTTAACACATGGTTGGCTTTGTGGCTGGTGTAAAGCAGATCTCTTGGCATGCCGTGTACACAGAAAGATCACATGGTGCAGGGTGCTGCTTGAGTGCTTGCAAGGCATTTGCAGTGTTTATCTGCTGTTCTCAAGTCTCAGGTGGAAAATATGATGCCACTTTCTTTAAGCCTGTCCACCTGAACAGTATTTTAAATAAATACTCGACATGACATGTATCAGAAGAGAACAAAATTGCTATTCAACTGTGACTAGTTTACACTGTCTCTTGAACCAGCAGCTTCTGTTTGTCTTGTAACTTACACAGCAATTCTGTTTTCACCTCTGGTGTTTACATCCCTTTCAGGCAGCTGCAAAAGTCAGAAAATAGCCTTTGTCAGAAGGCTGCTGAGATTGGGAGCACCAAAGCAATCCCATTGTCAGTTTACATCCCCAGTAGGAAACCAGAGACTGTTCAACACATCAAACAGTGGAGCTGGGGCTGTGTAATGTGTAGCCCAAGGGCCAGATTGGATCTGCTGTGGTCTCCAGCTGCCCTCTCCCTGGATCTGAGGGATGGGGACACTGGAGCAGAGCTGCTGGCTGGTGCTGCTAATGAACTTGAGCCACCACACACCATTGTCCATGCAAATATGGAAATATGCAGGCATGTTTATATGCAATTATAATGAATGTCTAAGGTTTCTATGCAAACTGGTTGTGGTGCTTGGGTTCTTCACAAGGAACCTGTATAAACTTCAGGACTGCAGGAGGAAATCCTCTTGGATGAGTGCATGGACATAGGGGCTGCCTTGCAGTGTGAGCCTGGGCTGCTCTTTGCTTAATTTAATAATAATGCAGGAAGTCTACTAAAAACCCTTCTAGGTCATCTTTCATGCTCAGCTCTTGGGTACATGAGCAAGAAGGGAGGCAAAGAATATTCTCACTCTATATATTTTCACTGCCCTCAGCAGACATACATGTAAAACTCCCAGTACATCACAGAGGTTTTCATGATCGATCTGCAAATGACAGTATGCTTGTCGAATTTTTATGCTGTGGAAAGAATTTTAATTGTTTTAATTACTGTTTCTGAGTTACTGGGAAATATACTCAGAATCTTTCATTAGTGCATCCAGCTGTGCAAATGAAATATATAATCAATATAAAATGGTTTTGTCATACCCTGTTTGAACAACGATCTATGATAGTTTAAAATTCAGAGGGTTCTTCTGTGATAAAGTTCTATTAATGCTTTCATTAACACGAAATTACATTACAATGTCTGTGGGGCTTACTTCAGTGAAAGGACAATTTCTTTGTTGGTAATTTCATCTTGACGTTACTCCCCCTCTATTCAGCTTCCCAAAATGACATTTATTTAAAAATCAGCACTAATGCAGTAGTTAACCTTTCTCAATATTATTTAACCAGATAATGCAGAGATACAGTCACACAAATAATTAAACCTTGAAAACATCCATTTTACCCAGTGCTGCAAAAGTACAGCAAAACTTCCACCATATTCTTTTTTTCATAGAAGGTACTTTTAAAATGGGAATAATGACCTTTAAATTATAAAAGAGTGTTGGTTGGCTGGCATACAGAATGTGAAGATTATTTTTTGTATGGAAAGGAAGCATGTAAAGATATCGTCAAAGCATTTTTACCAATTTCATATACATTTAGCAAGGCGCAGGATTCTGATGTCCTTTATATTATTTCTTTTATGATAAAACTAATACTGAAAAAGATATGAGGGAAGGGTTGCATGACTGAAAGGTGCACAAATAGTTTGCTAAAGAAAGCCCTCAATTTTCATTTATGTGATTTATTTATTGTCACCAAAAAAAGTCACAAAAGAAATGTCTTCTCTCTTTTTGGGGGATAAAATCTGAGTGTGACCCCTCTCTTGCAAATTATGTCTTTGCCTGGGGAAAGCAAAGTGTCTGTGTTGTGCTGTGGTCCATTGGGGAGCTATGAATGACAGGTACTGGAAACTGAACTTCTACAGCACAAAACATGGAGAATATGCATTGATCTTGACTCGTAGCATCACTTCAAAAATTAAGTGAAAGTGCAGGGGTCTTGGTGTCCTGGAAGATTTTATTGCCATAAATCAGTTCGTCAGCGTCTCCCAAAAGTGCAAAGTTCTTGAAAATGGACACCTATAAAATGATTAATTCATTTTATGTCTTATTTGAGTCTCCATTTATGAGGTTAGGGTGTTTTATTTGCCTGCTGGTGTTGACAGTCATGGTGGAGAAAAACTTCCAATTCCTTTCACATGGAAGCTGAAATTCTTATCCAGTCACTTGATTCTAGGAGCTCTGATCAACTTAATAATCAAATCCCTAGAACAGATATGTTCTGCTTCTTTTACAGCATTTTCAGTGAGACTGAAGATAGTTCTGGTCTATTATGACCCAGTGAATGAGAACAGATTCTGTGCTGTCCTAAATCCATTTTGATCTGCTCATAACAATAGACTGTGACTCTGTATGAGTGAACGAGCTGGGGATTTCTTTCCTCTGGGTAAATCCCAGTGTCACAGGTGGATGTTGATACCAAAATTGGTCAGATAGAAACTTTCTAAGACAGTTTTGAGAGGTAGAAAGCAGATATTCATTATTGTAGGGTTCTGGGCACTCAGGAGATGCTTCCTCTAATTGAGCCGAGCGTCTGGTAAGAAGTTTTTATTATCCACACAGGAGACTTGAAATGAGCAACCTAGAAATGTTCTCCAGTAAATTCCACGTGGTCACAAGCTACAGGAGATCAGGCAGTCAGGGAATCATACTGTTCCTGAAAGCATATGTACCACCACCTATGGGAATAAATCACACTGGACTCCACTTTCTTTACAGTGGGAAAAGCCCCTTTCTTTACATAATTCCGTTTTACACAGTTTTACAGAACTCCTGTGTGGCTCCAATTGGTTAGTAGTTTCTTGCCAATTAATAACAAGTTGTTATTCTGTATTGATTGGTCACTCAAACTCTCAGGGAGTTGTTTGTGAAAGATAGTTTTCATTTTTCTATCTAACGGTGCAAAACCTGTTTATACAGGTGCAAGTTGTTATTTTACCCAGGATTACCTTGTTATGTTAATGAATTGCTCACAACAGGATTGTTTTCACATGGGAACTTGCAAAAAGCTGGCTTTGATAAGGCCAGCCCCTGATTCATTCCAGGAGGGCAGGCTTGATTTTATCAAGATTCTCTTTATGATTTTTCTACCTTACTACAACAACCACCTATAATTAAAAGTCTGGTAGAAAAGTATCAGGCCACTGAAATTTTTAGGTCTAAGCATGCGGTTTGCAGTACACAGAGAGGTTGAATGGCCAGCCTGCTGCCATCAGTTCTCTGCACTATTTTCACTCACATTATTAAGAAGCTGAAGCACACTGCATTATTCTTAGTTAATTTTTAAAAGGCAGAAAAAAATTGGCGAAACATAAAAGGCTCAAGTATCTGGCATATCAACCAGACAACAGCACAGTGTAAAAAAGCAGCAAAATATTTTCTTAATATCAAGAAGTTTTTGCTCTACTGCTCTATGAGACTGTCCTTCATTTAACCATTATTGATGTTGGAGCAATCTTGAAAAGTGCCAAATATAAGAGGATGCATTTTCATTGTGTTTAGCAATCGTGGGTGTCATAGAATGAAGGTAAGTGTTAGGGATTGGCATAATCTAAAAGGCACTCAAATTAAAAATAAAGAATGCATATTTGTGTCGATGGTCATGCCAGGAAAATAGCATTGGTAAATTAATATCTGTCTCTGAACAAAGAGGACTCTTTGAAAGCAAAAATAGATATAGCAATGCAGTGAATACAATGAAGAGATCAAAAGAACACCACAAGAATGATTACATCAAATCAAAGAGAGTTTAAATATTTTAAGGTGCAAGGCAGATGAAAGGCTTTTAAAGGTATCAAAATTGTGAAGCCTATGAGGAAAGTAAGATGCTAAGAAGCAAAGACCAGTTAACGAAAATGCACATACCACCATTTAAAGTGGAAAATTAAATACAGTGTTCTAGGGTAAGACAAAACATTTAGTATTAATAGTCCTTTCATCTTTCATTAGATGAAATTAAAATATACATAACACCTGAAAATTTATGATATTATTGAATTTGCCATCATGGTTATGCAGAATAAAAAGAATAACTTATAATTACTTAATGAAAATAAAAGTAATGGAGAAAATGAAATCAAAGACGGGATAAACAGTGAGAAAGCCTCTGACTTGGATTCAGAAGAGTGGAATTAAGCATTTTTCTGGAGCATATATATTGAATATTTTATATATTAACAATATATTAATATATATTTAATATATAATATGTAATATAATATATTATGTATTTAATATGCATTTAATATTTATAATAATTTATTTATAAATATATAATATGTATAGTTATATTTTATTTAATTTATTTAAATTTATTTATTATAATATAATATATTTTATTTATTAAATAAATATTTACTATATTATATAATAGATATTTAATATAAATTTAATATATTTATATTAAATTTATATCTTTATTTTAATATTCTTCTCTGCAAGAAGATTATTTTATGATGTAATCATAGTGGTGAAAAAAATCCACATTAGCTACCATCTGTTATGTGAAAATATTTTGGTCCACTGAGGTAACTTTGCAAAGCTTTGTTTTATATAATTGTCATTTCTCCTTGCTGCTTCTTACCTCAGTATAGGCCTAAGTACTGTTCATCCAGAAAATAAGGAAGATTTACAAATATTTACTTGAGAAGGTGCTTTTAAACACAATTTGCCATTTGTTTTTATGTCCACAGCTGCAAACCCAGAAATTAAAAAACAAAGGCTAGACCTTTAAGCTTATAAAGTAAGGTTAATATGAATTTTTTCTCTCAGATTACCTACAATAAGCTTCCAAACCATAATTTTGTGCAGTCCCCAGGAACACATTGTCTGAGAGCCTTGAAGACATCACTCGGTTCCTTTCAACCTGGGTCATGACAGGATCCTGCTTCATATTTATCACCATGACAGAACGTGTAATAATAATCATTTATTATCCTCTATTGGATAATAAACAGATTATAACTCCACAATTCCAACAAAGAAACACAAGCAGTATGAAAGTAGAGTCTGTATCCATTTGTCCTTCATCTCTAATGAAATGAAAGCATTTATTCTTCACATGTTTGAAGGATAAATACACAATAAAATTCTTAACAGTATGAAAATTAAGACAATATGGTTTCTTTCTAAAGCTTTCATCCAGGGAAAAAGAGCTTCCTGCTTGCTTCAGGTAAGATTAGTTGGAAAAATCCTATCATATACCTAAGAATAAAGTCTGAGAGGCAACAGGCAAATATTTTAATGTGGAATAACTTTTATTGGTTTTAATTAAGCAACGGCATTTTTGTTGAATGGCTTTAATCTTTAATTACCACCCAAAAGCGCTGAACGTGACATGAGTTATTTATTGAGTCACTGAGAAATACAGTTTGAGATTTTCTTATGAATACTTTATGTAGAAAAAAAACAGGTCTTCACTGAAAACAACAGTGATGTTTGGAAATATTTGTGTTTCAGGGTCCTGATCTCAACCACAAGGAAGGCAACTGAAAGAACCTTGGGAGTTGGTTCGTGTCTGTAATGAGTGCTAGAGCTTATAGTAGCTAGAAAAATGCTAGATATAGACTAGATATATAAAGATATAGACTAGATATATAAAGATATAGACTAGATATATAAAGATATAGATTTTTTCTATCTATAGAGTGGGGAATTTATTCTGTAATCAACTGTTTGCACTTCTGTTGGCATAAGCCCAGGTTGTAAGGCCTCTAAACTGAAAATCTGCCGACTGGGAAGATATAAAAGGAAAAAAACAGCTGCTGTTTTTCATACTAAATTCCTGGGCATACTGTACAGCCCAAATTGTGATCTTAAGTTTTCCTTTCCTGGCAGAAAGCTTAAAGATGAGTGAAAGTACCAATGCTGCTTGATCTCCACAGAGATCATGCCTCCAAAAACAGGCAGGGCTTCTTTAAGACTCAAAGGTACCTCTCATAGGTGGTCCAGGTATGCAATTTTAGGCTCTAGATAGCATTTGCCTTGCATGAGAACAGTCATCAGTCAGAAGGGAGGAACTTGACCCACACTCCAGTGAAGTGTAGTTTTCTTTATTTAGAATCTGTCTACAGAGTTTTTCAGGAAAGAAGGAAAAAAAGTTTAAGACTCGATGAACACAGGATATGCAGCATTTCAGAGGTGAGAAACTTGTCTCAGTATCTACAGGGCTTGTTCATAAAGGGTTGGCATTTAACCCTCCCTGTTGGAGTCAGTAACATGTCTGATAAACCTGACATATTCAGCCAAACTCTAGCTAGTAACTTCTGTGAAGAAAACCACCCTATGAAAAACTTTAAAAAAAAATACCTGGTTGTGTTTAACATCCTTCATCATTTTCATGCAGCGACTCCTGTGTCGCAGGCACCTTTTATGAAAAAGCTTTTCTTTAGGATTTTTCCTCCTGAGAAACTGGAGGCCTCAGAAACAAAATGGAAACATTGATTATCTGCTGCTGTGGAATGCAACAGGTAAATCTTTGATTAGCTCATGTTGGATGTTTGTAATTAGTGGCCAATCACAACTCAGCTGGCTCAGACAAAGAGTCTGAGACAGCTGCCTTTGTTATCATTCTTTGCTATTCTATTCTTAGCCGGCCTTCTGATGAAATCCTTTCTTCTATTCTTTTAGTATAGTTTAATGTAGTATATTCCATAAAATAATAAATCAGCCTTCTAAACCATGAAGTCAGATCCTCATCTCTTCCCCAATCCAAGAACCCCTGTGAACACCATCACACACCCTGACACACACCAGAGGGGAAGGAGGATCTGAAGAAGCAGTGGTTTAGCAGAAAGGCAGAAGGCAGAGCTCTCTCCCTGCACCAACAAGCACCCCAAGACTCCATGAAGCTGAATTCTATTCCAAACCATCCCCAGCCCCACAGCTGGGTGCTCAGGATGCCGTGTCTTGGAGAGGCACTTGCCTGAACTGACGACAAATTAATTTCATCAAGCCCTGCAAAGCTCACAGCAGGTACCTGCACATCCTTCTCGAGAAGGGAGCCAAATCCAGGGCAGCTTTGCCACTTCCATGAGCCTCACCATTTAAAAATTTTGCTTGTCAGCATCTCACTTTCCAATGGCCTATGGAGCCGACACTACAGCTGCACACATCAGTTCTTGTGCCGTATTTCAGGGACACAATGGTTTATAAGATGCTGTTGGAGCTCTTCTGCTTCAACAGCCAACTCTCCATGCAGCTCAGGACCAGCCAGCCTGAGGTCCTTGCCAGCCCCAGCCAGTCTGAGATGCTGTGACCATCCCATCCCCATTCTGTGCCCCAAATTCCCAAGATCACAACAAACAGACCATAATGTTCCAATGTCACCTCTGTGCCTCCTCTCTCCAGGGCCTAGGAGCTTCTTCCCGCCCAGGATGGGTTCCTCAGTCCTGCCTGAGCTCCATCCAACATCCCAGCCCCACCTGGGACCTTCCTGTCACCTCTCTGCCCACTCCAGCACCCTGAACCTTCTGGTCCCACAGGAGCAACTGCAGCAAGAGGTCACAGCTGGGTGAAATTCCACGGAAGCTTCAGGAAGAACAAGTGATCCAAACTGGAATCCCAAGATGTGTCCAAATTTCCCCACTCGCTGCTGAGCACAAGCTCTCAGAGGTGTGAGAACTGACCATGAAATCCTGCACCGTTCCTGTTAGTAAGCTGCAGGCACTCATAGTTAATTTACATGATATATAAGATTTAACAATAAAGAATTCATGAAGCAGGAGCTGAATCCCTCTGCTGCTGAGCAAATGGGAACATTTCCTCCACTGCAGGCTGATGATTAATTCATACTCAGGTACCTGGACATCAGACAAAAGTCCTGTTTATATCTAGGCAGGAGATGGTTCCACTTCTCTTGCCTTGAAGAGTGCTGCCATTTCTGAAACTTGAGTGAGATCCATCACTCATTTTTCAGAAAGAGCATTAGAATGAACCTGCCAGGTCAGTTACATGAGATAGGGAGGCAGACAGCTGTGGGATATGTAATTACATATTTATGTTGTAGCTTGGGGTGTGAGTTCATAATGACCCTTTCACAATCCAAAAACAGTGTAAAATCTTAAAAGCAGCATCCAGACAGAACAGTGGAAATATACAGAGCTGTGGTTAAAACATTGTTTGGGGGAAAAAAATCCAGACAACTTCTCATTGGAAAGGGACAGGGGAAGGGGAATTTAAATTGTGTTTAGTATACCAAGCCACAATTCCTGCCCCAGCTTCCCCAGAGCCATCCCAAGCCAGATGAGGGGGATGCCTGAGCGCTGTGTGGCGTGGCTCACTGTCACAGACATCTTTTCATGAAAATCCTTTCCTTAGGATTTTTCCTCCTGAGAAGCTGGGAGGCCTCAGGAACAAAATGCAAACAATGG
>JAXCLO010000208.1:7037646-7052438 GCA_035583995.1 Arremon aurantiirostris
AGCCAGCCTTCTGATGAAATCCTTTCTTCTATTCCTTTAGTATAGTTTTAATGTAATATATATGATAAAATAATAAATCAAGCCTTCTGAAACATGGAGTCAGATCCTCATCTCTTCCTTCATCCTTAGACCCCTGTGCACACCATCACACTCCTGCAGAACAGAAACAAGAAAAAACAATTATTTGAGTTATTAAAAGCCTGCTATGTAAGAGCTTTCAATGGGTTTTTACCTCTTTGGCTCTGCTTTGGTTCAGGATTCTCAGCTTTTCACAAGATCAGGTCCCAGGTACAAGACTAAGCAGTGCATCTGTGCCTATTTTATTTAAAGTTAAAATCAAAAGAACCATCTAGAAATCCTGATAAGGTTAGCACAAGATGGAAGCACCACCTTGGACTGCTTGTGCCTCGTGCTGCTGGAGATACTAAGTTCCTATTTCATGTGATAATATCCCATTTTTCCTTCCATGTTACCACACAGATGTGTGAGCAGCTTGTCCCCAACCAATTTCCAGAACAATGTCTAACATTGGCCTGTGGAAGTTTCCTCCCATTGAAATTCACAATGGAGTTTACTGCAGGAATGATAAATCTCTGGTCTGATTGCTTGTCCACTGAAATTAAATCACAGCCCTCTATTCAGTTCATTGTGCATGAAATTAAGATAGAATCTAGGAAAGATAATGGAGTTTCAAATGTGTGGAAGAGCTGGGGAGTGGGGACACAAGGTAGAGAATATTGTGGTGGGGATTTGGGAAAAACCTGTGTGTGCCCATGCAAGCTTTTAGAGTGAGACACAAGTTTTTGTGCCTCATTTCTAAGTTGGCCAGGCATTGCCTTCAGTGTGTCATTATGCTTCAGCTGATAAATCCTGCTGCAAAACAGATGAGAGTTAATTGGGCAGGGTGTCTTAGATCAGATAAACCAGGTCTGGGACCTAGGGAACTCAGCTTATCAGGACAACAGGCTAAAGATAACAGGGAGTAAGGTTTTAAGAGGTTCTAGAAAATAAAGTGAAAATGGAACTAAACACTGTTTATATAGCCAGGAATTCTAAATGGAAATATTTCTGACATTAGGCAGTATCTCAATTAAGTTTGTAATATAACCTTTCTCTTTAGCTCTGGTTGTACAAATACTTATACATATGTCCCTATCTTGGTTGGAGACAATTTTAGAAGAATGCTGTGTAACTTTTAAACTAAAAAGCAGATTTATAGGGTATCATATAATTCAGGATGGCAAGTATATGACAACGGGCATATGACAGGTATATGACAGATGGAAGCACTGTAAAATCTGACTTGATCATCATTTCACTTTGTCTTGCTATGGGGCTGCTTGGTTTTATTTCCTCTGCATGGCACAATTAATTTAATTTCCAGGAGTCTTCTGCCTACATGTAGTGGTTCCTTTTTGATGAAGCAGAGACACAGAATTTCACTGGAGAGAGACATACATGGCTCTTTACTGAACAATTTATTTTTGCCCTTAAGTTTTAGGATGGTAATGATTAAAAGAATATATTTCTCCCTTATGTACAAAAACTGTCTTTATAGAAATATACACATATATGCATTTGTGCAAGGGGTAATCAAGAAGCAGTGTACCAATTAATTATTAAAAATATTCTAATTGGCGATCCCAAGAAAGATGGGTAATCTTTGATTAGGTTTCCTACTCATGATTTAGAATAGGGACATATTTCGTGATGTATAGGATTAAATCTATATTTAGGTTTGCAAACATTAGCTCCATTTCTAAAATTTTAAATGTGGTCTTAGATCCTTTGAGGAGGAGTTTAGTATAGATAGCCTTCTCAGGTGTCTTTCAAATCTAAATATTGATGAGTAGTGCTCTCAATCATTTCAACATGAATATTCCCAGCCTACAAAGGTAAGGATAGAAATGCCATTCTACATCTAAAGAAAGGTGGCAGCTTTGCCAAAGTTCACAGGGAGATTTAAAAAATGTTTTTCAAAAATATCGTACTATATACATATGCTGTTATTACTGCGTGTTTGAATCTTAACACACAATATTACGTATTATTTTATTATGGTCACAGATTTCCACTGTAACTAAGTTATGGATACATTATTGGACTTTAGTCTGTAATACAGCTTGTGCAGTGCAACACACTCAGGAGCAGTATTCACATTAAATATTGATAATTCTGATATTCACCAGTCAAATATTCATAGGATGATGTCTCTATCTGTACAGCAGGTGCTTGCTTAATGGCAGAAAAGTGGTGGTCAGTACCAAGTTAAAAGCAGTGTCAATTTTTAATTTTCAACCACTTGTCCATTTAGCCCCCAACTATTTGGGAGCTGGATCTTCGCCACAATCTCTTGCTTTCTTATCAAAAAGGATGCCTTGGGGCTGATAGTGTCTAAAAAAAAGAAAGTTTTCTGTCACATATATGTATTAGAAATGTATCTCTATTTCTAATTTTTTCTCTCTCCCTTGGGGCATGTTTGCCATGAGCTCTCAATTCTGTTGTTCCAACTTCAACATTTTCATTACACGTTCTTGTTTGAGTGCCTTGTGGGAGCACGACTGCTTGGGAGATTTATCTATTCTAGAGTCTCCTTTCAGCTGCCATCATGTTAGTGGCTACAAGAAAAAGCCTGCTGGGCTGCTGGGTGTAGTGACATTTCAGGTTATTTGGCAATAGCCACCACACTATTCCTGTTTCTTATTCAGGAACTGCGAAAATCTAATTAATATGAAGGATTCTCTTATAGCCATCCCAGCCCAGAAAGAAGCCTGGGGGTTTTGCCCCAGATACTCATTTTTTATTTGGACCTATATCCAAAATAGCAGCTTTGGATCCAAGATGGGAACTGTGTTAGAGAATGAGGGCTGCCAGGGAAAAATTCAATAACATTGTAGAAAAAACATTACGATTTCCACACAGTTCCTCCTAACTCCCCAGCTCAGCACGGCGGCACCTCTGTGAGACAGGGAAACCACAGAGTTTTCTTTGCCAGGGTCATTCAGGGAGTGAGAGCTGAAAATGGCCCATAGCTCTCGTGAGGCTGGAAGTCAACACCCTCACTATTGCTGGAATGGTGCTGGGAGGATATTGCCTGGTCCTGGGGCACCCAGGAGTAGTTAAAGGAGACAGAAAGCTCAGGCTCTTGTTTTTACAGCAGGGATGAAATGGCCTCCAAGGCATTGTTAAAAAGATCCTCCTGAAAAGTTCACGTTTCATAAGATTTATATACGTATTGGCTTATTCAGAGCTTTAATTAAAAATTGTACAAGGTCCTTTAGTTCATTAATTGAAGATGTTTCCCCTGTAAATGGGAGATTAATTTATGCCTGTTTTTAATTGTTGGATGCCACCACAATTGGTGCTGCATAAAGATACATACAGTACATAAAATATGAATTAAAACAAGTGAATAATTATAACCACATCAGCCTAAAGGCAGGAGGCATTTTAATATGGGAGTCTGGTAATGGTGCATGAATTTAGAAGGATTAATTTTTCTGAGACAGTTCAGAAGTATTTAGCCTTTATTCTGCCCTTATTTAAAATGCCTCATATAATACATCTCAGTATTTTACATAATTTAAACTTTCATAAGACATTTTGTTCTCACTCTGTAAGCTTCTTCAACACACTGAAACACTGCTAAGATCTTAAGTCTACAAATCATAATCTTTCCAAACAGATCCTTTTTTCTGAGGCTTTGGATTGGTAATCAGTGGTATCAGTGCCTGTTATAGATCAGCTTGCTCATTTAGGGTGATGCTTCTCTCCTGGAAATATAAATACATTTGGATATAATGAATATACAATGTATAATATATATAATATAGTATATAATATATAGCATATATTTTATATGCATTTAAATATTTATATATTTATATATATTATATTTGCTTATATATTTATATATTATATATATAATATATATTTTATATATGTTATAGATGCCTGAGTGCATCACAGCAGATTGTTTATAATAAATATACAACATATAATATATATTATAAAGTATATATTATATAGTATATAATATATATTATCATAAACATATAACACATTATATATTATATATCAATATAAGATGCATTCTATTATATAGTTAATATACATTTAGATATATAATATAATAAGATATGATATAATATAATTAATGTAGATAATATATAATAAATATTTATTTTATTGACATATATAGTTATATAATAAATATTTAATATTTTATATGAGATAGATAAAATAGATAATACATATAATATGATTGTATGATAATATAATATATAATATATACATAGATATATATACATAACATATACATAATTTATATAATATAACGATATAATAATATTATGTGTTTGAGTAGCTATCAGGAGGTTTTAAGAAATTTAGCAATAGAAGCAGATGTGGTGAAATGGAGAGGATTCCTGAGGCAGGAAAAAAAAAAAGTGAATCCTTACCAACTGTAAAAGTTTCCCAAGAGAGCAGAGGTTTATTGCTGTAATAATTCCATTATTAACTTTTTGATTGATACTTTACATATGAACATTAACAGGAGATGGCCTGGATTCAAGCTATTCACAGAGCATGGAAACATTATTTCAGGTTCCTGACTGCATCTGTCAGCATATCCTTCGATCCTGATTTGTAATATGTCTTCTGTCTCAGTTCTGGGTTTCTGAGTCTTTCCTCTACAGAGTCTTTGGACTCCAACAGATCACTTCAAAATACATGGTAGCTTTGTGATGAGAACAAATATCCACTGAGAACAGATTCTTTAAGTTTTATATGAATAGTAAATTAGGTAGAAGGAACTCTTGTATGCTGCACGTCCCTCAGCATGGGAGTTTTCTCTACATTAGAAAGCAAACCACAATCAAAGAGCCTTGCATGGATTTTAGATTTTGACCTTGGGCAAGTTGCTGAGGCCCTCTGTGTTTTAGTTTAAAGCTCAGATTCTTGCATGTGCAAAATGCTAATAATATTCTGTGCATCAAGGTGTACATATTTTTCTCTGTGCAGGAACATGAATCCTAGAGGTGACTATTTTAATTTTTTTAACTTTTTTTCTTTCTCTTGGCCAGTGCTACACACACACACGCTCTCTCTGTGTATATTTCCAATCCCTATCTGGATGTTTTGCTCCTATCTGCTAATTTAGTAGAAGAAGTCACTCAGTTTGCAGAACAGAGGTTTTGCCTCTCTGTTTAAGCAGAATTCTTCTTGGGTTTAAATCTTGGCTGGTGCAGCTTTTGTAACTCTAGAGCTCACAGCCTGCCTCTCCTTTGGCTGTGAATGTGTCTCTTTCTCCCATGGCAGGAACATTGCACTTTCTTTTCCCCCTGGAAAATTACAGTATGACCTGAGAGGCTCTTTTTTATAGCAACTTTCTCACTCTTAAAACTATGGCTGAGGATTTTGTGCACATTTTTGCACCTCTTGAGATATTATGAGGACATTCAACCACTGAACTGCTATTTGATGGCCCCTCAGTCTCCCAGTCCAGGCCCCTGTAGGATTTGTTGCCTTTACAAAGTGCTCTTCTTTATGTTTCCTTCAGTCTTCCCTCACCCTGCCAAGTGTTTCCAATGGAAGTTTTTGTTATTGTTTTTTCAAATGTGATTTTAGGTATAACAAAATTCTTTCTCTGCTGAAAGGATAAAGGCAAGGTTGTATTCAGGCTCTGCTCAGCTGGCACCACCAGTCTGAGAGCCTGGCCAGCCTTCTGCCAATGACCCCAAGAATTGAAGGAGCGCAAAGAGAAGCACCCAAAAGGAAAACAGAAATCTGCTATTCTTGGCATCTCTGTCAGCAAGCAGCAGAGGCACATGGCTATTTCTTACCAGGATGTGGAGGAGAAGGTAAGTAGTTTGGGCTTGACAAAAAGATGAGATCACAAAGCTGCTCAGCAGCTCCTGAGAAGAGCCATGTGGCTGATGAAAGACCTTGTCCTTTTCAGATTTGGCCTCAGGGCACTCACAGGAATAAGAATGTTTCATCCCTTCCCCAAGAAATGATGCTGGTTGCCTAAAGAGCCCACTGGTTATGAACTCCAAGTCTGGCAGAGGTGAGCAGCTGTCTCTGAATATCCTGTTTCCACCATTAAAGGAGGAAAGGTAACTGCTCTTTATTGGGTTTCTTTTGCTAAAGTTCTTACCTTTTCCTAAATTTAAAGCAAACTGGGAAGAGAAAGGTTTTTTATTTGTTTAAAAAGTTACATATAGGGTTAATCAAGAACCCTTGTTAAAGAAGTGCATCCTTTTCCTTCCTTGTCTGGACAGGCTTCTTGGAATTTCTGGGTTTGCATCTTGAGCTTCCCCCCTGTATTTTAATCTTTCCAAATATTATTCTGTGGTTTGGGGACAGTTTTTAACATTTGTAATGGGCTTGTCTCAGCTGTGTCCACGCATAAAGGAGCTAACCCTCAGTTTTTCTGGAGAGCCTATCCCAGCTAAGAAGATAAGTTGTGTCTGGGATCAAGAGTTCAGAATACAGCTGTCCAGAGGAGCTGATTGGTGACATCATGCCTTCTCTCAAAGCTTGTTTTATGTAGTCATGGCTTTCCTTACTAGCTCCTTTTAATTCCTCTGATTCCCAGCACTGTTAACTTTATGTTGACTTTTCAGATAGGTCTTTTAGGTTGTTTCTGAATCCAGGGAGGGATTCTAATTTGAGCGAAACAGCTTCTTTTTTCTTTTTGTATTTGCTCTGGGTCTCTGAAACACAACTTTTATTGAAGGAAAAAAGTAAGGGAAAGAATAAATTATAAGATATTGTATGGACATCTTCTTTGATGTCCTAAAACCAGTGGGTGATGAACAGATATATTTGCTTGTATTGTAATTTATTTATATTGTGTTTATTTTATATTTATTTACATTATATTTGTTATATTGTATTTTTGTTGTATTTTATTTATTTCTATTCTTTCAGTAGGCAGTGCATACTGATATGATTCAAAAAGCAGAAAAACACACATTATCCCATGAAATAATACTGTTTTGCATGTAGGAGAAGTTGGCTTAGCTGTTTGTAGTTTCCTGAGTAAACACAGGACTTTCTTATTCTTTTTGTCCTAAATGGAAATTTTTTTTTAATTATTCTACCTTATCTTGGATTGTCAGTTTAAATTGACCTGCTGGGTACTATCAACTGGTGTTGGCATCTGTATTCATGCTTGAAGATGTCCATATTCATTACTGGATATTTTTAGCTTAACAAAGCTTGGAATTAAATGCAGCCCACAAAGTGAGCATTTATCATTCTGTGATGCACTGAGAGCTGGTGCTGCTAAAGGAAAGGATTGTTTCAGGCACGAAGTGTCCAGTCTGATTACAAAACTCCAACCAATCCTGGTGGAACCACTGCAAGGACAACACCGTTGCCATCCGTGTCCTCGTCAGAGGCTTCAGAGCTGGGTGTTTAGCATTTCAAAAATCCTACAGATGTTGATGCTGCATTATTCATTTAGTTAGAAACTGCCACAGCTGTGTGCTTTCCTGTGAATTCTTTCAAGCAATCTGGCAGCAGACCCTAGTTTGAGCAGGGCAGGGCACAGACTCCACTTTTGATGGGCATGACTCTGGTACACGTGATTTGTGTGCCTAGCTGGCAAACCTGCAACCTCTGGAGAAGCAAAATGGAGTAATGTGAAATTACTGGTGAAACTATTGTGAAATTCTTCACAATAATTGTGAAGATATTGAATTTTGTGCTAGTGAAATTATTCAGCAGTTTCAGTTTTCCAGTGTCGATGTAATGGCTTGGAAATGAACATGCCTTGTGTACATCTGAATGTCCCCGTGGTACTGAAATTATTTTAGTATCAAATCAAGACATCAACCTGTCCATTGAAAGGTTGATGGAGGGGAAAGAAGTGAAGGATCAGCTCCAAGAGAAATAGTGGTGGGAAAGGATTGGAGGAAAACAATAGGACAAAAAAGAAGCAAAGAAGATGGAAGAAATGTAAAAGGATTTGAAATGCACCGTATATTGAAAAAACAGAAAAGAAGGAAGCAAAATGGAGCACATTGAAGAACAAAAAGGAAGAAATATTAAATTATAAGGAAGAAATGAAACACACAAAAAAAGTTCATGACAAATAGTTTGTGAGATATGAGACATCTGCATTGTAAAGGAATCAGATTAAAAACCACAGTTTCTAAAATGTTTCTAGTGAGTAACTGGTTAAAAATACTCTGCTTTTCCTGTGAGAGCAAAGCAGGAAAAAAAGGAGATTGGAATCCAAACTGCCAAATATCCAGTGAATAAGATTCTTCTCCAGGAATCAGTACAAAGCTCTGTTTGTTTATTTCTACTCAGAGAATCTGATATTAGAATTTATTCAATTGCTTGAAAGCAAATTTTTTTTTATAACTTGTGACTGGAAAGCCAAATCCCAAGAAGCTCTGCAAACTTTACTGGAAATATTTTAAATCTATTATAATCATAACAAAAGTGAAAGGTGGCCTTAACTCAATGATGTCTCTGAGAAAGGGGGTTGGTGCTTTGTGAATTTTTAGGGAGTCTCCTTATGATGGTTTTGTTATGGGTTTGTTTTTTTCTTTTTTCACTAGTTAATCTCAGTTATTGAAAATAAATTCATGCATGAACAGTGTGTGATTCTCTATTCCAAGGAAAAAGGTAAGGAGAAAGACCTATCATTCCTTTTTCCTTTTTCCTCTTTCCTCTTTCCTATTTCCTCTTTCCTCTTTCCTTTTCTCTTTCTCTCTCTCTTTCTCTCTTTCTCTCTTTCTCTCTTTCTCTCCTTCTCTCCTTCTCTCTCTTTCTTTCTTTTTCTTTCTTCTATCTATCTAATCTATCTATCTAATCTATCTATCTACCTATCATCTATCTATCATTTATGAGTTTGATTGGGTTACAAAAATTGAAATCTATGTTCAAAATGCGGTCAAAGACTAAAATTAGCCACCTATCTCACTGCCCATCTGAACCAACTGTCTCAATTTAGAAAACATTTACCGCTTATAACACGGCAAAGTAGTAGGTAGTGGCATTTCCTCACATCTCTTTTGTTCTTATTGTTCTCCTTTTCTTAGGGAAAGACAGGTTTTCTGGAACATTCCAGACTCTGAAAGGTTGCCTTTTCCCAGGTCAGAAGAAATGAATTTGTCACTGGACAAGGCATATTTTTTGTTCAGCTCCCACACAGCAGCTGGAGCAGTTTGAGAGGCAAGGCTGAGGTTGTGTGTGGGTTTAGATTTCACTCACTTTGAGTGAATGCCACTGCCTTTCTCATTCCTGTTCTCAAGAGATGAAGCCCCCTGGGCTCTCAGTGCCCCTGAATCCTTGTCCCAGTGCTCTGATGAAGCTCAGTGCCATCACCCTACACTGGTGTGCAAATCCTCTAGTCTGGCTGCACTGGACAACTTAAATAACACTTTGTGATCACACTTCTTCATCTCTCTCATTTTCCTGTGGGGCTGGTTTAATAAAGCTCCCACCTGTCAGGTGAAATCTATTTCACTTTTCTGTGTCTTGCTTATCAAGAGAAAAAATTGCCATCTTTTGGGAGAAGTGTAATGAAACACCTGTTCAGGTGCCCAGTAACCAGGTAAGGTTAGGTTTGCATGAAGGACTGGAGGGAGCACAGTCAGTCAACAGTGAAATGGGACAACTTTATAAAATCAGCAGGGTTTTCACCTTGAACTCCCTGTCCTATTTGGATTACTCACATGGAGGAGTGACTGGAATTATTTGTAGCAGTCTCTGTAGATACAAGTTTTTGATTATACTTTTTAGAGGACTGGATTTGTAAGGAAAAACATGGAAGAGTAACCCAAGTACTCATCTACACACTCAAATTAAGGATGGCTGTTCAAACATGTAGGAGGAACCTTACACAGCAGAGTTTTCTAAATAAAATGCAAAGAAAGTATTTTAAATAAAAATTTAGATATAAAGTTCTTGTCCTGGAAAAGGAGACTGTAATTTTTCTATATTTTATGAGTAATTTAACTATGTAGTATTATGACATCAAATTTAAATATTCTGCCTTCATTCAGAAGATAAGCTCATAAGTCACTGCCCATATTATTAATCTACAGAATTTAAAATCTGCTTTCTGATACTTTATCTGAAAACCAATGTGAAAATGAAAATATGAAATTTGATAATGATGTGTAACATCTTTCCCTGCTGCCCTGCTAAAACCAAATTTTTCTTCCTTCCTCTGTTTTTTACGAAATATTTCTACACTGATTTTTAGTGTTTCCCCTCAATCCTCAACCATCCATGATTCTTTGATGAAGTCTAATTTTGCCAGCATTTTGAGCAGTAATTTTTGCTGAGTTTTATTAACCAGAAGTGTACTTTGATCTTTTCTTTACATGTCCATACTTCTCAACATCAAACAGCAAAAAATCCTGGAAGCGCTAGCGGTTAAAAGGAAAAAAAAAGTTTTAAACAATCATTAAAATTCATGGGACAAGTTCAGTTTTTGCTCGTGACATTATGAGAAATCAGAAGTTTCAGAGCCTAAAGAAAACTGAGGTAGGGTAGGAGGGAGTATCAGTGATACCTATTGTGGTTATTGGGAGACAGGGAAAAGCATCAGACGCTACATAAACAAGAATCCCCTGGAAAAAAATGGTGAAACAAAACCGAAGAGAGGTCTGTAGGAAATTAGAGCATCTCCACCCATTCTGATCCTTACTCTACCAAAGTCTGTTTTTTAATAAAGATAATAAAAAAGGACACAGCTGAATAAAAGGTCTGCGTGGGGATCTAGCCACATAAATGCAAATAATAAATAAAAAGTTGTGTTCAAGTTGTCCCATTTCACTGTTTTATCTATTTTTAAACTATTACTTTGTCAAAATTTTCATTGCTTCTCTGTGAATTATACTAACTAGAAAGTTGAAAGTGGAAACTGTGAGGGGGAAAAAAGGCATTTTTAACTTTCTGGGAGCATTGTTAATTTAACATTGGTGACTAGATGGCATGAGCACTGTGCTGGATTTTCTGCAAAAGGCTGGCTCCTTCTCTAAAATAATTTGTCTCACTCATGTTTCTGCCTCTGTTAGGAGTGCTCTGTGCACACAAGTTCTCACTCTCTGCATGACTAGCAGACTGTTTCAAAAGCAGCTTTGAGGGAAGAAAAAGAGGTCTTCATTTCCCCCCCTGCCCCTTGTTTAGAATGAGATCAGTTTTACACTTAAATTCTGCCCTGCTTTGAGATTTTATGTGCAGAAGTGGGCTGATTCCTCTATGGAGGCCATGCAGCATCTGTCTATATACAACATTTTTAGGAGCAGCTATGAATTCTTCAGCTTACTCAGGTAAGTTTGTCCCTCCTTCTTTTAGAGTTCCCTAAGCCTGTGGAGAAATTTCCATGCATTGAGAAAAGTGAGGAGGTCACAGAATCATGGAATGGTTTGGGTTGAAAGAGACATTTACAGATTTTCTGGTCGAAAATATTCTACCATGGGCAGGGACACCTTCCATTGGACCTGGTTGCTCAAAGCTCCATCCAACCTGGCCTTGGATGTTTCCAGGGAAGGGAAACACCCACCACCTCTTTGGGCAACCTGTTCCGGTATTTCATCACCCTTATCATAACAAAATATCTTTCCTATACCTTTGAGACTTCAAATGATGGTCTTGAAAATAAATTTTGGGTTTGTGTATAGCTTTTGGGCCTTCTGCCTGCCTTAGTACCTTTTCTCATTCTCTCTCTATTGCTGGAAGTGGGGGAATATTCTCTTTGAGTTTTCATTTTCCTAGAGAATATATGCTGTTCTGCTTTACAGATGACCAAAACATCCTGGAACTTGATTTTTTCCTAGTGCATTAAAAAGTAAGTTTATAAGTACTAAGTGAAATTTCTTGAGCTCTGTAATGTTTCGTTTACCAAATTCAAATTATGCATATGATTTGCTTTTTTAGGATAATGAAGTAAAGAAAAAATATAAAGGAATGCATTATTATATTAAAAAAAAAAAAAGTTGCCGTAGGTGAGAAAAACTATAAAGCTGATAACAGTGGTCCCCATGTCAGACAACACGTGGATGTTCCTACAGTCAGTGCTTCAGAATCTCTGTGGCTCCACACCCCCAGCATCCCATCAGGTTTTTTCATGCATTATGGATTCTTTTGTAGAAAACATCCCTGCTTTGATGTGTCAGAGGTTATTTTTTTCCCCAATTGTTTTTAAAATTGTCGTGTCTTCTTAGCTGAAATATTGACTTTAAACATTTTTTTTCTTAACTTCATGCAAATTGCAGTAGAGGGAAGAATTTTGTGTTAAAGGACCAGACCTATGACCTCCTAAGGCGTGAGAAGTAAATTAAAATGTAGCTAATGACTTCGTTGCCATGTGTGTGAGCAGGTCAACATGAAAAATAGCAAGTATGGTAAAATAGATGGCAAGGTAGGGAGAGGAATATTTATACAGCTTTTTCTCAAACTCTGAAAGATGATGTCTTAATTCTAGACTCTGACAAAGAACCCGTGTGGAAGTTTACCTCAGAAAAAGTCATCTTTTTCTATTTGAAGTATTTGGGTACAGAGACCTTGCCTTCACTAAATTTCTCCAAGATTTTTGTTTTAAAATTAAAAAAAATTACATCAGTGAAATATTCAACCCAGAATCTCCTTGCTGTAGTTTCACTACGTAATAAACGTGGCTTTAATAAAGAGAGTAAAGCTTTTGTAGTTCCATAAAAGTTCAACTATAAATTAGCGTTAAATGGAATGCTGAAGTTGGAGCAGGTTATATCCTTTGAACTTAATGGCCCAGATCCTTGGCTGCTGGTAAGAAACACACAAGGCAACTCAGGTGAAGGGCATTCAAGGGTGTATTTCAGCATTTCTTACCAAACTGCTTCTCCATATGGGACAGGGAGATTAGAAAACTCTAAAATCTGGCTGCTGCTAATTGCAGTTGCAGTGCAGCCATTGCAGCTGAAAGGTGGATGGTAGACTTCATGGGTTTTTCTGCCTTTATTTTAAGATGATTACACCCCTTTGTGGGAGTAACTTCAAAAATGACTGCTAGGAGATATCCATGATCTCCAGAAATCATGAAGCTATTTAACACCCATGCTATTCTGGCTATTTCATGCTGTTGAATGATTTTTTTAAATTTTATGCTGCTTCTAAAATTTCCTTGCATGAGTTTTCACAGGTAGTCAGCTTCAGATCATCTTTATGGCAGCACGAGGCTGTCAATGATTGGGTCACACATCTTTTTAGAGGAGCAGCACATCATGAGACCCTGATCATTACCAGAATTACATAAAAGGAAATCAATGTTTATCTTCCCCACTTATTTTCATTTATTTCCTCACATATCCTATGTTTAATGCGCCAGTGGTAGGCTTTGTTATTAGCTTCAAAAAAAAAAGTTACTTAGAATGCTACTGCTGTGGTATACCACATCACAAAATATATCCCCTAACTCCCACTTCTTCCCACTTTTCCATCTCCTGAGTAGTTTGGTGGTTGATTTGTTCAAAAGGGAGCTCACAGGAACCAGCAAAATGCATGCATGTGATATTTCACAGGTGGATGCCCTAAAGTCAGAACTATTTCCATTCCTCTTAGTGCAATTTGCTGTAAGCATGCAGTTATCAGCATTTGTAAAATTCACTTTATCCAGACAAAACAAATCCCATCTACCTAAATGTGCATTTAGTTGCTAATGACAACTTAATTCTCACCTTTTTCTTTCAAAATCTGGGAGAAAAAATGGCTCTGTTAAGCCCTCAGTCTGGACTATTTCTTTGAATATTTTGCCTGGATATCGTTGCGGTGGGCAGGAGGTGGATGGGGTCAGAGGGCTGGAAATCTGTGTAGTATTTTTCTTGTAAAAAACACGTGTTTTATGAAGGGACTTTTCCACCTGGAAATATCCATGTGCCCTTGCATTCCACCTGAAGTATAGGTTGATTGCAGCAGTATTACCAAATACTTGGTGCTTACAGTGCTGCAAACAGGTATTCCCCGTGAAATTTTTACCAGTGCTTCTCTGAGGGCTCAATCCCCTCATTCTGCACAAGCCATATTATTTTCCTAGCCTTGATGCCAATTGAGACTGCAAAAGAACTGCAGCACTTGGAAGAGTCCAGTTCAATGAAGCTGAAACTCTTTTTCCTATAAATGTTACAAACATGGGGTGCTTGCTCCACTTGCTTTGAGGTCTGTGCTCAGGCTCCTCCTAGCCCTATCTCCTGCGTGTGACTGCTGACTAGGTTGGGAAAAGAGAGCAACAGCTGTTTTTTCAGTGTTTTAGTACATCAGTCTTTATGTGAAATCCAGATTTCAGCAGGTAAAACTCAGTACAGCGAAGCCTTGGTGTCCTGGGAAAGGCATAAAGGGTTCAGGAAATAACTCCTTGTGCAGTCGAGTGGCAAAGCATAACCAGTGCCTCAAGACTTGTGGGCTGAAGTGAAACCTCTGGGTAGATGTTAGACCTCCCCCCAACAACTAATTATTGCCATTAATCAAATTATGGCCAATTGTCACATTCACAATCTCTGGAAGAATCCCTTTGCCCAGGATTTTTCTCCTGGGAAGCTGAGAAGCCTGAGAGAAAAGGAAAATAATTCTTATCTCATTTGCTTCTCCTGTGTTGTGCTCATGTGGAATGTGTCTGGGGATTGTTTACCCACAGGTGATTGTTCCATTGGTTTCTGCTGTGGGTTATTTTCACTCATTGGCAAATCAGGGCCAAGCTGTGTTGGGACTCTGGAGAGAGTCAGGAGTTTTCATTATTATCTTTTTAGCCTTCTGTAAGTATCCTTTCTGTATTCTTTAGTATAGTATTCTTT
>JAXCLO010000208.1:7052538-7066372 GCA_035583995.1 Arremon aurantiirostris
AGAGTCAGGAGTTTTCATTATTATCTTTTTAGCCTTCTGTAAGTATCCTTTCTGTATTCTTTAGTATAGTATTCTTTAATATAATGTAGCATCATAAAATAATAAATAAGCCTTCTAAGAACATGGAGCCAGATTCATCATTCTTTCCTTTGATGGGGCACCTGGCAAATACAATAGCCAATCAAGCAATCAAATTATGAGCAGTATGACTGCTTGAAACATTGCATTTTTAAAGCAGTACATGGAAATTTGAAGTGTGCTCCCCAAAGGAGAGATACTGCCATCTGTGTAGGTTCAAACACCTTGCTGAATCCCAGAGTCAGAAGCAGATTTTAAGGAGATAGATTTCACACTCTCTCTTTTCATTCACAATCAAAGTTCCCATTCAGCATCATATCCTCTGGCTATTGATTTTCTTTTTTCATCTGCTTAGCTGATGGAATTAGGGCTGTGTCACATAAATAGGACAAACAACAAGTTTTAACCTTCTGGAACTTGCCTGCACCTTTTTCACAGATAAATAAAAAGTGAGGTTTTGATAAGGGTGAAATAACACCAAAATAAAAGCAGTGGTTTATTTACTAACAGAGCATGTAGTGCTACAGGCATCATTGAATGTTTTACATGGAGAGTGATTCTGGTGGTTATGTGAATTTTAATATCCTTCATAGACTGTTGAAAACTGCTAAATGTTTTTCAAGTTGGAGATCAAATTGTTTTATGCAGATTATAACAATCATTTGAATATTCTTGCAGGCAAAGTTATACGTAATGTCATCTCCGAAATATTTGCATTTTAATTTTTATTTTGATTGATGGCAGGATGCGAGATTAGAGAATTGTTTTTGTTCAATGACACAGTTTTTCAAAGCTAATATCTGAATATTAAATGGCTTATCACTCATTTTTGTAGTCTTGGTATCCTAAACAGCTACTGAAGCTTTCTAGAACCACTGCATGCATCATAGAGATATTTAACATTTTAAAGCTAATGGCTCTGTAAAGAATGATGGTATAATTTGCAACTTTCCCCATTCAGTTTTAAAGTAGTTTCAGAATTTCTTTAAAGGCTAGCTCACCCAACTTGATAAAACTTTTCTGTTGAGACCAGTGGATGTAGGATCCAGCCATTAAATGTCTCTCTACTAGAGGTAACTCAAATACAGTATCCCATTATTATTAGTTATTGATGAGCCAAAAATATTTTTCCTCTTACTTTCTCCCTCATGCCTCTCAATCTATGTGTGTCATTCAACCAAAGAATCTTATATACAAGGAAAAATCAAAAATATAATAAATGGGGGTAAGGGGCAGAGGGATGTGTTATATTTATTATTAAATTGTGTATCCTGTCTTTTACCTTAAAAAATAAGAATTTTTCTCTTGTCCTAATTCAACTTTTCTATGGCTTATGAAAATAGACAGTTATAAATACTGAGCCTTTGAATCATTAGTAAGTTTGGGTTTAGTGCTTGTCAATCTAGTTAAAAGTCTAATGTCAAATTGTCTTCTTTTTTTGTGCTATGCTTGTTTTCCATAAATTGACAGAAAACAATTTATTCAGTCTTTCTTCCAGTAATTGATTATGCAGATATTATTTATCGTGCTCTGCAAGCACAACTTTGCATAAATTGGATGTGCTTTATCATTCTGAGTTACATTGTATTTACAAATGCCCTATTTTCTGCTCATCATTGATGACTTTATTCCATGGTAAACTCATCTTCATTAGAAGGGCTTAAGCACTACTGCTCATTTATTAGCAAGGGAATTTGCTGAAAATCCCCACCATGTTTTCTATCTTTAGCAAATTATTTTCCCAACAAACACGCTTTCAAATCCTACAGCTGTTTTTCTCCATGAAAATACAGTAAATAGGAAGAATGATTTTCTCTTAGCACCTCACCCTCAAGGTATTTCTTTTAGCTGCTATTAAAGTTTACAAGTGATTTCAGTTTTACTGTTTAACTAAAGGAGACAATGACAGTAAAGAGGTGCAGCATCCCTGGTATTTTCTAGAGTGTTGAGGTCATCCCAGTTAAGAATAATAAGTTTCCAGACTAGCAATTTACTTGGTTAAAGAAAGGGTTGTCTGGGTCTCATTCCTAGTCATGAATATTGCCCACACATGTTTCAGAATTTGACTGAGTCCAGGGAATTTATTCACAAGTATGATTCATTTCCAGGTACAGAAAAACCTTTTCTCTTCGTAGCTTTTTTCCTTCCTAGCTAAGAAAGTATTTTGTCATTGCTCCAGTGAGATGTAATTATAGTAATTCATCTGCAGTCAAAAAAAATTTCAGGCTTGAAAATCTCCTCTGTGATTGCACAGGCATAAATGTTATGTTAAAACATGAAAACTAACATTAGTGTAAATAAAAGCTCAGCGTCCTGTGGCTTACAAGGCATTGCCCACTTCCACGTGAATTAGCAGTACTCTGACACGTTGGCAAAAAGAGAAATAAAAGGAAGGTTTACTGCCTTATAATTTTTTGCCTTTCTTTATTATTTTCTATGATTTTTCTTTGAGAATAAGAACCAGTGTCTGATGAGTGTCTGAAGGAAATAGGCATTACTCTGCAGCAAGCACTTATGTGTCTTATCTACCTTGGAATAATGAGGCTGGAGCTATGGTGTCTCCTCTGAAATTTTCTGCATTCAGTTGAGTCACCCCTTTGTTTGCTGGTTTGGGAAGTTACCTTTGGGGGTGCTAATTCCACAACTGTGCTGCACAGGGAATTACTTTAAACATCTTTACAGGCCTCTATACTCACCAGGACAATCTTCCTCATGTATGTGTACAGCTGCTGGTTAATACTGGCTTTAAATTGAAGCAGGTTTCAAAAACCCATCATCATTTTGAAATCCTCTTTTTAAGGAGAAAAAGTCTCCAGAAATCAAACAAGTTATAAGCCACCTTTAAAATTGCAAGGAGAATTTCAGAAAGTATCTGTTACTTATACAGCGTTTTTTGGTTTTTCCTCAATGTCACATAGGATGGTTACACCCATGCTTCTCTTACATATGAATAATGGAATAGTGGGTGCTCAGCAGCTCCTCTTGCAGAGCCCTGATAAGGTTTTACTGGAACATTCCCCCTCCTACCCCTTGCCATTTAAATTAGCTTCCCACTCCATAGGAAAAAATATACCTTGTGTGATATGAATATGGAACCTGTGTAGTTAAATTTTTATTTCGACAAGCAATGACTGCTTGCTTCAGTGTTCACAGGAAGAGATTCTAAAAGAGGCCCAAGCGTAGCTGGAATGAATTAAGATTTTAATTTCAACAGGCATTCATTGAAAGGCTTTTTCTTTAAAGGCATTGAGTTCCTCTGATGGCAAAGGATTCTCCTAGCTCATGATTTGTAATGGACTGTCTGGACTTTATTGCTAATTGTAAGTCACTGTGCAGGCTCACCAGTACAAGGAAAAATCAAGTCCCTACCCACAGATCTTCTGTTTGTATCCCCTTCCTCGGGGCTTGCTTTATGTCCGAACCCACAAACTCTAAAGCAGAACAAATCAGCTCAAATTGCTCAGTAATAATCACCTGAGGCCCTGCCAGCCTCAGCCAGCTGGGAGGTGACAGCAAACAACCTCATCTCATGGGATTTTCTTTTGTCCCAGCCTTGCCAGTGCTTTCATGACTCCATCAGAAACACCAGAAACCTCCAAGGTGCCAAACTGAATTTAGCCAATGACCATCTCCTCTGCTCTTTTGGGGGGGCTGCTGATTGATGTTGATTTACCACATTTTCATACAGGTAGCTCACACTCCACACAAAAATGAGATTGCTTTGAAAAGAATCAATACTTCAAAGATAGGACCTTTCGTAACTTGAAACTGTGAGGACTAATGCTGAAGGGAATTCAGGGAATTTCTGGGAATTAAGGAGATCTGCATTAATTTGGAGTAGTTTTGCCTTGATTAATTTACAGAGATGGTGGTTTTGAATTGCAAGAAGTTTTTGGTTTTGAATTGCGAGAAGTTTTTGGTTTTGTTGTTAAGGCTGTCCAGTATATCATTTTATATCATATGTGTTCACCTTATGACTCTAAAATTTTCTAGGAGGAAAATTAACTTAAGACAGGATACAAGAGAAGATGATGTAAATAACTGTGTTTACGTATATAAATACATTTATTAAGAGATGTAAAACTTTCAGGACATGCAGAATATTCACGTATGAGCACATGTGTAGACATGTAAATCATTAATGATGCATTTTTCACAAATCCACAGGGGAGCTTTTTCTTTTCCTGAAGCTCTCCTTTTTTTCCTAGAAAGGTAAATGTTCTGCAGTGTTTTAAGAACACTTGAAGGATCACATGAGTTGTTCCAGAGGAGAGAGCTATCCTGTCTGTCAGATGGCAATATATAGCCTTCACAAACCAGATTGATTTGGCTTTTATTTGCCTCCCTAGCAGCTGAACAAATATTCCTTGTACTTCTATAGCTGATAGCCTAATTTCTTCCAGCAGGTCAGTGCAAAGCATTATTTGTGACAGTTGTGCTATGAGTATATTGCAAGTAAAAGCCAATAGTTTTTACTTAAAATAGCTGTGAAGGATTTGGGGATGCTCTACTTCCAGTGCACCTTGTAAAACCTGACACCATTCTGCTTAGCTGCAGTTTAATTGTTACCTGTAAGGTAATTTTAAGAGGTAACAAAATACAGACTAAAAAGCTCCTCTTAAATAAAAACCCTCTGAAAAATGAAACTCTAAGGAAAGATTAATGTCAGACAGAAAATTTAAAGCTGAATAAAAACCATTAAGGCAATGAATAAAATTAAGCTCTACTTGAAAATTGATTAAGTCTTGCTAAGTAGCCAAAAGGGAGCTGCCAAACGATCCCCATAAACTATTAACTCTTACACTCAGGGCCCAAATCTCACTCTCTAAATTGGGTTTTTCTTTTCAGTCTGGAAGCTGGAAGGTGTTCAGTCCTCTTGCCTTCTCACTCTGCTCACCTCCTTTGTCTTCATCTGTAAGGCTGATTGTTGGCTCCTGCTGGGAATTGCTTTGTGCAGTGTTTCACAGCAGAGGAGCTGGGGATGATGCATGTTCTCCTGTGCCTCCCAAAGTGAAGGTGGGAGCAGAAATGCAGTTTGCACCACTCACTGCAGCCTTCCATCTCCTTGATTGCTCTGGAAAACAAATAAGAATACGGCCCTGCCCCTCTTTCCACCTCTGTGCTTGGGGGAAGGAAAAGGGTTGTGTGCCATGGGACAGGAGACAGAGTTTGGAGGAGGAGGAGCAGTGTCACCTATTATATAACTACACCATGGTGCTAATCCTAGCTGCAACATTTCCTGTAACCAGGTTTCCAAGGCACCAGGCTAATTTTATAAACATAATATCCTTTCATGGTGTTCCATATAAAGTAGCATAAGAAATAGAGTTTATGGCAGATATTGTGCCTTAGCGGGGCCTGAGAGGCCAGTATGGTCATTGTCACTAAATTTAACCTCTTTTGGAGATCTTGTGAAAGCAAAGCAATTGGAATTAAGTGTTTTGAGCACTGAGTGTGATCGCTTAAGTGTAGGTGGCCCTTTGATTTGAACAGGAACATCTTTGGGTACTGATGGCAGATTAAGGATGTATTTCGACAAAGCAAGAAGAAAGGGAGGTAAGAAAAAAAAGAAAACGTAGTAAAATAAGTCATAAAACAGATTTTCTCCATTGTACTATTTCACTAAGAGTATTTTCCCCATGTTCCTTGTGGCAAAATGGGTGTAATTAAAAGCACAGGTTTCAAAACCAAGAGAGGGATGGGTACAGGGTATAGGAGAGCAGGACCCTGCACTGCCCCTTTTCAGGGTCCATGGCAGGTGTTGGAAGTCAGCAGAGCCAGGAGGAGCAGTTTTCCCAAATTTCTCCATAGCAAGGAGTGCTCACATGGGTTTGCATGGCAGAGACTGTCTCACTGCTGAACAACTTGCTGAAGTTAAAATTTTAATGAAAATTGAAAGTTTAAGTGCCACCATTTTCCATATCATTTTTCCTCTAACATGATTTATTGACCACTTATACATGATACATTCTCCTGTCATGAGTAGCACTCTATATATTTATTTTCATGAATAATGGCTATCATTTTAATTGATGGTTTCAAACAGAGGAGTAGATTTATTTCTACCATGAATGAAACTGCCCTCAATATAGAGCCTGTATAAATTATTTTACATATTTCAGTTTTCCTCTTGCAACACAGTATGCTCCTAATCCTAACAGAAATCAATCAAATAAGATCTAATACATCACTAAACACCAGCTTCTCTAAAATATACGAGGACATTTTTCTATAATGCTTGTAAAATTTGTCTTAAGCAGTTTGTCTTAAATTTGTCTTAACCAGGAGCTTTTGACTTGGCTGTAAGATGTCTGTTTCATTCCCTGGTACCTTATTTGTCAGCTTTTCTGGCACCCTACCTATACACTTATAACATAACTACTTTACTGAAACACATCTCAATTATGCTACCCTTTTTCAGCTAAAAAATTTAAATTCAGAGATGTTAATAATTAAATATTGATTTCAGCAGTGCAGGAGCTCACCTGGGCAGATGATGTATTATGCATTCACTTCTGAGTGTGACACCTAGAAGTCAAGTCTACAAAGGATTCTTACCTAAAGAGATCACAGTTCATGACTGAAATCCATATTACTTGCAAATGATCTCATTCTGATATAGAAGTCCAAGCCAACAAATTCTCTGTGCTCAAAAATGCTCAAATAATATGCTGCTGAACTATTGAAGGAACAAGCCTGCATACATCCCTGTGTCTAGTACAAAACACTGCTGTGAATCATCTCAAAATAAAATTAAAATGTTACAGAGCATGCACTGGCTGCCGTCTTTAAAAACAAGCAAACAAAGCCCCAAACAAACAGAAATTCCTGAACAAATTGCATTGCAAAGCATTGACCCAAATATCTTTTTAATACAACCAGTAACCAGTAATTTTAGAGAGCTATCATTTATTCTTCGAAGTCAGGATCATTCCTAGAGTTCTATTTTCCTCTTTAATAAGGATTTCCTTCTTGTAGCCTGACTAAAGTTTTCAAGGCATTACTCCAATCCCTGTATAAACATTTGCATAAGGGATTTTACCTCCATTCATAAATCCCACATTCATGCACCAGTACTGGAAAGTTTTGACAGTGGCATTTAAATATTTGTCATTATTTTAAGAGATTGGGGATGGGAACACTGTCAGATATAATGAAAAGGCAGAGGACAGAGTTAGTGAATGCACTGTAGTTGAAGTGACCCAAATGTGATCACCCAAAAGTGAATTTCAAAGTGCAACAATAGGTTTTGGCAAAGGCAGAGAGGTAGAATCCACAGAAGAGAAAAATATGTTCGGGCAGGTGCCTTGCCTTCAGTAAGACACTTTGCCACCTGCTACTTTAGTTAACTGTAATCTAAATAGCAACACTTGGAGCCAGGTTCCACTCCTATTTCTGTTCATAAAGCACTCTGTATTTTTTTTTTTTTTCAGTTGAGAGATGATGTTCTGTGGTAAAATATTAGTAACATAATGTATCAAGATGTTTTAATCATAAGAGGTATTGCTTACAGATCTGGCATTCATGCCAGGTGTGCTGTATAATGGATGTACAGCAATTTAGTATTTACTGTACCTCATGTGTAATGTTGTCTTTGCTTTCACACATACTGCCCCAGCTACAGCTATGGTGTTTGAAAGAAAATGTAAGCACACGACTGTAGAGGAATTTGAATAGCTTTTATCTACATCTACATTAACATGCAATTCCTTTTCTCCCTCTAAAGCAAGCCATTTTCTTGAGAAAACAGCGGCATGATTGCTGGAAACCGTAGTTTTGTATTCTGTTATTTGAGCTATGGAATCAAAATAAGTTTTAATAAATTGCTGCATCAATACATTCAGCTGTTAAGCTAAAGCAAAGACATAAAAGTCGATCGAAAGACGCCACTCACTGCAGGGAGGCAAGTGAAGCAGTAAAGAATTAAACCTAAAGCTACATAGCTCTTTTCCTTTGGTAGCAGCAAAGTAATTTACATTATTCATTTCACCCTGGGAAGACAAAAAACCCCCCTCAAAACCCCCCAAATCCAACAATGTGAATGGATTGAAAGGACCAGATGGAATCTAGCTGGCAAACAAAGCAGAGGTAAAGCAAGCGAAGCAAGGAAAGCTAAATCAAACGTAACAAGGCTGCAAAAGGATTCTAGAAATATCTAAAGAGAATAGAAGGAGACCACTGAAAAGTAACAAAGGGACCATGTAATTGAAGGCCTACAAGATGGATGGAAAAATGTTCAAAACTACTTTTTCTTGGTTTTCAGTATAAAGGAAAATGATGAAAGTGGAGAATATTATGTAGGAAGACAGAAAACTATTACGAGCAGTGGGCCAGAATTGAGCTTAACTTGAACACAAGTTTTCTGCCTTCTTTCTTTTCTTTTCTGCCTTTTTTCTTTTCTGCCTTCTCATTTTCTGGGTCCTTTCCAACCCAACACAGTCTGTGATTCTGTGATATGTTGAATAATGCTTATATTGCAAGCAGCCCCCTCTTCAAAAAAAGGGAAAAAAAGGGAAGTGCTGGGTGGTATAAAGATGAAATACAGAGTTACAAAGTGTAATGCAAGCACACTGCTCTGAGAGCATTCTACTCTCTCTCTCACTAAAACACTGTGAAAAATGTACCAGCAATGAGTAGGGTTCAAAATAAATTGTGTTTTTTCTCAGTTCAGGGGTGTAGTGATTGAAGTGGGAAACAGCCATGGTAGTACTGTATTTGCTGGGTGCCCTGATGAAGGGAGGAATGATGAATCTGACTCCATGTTCTTAGAAGGCTAATTTATTATTTTATGATGCTGTATTATATTAAATAATACTATACTAAACTATACTAAAGAATACAGAAAGGATACTTAGAGAATGCTAAAAAGATAATAATGAAAACTGGTGACACTTCCAGAGCTTGGCACTGATTGGCCAATAAGTGAAAACAACTCACACCAGAAACCAATGAAACAATCACCTGTGGGTAAACAATCTCCAAACACATCCCACATGAACACAACACAGGAGAAGCAAATGAGATAATTATTGTTTTCCTTTTTCTCTGAGTCTTCTCAACTTCCCAGGAGAAAAATCCTGGGCGAAGGGATTTTATCAGAGATTGTGAACACCACAGTAGCACGTGGTGTCTTCAACATATGTGCTGTGTGACAGAAGGTTTAGGTTAGATAATAGGAAAAATTCTTCACCCAGAGGGTGTTTGGGCACTGACACAGGCTCCCAGGGCAGTGGTCACAGCACCAGCCTGACAGAGTTCAAGGAGCATTTGGACAATGCCCTCAGGAACATTATGGGAATGCTGCAGGAGTTGGACTCCATGATCCTTGTAGGTCCCTTCCAACTCTGGATATTCTGTGGATTCCAACACCCTAGCACCATGAAAAAACCACAGAGGGCATTCTTCAGGATATTAATGAGACCCAAACTCAGTCCATGTGTTCATTTAGATCCTAGTCTGAAAACACTTAAAATTCATTTTTATTGAAGAGCCTAAGCATATTGTGGAAGAGTATCTTAGGACAGGTGTGTGGATGCAAACATCTTCACTCCCATACTCTCAGTTCTGTAAAATTTCCCCCTACCCCACCTTGTTATTTTGCTTTTAAATACTTGGTGTGATCTTATGTACCCAGATACATGTGGTATTATGAAATCCAGGTAGAATCTGTTGCTAAAATGTTTCATTGGGAAATGCCATTACTGTTTAATTGGCACAAAGAGTACGTAAGGTCTGCTAAAATATAAACAATTTTTACAGCATGATAACGCTCCATTTTGGCATTTTTTTCTCCATGGCATGTACCATTTTAAAATGACTTCTGAAAATTGATTTATTTCCAATACAGGTAAACAGCATACAAAACTTAAATTCCAAACAAAATGTTCCTATTTTATTTAAAAAGAATGTTTGATTGACTCAAAACATTCTTTTTCCAATATAATTTCATGGACATTTTGTGTTCTCATTTTAAGTTTGTAATGGAAAAAGAAAATCCATGTAATGCCATGAAATAAAACATGCATTGATTTTTATGTGTTTATGCATAAAAATTGTAGGAAAATATGCAGGTAGTTTTAAAAATTTGAAATGTATTTTTAAAAAAGGCAAAAAAATCTAGTTGGATTTCATGCATATACATGTCATAGAATTTCATCAATTGAATCCTGCAACAGGACAGCAGCTCTTCACAGGTTATGGGCCATCCCTTGATTTAAGATCTTGTTAATTGAGAATGTCTATGCTGTTTAAGCAAACATATCCAATGCTTTCTTGCCTTCTCTGGTAAAAAAAAAAAAACCACATAAACTTTTTAATGTCAAACTCATGGTCATCAAAATTTTTTATACTATGGAGCCTGCTACTATGAAAAATTTTATCCTTACTTATATTGCTGCAGCCCAGGAGCAATTCATCTGGTGTCCTTCTCTGTGTTAACTAAAATAATTCAGTCTAAAATAGATATTCTAGATCTTGGATAATATTTGTGACTTTTTTTTTCAGAGCTCTTTCCAGTATGTAAACAGTCTTTCTAAATGGAGGATAAAGACTTTAAATGTGAGAAATGTAATTGGTTTCCAAAGGTAACAGTCTAAGGGATTAGTGCTAGTCAATAAATGAGGAAATGTTTATTTTAGAGGTGCCAGGCACAGGGCTTTCAAAGGCCTGGTTGCAATTATATACTGTGAGAGTGAAAAAGGAAATGTGGTATAATCTGCATTCTGATGTCCCCACAGAGAGTCTGATATGTAGCCCATGGTACCAAGTGGGACTCTTCCAATTGATTAGAAGAGTTTTGGAGCAGGAGGTTTTATGTAAAGCTAGGGAATCAGCTAAGGACTTTGCCAAGCTCTGGTGAAAACAGAATTATGCATTCTGTTTTCCACTGCTTGTGAAAGCTCTGCAAGCAGGCAACAAAGAACCCTGAAAGGATTAAAAGACATGGATGTAAGGTCCCCAAAACCTGCTTCACAAGCCTCTTGAAAGGGTTTATAAGTCCTAGCCTAGGAGACACAGAGGAAGAGAAAGAAGAGGAAAATATCCAAGAAGTAAAATAGCAGACAATTGCTATTTCAATAAATATAAGTCTAGTTACAATAAAAAAATCACTCTATGCAAGCCATCACTCCCCACCCTGAGAGACTAAAACTGCAGGCAAGGTGTGATGCAAAAGAGGATTTGGGGGAAAAATTCATTAAATCAGTCTTTCAGTTGCAGTGACCAAAGAGTCCAACAAATTTTCTTGTGATTTCCTTCTTGTTTCCTAATATAGTTTTATTCTTGGGTGAGGTCTTGCCTTTTACATTCTCCTTACCCATTTATTAATAACATATCAAACATTAGACAATTTGATAAAACCGTTTTTGATACTTGCTGGACTTGTCACATGAGCTCCAAAATAACATGGCGAGTTCAATGGAGATTCTTTATTACTTATTGATATTGCAAATGCATTGCACTTCTTGTGAACAAATACAAACTCCAAGGATGGGACAATTTTCTATAGTTAAATTTTCTTGCCTTTTGAAGTCCATAATCTTACAGGTCCAGGTATTGTTACAACCCAAACAAATATACATGTCCCAAATTACCATCTTTATCTCTCCCACCAACCAAGTTTCAGGGGAACCCCTAGGATCCATAACCAGGGAAAGAGGGAAAAGTCAGCCCACATCTCCATGTTTGGGGCTGGATAAACTTTATAAGCTTTTATCAACTCCATCCGTGGAGAACAGTTCATATCAATTTCTAGCCGGGTTTCCAGGGCCTTTCTGCTGGACACTATCAGTTTAGACCATAAATTAATTTTTCCTTTATTTCCCAGCTAGCAGTTACCACCATATAAAATAAGTCACCTCAAGAGCACCCTTCTCACCGTGCAAATTAAAATGTAAAACATCAAAAACTCTCTCCTAAAAGGGCTTATGGATTTTTTTTTGTATACTCTGAGGCTGATGCACAGAGAAATACTGACAAGGTAGTCTCAAGAGGTCAAAACAACAACAAAAATTTACTGGTAACTTCAGAAGATCAGAGAGCTTTGGCAAAAGTTCAGAGCAGCATTCAATCAACATAAAACACTTCACAAAGCTTTAAGTTAGCCCATCCAACTTAGCAAACTCCAAGCCCATCTGGTTTAAAGTTATTCAAAACTACAAGAAGGTGGAATTAGAAGAAGGAGATGAAAGGGAAAGAGAGAAAGAATACAGAAAATAATGGATAGAGCTACAAGTCCTGAGTTCCAGCAGTGTTTAGCTGATATAAAGTCTAAGGGGAGGCAGGGTCAAGGCTTGTGCTTGCCTTGTGTCCTGGGTTAAGTGCCCTTTGGCATTCCTGGTGGGAAAACCAAAGGGTACTCACCTTCCCCCAGGTGGGATTTTGGGTTATCTGGCCACTGTGGGGCGGGATTGGGGCTCCAGAGGGGGGTGTGGAGCATCGCCTCTGCTGTGCCAGGGATGGGCAGCCCCTGCAGGGCTGGGATACAGGCTCTGGAGCATGTGGAGCGTGGCACTGCCTCACCAGAACAAGACCTGACCTGCCCTTGTCCCCACGCATGCACCTGAAAGGTTTTGAGCAAGAAATCCTTCCAGTCTCTCACAGCAGGGTACCTAAAAGGGCCAAATGCAGGCAATTTAAAAAAGAGGAAAGCTTCAGAGATGCACAGCTGCTCTGTAAATTCATTCCAGAAACTAATGTATCATCCTGCAGTTTCTCTGTGAATTACCTCTGTGCATCTTGTTAAAATACGAGGCGCACACAAAGGAGATAACGTGATGTGCGCTCTAATGCACAACTGCTGTCCTTCCTTTATGAGAAAATTCCTCCCATTCCTTCTTGTAATCTATTTCTCAGCTGGGTCACTTTCAACTCAGCTCAGAGCTTGGCAATCGAGTTCAGTAGGAGAGAAGTGTATTTGCAAGTTATAAGGATTAGTTTCTTTGAACTCAGGGTACCAGTATTCCTGCAGCACAGAAGAAAAAGAAGAATTTGAATTGGAGGATAAGAAAACACCTTTACTCTTCTTTGTACTTTCCCATGTTAAAAAATAGAGCTGAAATGAAGAGTATGACAGAATTCCCCTTAAATTCAGTACTGTCTATTATTGAGTTTTTCATTAACATTTACCATTTTTCCCCCTCAGCAATTCAACAATGGCAAAACAGTCTGTGTAATTAATTGCACATACAAAATATTTATATAGAACACTTGGTAGAACAAGCTCTTGCATAAGATAAAAGGCACATAATTCATCCCTATGATGCAGTCAGGGATGGGCAGCATATGTGCATAAATGCATATATACATGCATACAGACACCCCTTGTGGGTATCCAAAGCTACAGGATGTCCCGGGGAGGGGGCAGAGCCTAAAGCTAGAAATTTAACAACTCATGTGTTGATGCATTATTAGTTATCTCCATGATGTGTATATATTCTCAAAAGTTCAGTATTTTTATTCATGATAAAATATGCATTCTTTTTTCTGCTATGTATTTTTCTTGACCTTCCCATTAAGAGAGTAGATTGTTTAAGTGAGTAGAAATTATAAAAATTACAGCCAGCTGTTCAGCTCAGGTACCAGGCACACCTACCTATGCACATATAAATACATAATATCTTAGTATGCATAATATATTATATTATGTATATTATATAATTATATATAATATATCATTATATATTATATTATATATTATATATTATATATTATATATTATATATTATATATTATATATTATATATTATATATATATTAG
>JAXCLO010000208.1:7098049-7114358 GCA_035583995.1 Arremon aurantiirostris
GCTGCAGCTGCCTTCACCTTCTCCTCCTCCTCCTCCTCCTGTCTGAGCTCCTGGAGTGCAGAGTGGGATCCCGGGAGATGCTTCCTCCTGAGCCGGTGGCTCTGCTGGGACTGGGCAGGGCTGGGCCCTGAGCCCCTTGTGCAGCCCCTGCAGGGCCTGGCTCGGTGGGTAGGCCTCAAACCCCTGGTTACGGTCCGTTTATTAAAATGATCAGAAAAACCTCTGCCTGAATTAAAGTGCAAATGAGACCAAATGCCAAAGTCAACAATATGGGTTTTATTTCACCAGAAATGAGAGACAGAGAGAAATAGAAAAGAAGAGAGGGGAGAGAAAGAGTGAAAGAGACAAATGTGGTCGGAAACATCACCAATCTGTAGATCCCAATGGATCCACAGATCCCCCAGTCCTGTGGATGCTCTCCATCCGATTTTCTTGGTGCTGAAGGTCCTCTGCAAAGATGGAGTTTTGTGGGTTGATACACACTTGGGCTGGGTGGGAATGCCCAGGCAATTTCCCTGGAGGGGGAAAGTTTGACACAGTCTCTGGCAGGAGCCTTTGGATCCCCCAGAACTCTCCTCCTCCCTCCCTGGCTGTGGGGCAGGCTCTGCAAACGTGGCCTCAGCTGATTTTCAGGACAGCTGCTGGATTTGGCTTTATTGTGGATACATTCTCCTGCCTTAGCCTTGTTTCCTTGTCCCTAGACCAGAGGTTATTGAACAATAGCATCACCTTTATCTTGTCTCAGGCTCTGTTTGGCAGCTCAAGTTCCAGCCCAAAGCTGCAGTCAGGTGAAGGAGGGGTGAACTTGGGTGGTCTCAGCCTCTTTATTCAGTTTAGCCATAATGGGCAAAGCTCCATCCTAGCAATGTTTAAGCCATTACCCATAACATTTCCACCTCTCACAGCCATTTAATATGGATATGGAGAAAACAATCTACATTTAGCTAGTATGTGAAAAAAATTTCCTATAGCAATCTGGCTAGACTGGTCTAGACAGTAAGTATGAAAAAGTGTAAGTATGAAGCAAATCTTTACTCTCATAAGACAAGATGTGGTGTGTCATATTTTTGTGTAGTTTCATAAAGAGGAAAAATGTTGGACTGACAGAACTGATGCATTGCGAAGACTTCATGTGTCTTCAAATTAGTCACACTGGTTTAATCTGACCACAGTTCTCAGAAAAATTAAAATGTTTTAAAGGTTTAGGATCATAAAGCTCCTTTGCTTTAAAGATGACAACATAAAAAGTAATTACAAGACTGTCAAATGAATATGTCTTCTAAAGCTCTGATGCACTTAAAAGAGCTAATTGCAAAGAAAACTTCCGTGCTGAATATAATTATTAGCAATATGCAAATTGCAGAGAAATTCAGGCAAAGGTCTACAGAGACCAGCTGTTTGCCAAATTACTTACAAATGTAGCCCCTGATGGTTTAATATGCTTTGTGACTGTTTTCCTGGAGCCAATGCTGATAGTGGACATCATGAAAAGGGCAATGGGAAATGCTAATGTTCTCTTGCTTCAGCCATTCCATGCTCAGCAGCATCTAAGAGCCTCTTAAAGATAAGATACCATTTCTACCAACAGTTAGGTAACTAGGGTTTACAAAAATATTATTAATTTTTTTTTATTTTGAATTTCTCATCTGCCTATGCCTTGCCTAAATAAATATGAAATGAAATGAAGGAAATTCTCCATACCAAACAACAGAACTGAAGTTTAGAACTTTTCTGATGCAGCTGGACAGTGTAATAGTACTCAAACATTTCAGGACTAAGGTGGAACCCAAATGTTTTTCCACTGTTTTGAGTAAAAAGGTGAAACAGGATGTATTTTGGTGATCAGGGTAAGTGGGCACTCACACAAAGTAGTGAGTTTTGATGTGCTATATTGAGAACTACCCATCTAGAGAGTGTGTGATAATTCTCTCTAAACTGATGTCTATTAAACTATAGATACAAGGAAATAAAGCTTATTCTTGAGTCATTTTATACTGATATGCTCCCAAAATGGCTTGCTCACCTTCTTTCAAGCTCAGAGAGCTCTATAACCATCATGGTCTGTTATATTTTAGAAACTTGGGTCCTTAGAAATGTAGCTGATACCACAATACAAGCAGTGGAAAAAATACTTGGCATTAGCTGGTATGTTGTTGTTTGAAGCAAACATTTTGTAAATGTAGGAATAGCTCTTATCAATGTCAGTCTTGCTTTGTGTTCTTTAAAGAGAGCGTACAACTGAATTTTTGTGCTTGCAGGAGGGGTAATTCACTCCCCTTGTTCCTTGAGAGAAATAAGATTTTGTCAATGACAAGGGAATAAAGGTTATGCGTAGAAATAGCTGGCACGTACCTTTTAAATGATAAGCAAATGTTCATTTTACTTTTATTAATTTTGCAGTGAGAAGGGAGGTAGGACCTAGTTTTCTAATGGAAAATTTAGCCGGATAAATGTAGAGATTTCATTTTGTTACAGATGTTCTTAGGCAAACTAGCTCCTACACACAATGCAGAGCTCTTTCCAGTAACCTGTCATGAGCAGACAATTCTTCTGTGAAACTGAAAAAATTCTCTTCTGCTTCCCAGTGAGGTTTCCCAGGGGAAGGAAATCAAGGAATACTTGAATTTTTGCCTATGTTTCTGAGGCATACATTGAAATTAAAAGTGAAAATTTTTACTAGCTGAATTAGGTCTGTGTTATTCTCTTCTGGTATATTTAACTCTGCATCAGTGAAGAAGTAGCATTAAAGTTTATAAATTTTCATCAGTCATTAAAGCAAAAGATTAAAAGTATGGGTCACTTGTTATCTTAATTAATACCTACTTGGTGTTTTCCAAATGAAGTGTCAAGAAGTAAAGGGCACATTTGTGTTCCAATAATGCATTTGCAATATTTCTCCCATAACGCTTCCTAATCCCCGTTAGAAATTCGATGTTCATTTGGGGAAGAAATAATTTTCCCTGATACATATTCAATATGATTTTTTTTTTGCATATTGTACTGATTTAGGGCTCTGTTCTGTATCCTTTCTGAAGTCTAAACATTCTCAATTTATATAAAATAGGTCACACTACATGTGAGAGAGGAAAGCATATTTTACATTCTGAATAAATTTAACCTGGTCAAATACATTCTGCATGTTGAATTGTATTTTTTTAATAAGAATTATCACTGTTGACCAAATTGAATAATATGTCTGTCTAGAGAATGTTTCATATAATTAATAGAACAAGATCCATCATTTAATGAACAAATCATAGTTCAGCATAACTATTGCTCAGTGCTGTTGTTTGCAACATAAAAATACATTACTGGCATGGCTATTTGCAATATGCCTTAGTGATTTAACAGCATCTTAGCTCTTTGGTTGCTTTTCTTTATAACAAGTGAAAATTACATGCTTTCCTAAGTGCATAACTATGGTGCAAATTTAGCATATTGAGCTTCTCTTGTCAGATTCTTTGGTGGACTACAATCAGCAGCATGATAAAGCTGAAACATTTTTAATGGGTAATAATTGGATATAAACAGAAAAACTATCAGATGGCCTCTGCCTTTGCAGCTCTTGAAGGAAAAATTTTCACTGAAAATGATGGTCTTATCTCTGGGTGCATGAGACACCTGCACAAAGATCACGATGCTTTTATGCCTTTCATCCCTTTTGTCTTAATTAGATCAAGAATTCCTGTTCCTGTATTCAAAACACTACTATTTTTGCACGTCTTTCTCTCTCCTAATATTCCTTCAAACCTGAAATAATGTTTTTTGAAATCAGCTGTTGGACACTTACACTGAACATATCAAGTATAGGCCTAAAATATACTTTATTTTAAAGTGTGTATGGTCCCATAGCATCATGTCCTATTCCAGCCTCTCCTCCCCCACCCAGATATTGTTGCATTAATCAATAATGAAAAATTGTACTTAATTCAAACTTATTAACTTGTGTTTTACATGAGTGGAAAGATAGACAGTCTTCCTCACAAATAATGTCCTTATATTTAATTTTTTAAAGAGACACTTCCCCTTGAAGCTGCTGAGAAGGTGTGGATATTTTGAACTTTCAAGAAAAAGTCAGCAGTGGATGTCTGGAAGTCAAGATGGGCAGACTGAGTAAGTCAATGACAGAGATAAGGAAATTTTTAACCCTGATGTGATTGAAGTAGAGCTTGATGATCTTAAAGATATTTACCAACTTAAAGGTTCTACAGTTCTGTAATTTTTAAACAGTTATCTGCACAATATTGTTCAAGATTACATTCTGTATTTCAGTCACTTCTAATATCCACATGCAGACCTGCAGTGCAGTTGCCACAGAGATTTTGTTGAAGGTGGGATGTTGAATCCTGACCTGTGGTGTGGTTCAAATAACTGGCATGATGTAGAAAGCAAGGATTTATACCTGACCTGGTTATGTTGCAGTATTAGAAAAGGTTTTGATAAATCTGACTGTCCTTATCTGTCATGAAATGTGACATGAGGATTCAGGAGCAGAATGTTGTGCAATAATCCAGTATTGTTCCATGTGACTTGGCTAGTTGTTACTTCGATTTATTTGAAAGTAATTGCTTTGTTTTGGGAGAATTCTTAAAGAAATGTGTTCTCCTCCCCTGTGCTAATTTGCAGGTTATTTTCCCTGACTATATGACCTATTGAGAAGCTTTTTTGCATGTTATCTGAATTAGCAATAAAATGGAGCTGATCAGCTTCAGCATCTCCCTCCCTCCCCTCAGCAGTGAAGCTGAGTAGACCTAAATCACTGCCATACACGTGATTTGTTTTGATTTGCATTTTGATATGTTTTGGAATATGTAAAAGGAGAATGAGTTCCTGCATGGTGTCATAGCAGTTAGATACTAATATGCAACCCCCTGTCTAATTAAACTGAGCCTTTAATTGGAATTTAGCTGACACATTTGCTTGTGACAGGCAAGTTAAGAAACTTACTTTCCATTCATCCTTTACCCGCACAGCAGTGTATTGAGGTTAATTACTAAAATTAAGCAGGTTATGTGTAAATCTGTGTATAGGAAATAATTATCACTTGTCTGAGTATTGCAAAGCACAGAATAGCTTTGGGAGAAAAAAAATGAAATGCAAAAAGGAGAAACTGCCAAAAAAGCCTTCTAAAGCTTTAAGTCAAAACAGGCAAATAATTATAAGCAATAAATACTGATTTTTAAATTTTCTGACAGCCAGCAAGGTCTAAAACTATCAAGGCAGGCTTAAAGCAGAAGAGCTTGGTATCAGGGGTTTCCTACACTGGATCATGGTTTTCAAAGGGGATTTACCTTTGTTTGATATATAATATCAGTGCCGGGCTGGATCAGTGCCTGCTGTTCGCTGACTTGGAAGATGCTGGTGTGAAGTTACCTAGATTAACTTTGCAGTGACTTTGGACATATTTTAGAAGGGCTGGAAAATCTCATCTTAGTATTGACAGACTACACTTTACTGGGGTTGCCTGATTACTTGGAATTTAGCTGAGGCATTTGAAAGACATATACTGAAAAAGGTCTCAATTGCAAATGTAAAGTTTCTGTCCCTGGATCAAGACTCACATAAATGTTAATGGGAGTACAACTACTGTGTAGCTCAATATGAATGTTACCTTAAATATTATTATTTTTTTTAATTTATATATCAAAACAGTAGTGGTAATTAAATACTCAGGGAGTGATAGAGAAAAGATGAGGATTCTTCAAAACTATGTCAAGTTGTCACTATTTCTATGTATGAGAACTGTAAGGGATAATTCAGTCCAGCAGGAGAAGAACATGAAGATCAGGAAAGTGGAAAATGACATGATGACAGATCTAACTTGGTTCATTTGGTTTTAAGTAAAAACATTTTTTAAAAATTCTGTTACTGTTTATTTTACCTTTTCCATCCTTGGCAAGGTATGTATCTTTTTAGGCCAAGTGTCAGTGGGGTTTCTTCAGTAATTGCTTCTTTTTTTTCATTTTGTCATTGAATAATAGCTTAATTATCGTAGTAAATCTCCATCCTAACTCCTCTGTAAGCAAATTAGACCTCTCCTGAGGCACTTTTTCCTCTCTAGTTTTATCTCTTTCATCCAGATTCCTTAATATATATGTATAATATATACAATACACTTCTGTGTTATGAACAGATCAATCCCTTTTCCATTTGACATTACCCCTTTTTGTTCTTCCTTATTTTTCCAGGGCATAATGAAGTATTTGTCACTCCTGCACAGGGCTTTAATGAATTGCACAGGGTGTGCTCTAATTGACAGTAATGCATTCTGTACATTTTTGTAATTAAGTCTGTAGAACTCCTTCACCTGAGGTGGATAATTGTTCCCTGAATTATGCCCTTCTATTTTTATCAGTTTGCCTTATCTTAAAATTTAAAGTCATTGTCGCGCAATTGTACTCTTTAATCAGCATATGCTAATCAGTATCATTTACTGCTTCAGCAATAACTGAGTGATGTAAAAAAATAATAAATTAGAAATTAGTTACAAGTACATAGACCATAATGTAGATCTAGAAAAGCTTTCAGAAAAAAACTTCCAAATCTTACAGATGCAATTTTTCAGTGTGGTTCAGATTGAAAAAACTATTAAAAAATATATGCTTGCCTATTTAATTAGTAATTTTAAGATAGGTTAAGTTCATCACTGTGCAGAGGATCAGTAAAGTCCAGGAATAAATTAGATCCAATTTAAACCCTTTGGGCCTGATTTAAAGCTCTTTGAAACCACAGGAACATTTTTCTTTTGAGTTCAGCACAAATAATAGGAATTAATAGTCTCACTCTGAGTAGATCCTGAGTGAAACAAATAATTGAATATGTTTAAAAAACTTCAACTTGGCTTAGATATTTAAATGGTGGAACAGCACTGGCCAAAAGCTGAGGAGATCAGAACAGCAGTTTTTGGAGGAGCTGGGGTGTGTAGGGCACACAGAAATGACATCGAAAGCTCATTAGCATGGTTCTTGATGGAAGATGAGCTGTCAGCTCTGATTTTTGCTGTTTGAAAGGCTTTTGTCACCTGTAAAAACCATTATGAGTATTGAGGCTGGAGCAAGCTTTTAAGAGCCTTTTATTTCAGTGTTGTAGTGATTACTTGAAGCAGAGCTAGCTAAGATGGCACTCAGTACAATTCCTATTTAAACAAGCTATAGCACAATATTGAAGCCAATTAATTGTGAATTTTTATAATCCTGAAAGATAAGGCAGTCTACAAACATATGAAAATTTCTTTGTGGGGTGTATGTACATTTCATATCTATCTGTTAAAAAAATAAATCTAATTTATTAACCAGGGAAGGAATTGGTGAAAAATTAGTTGTAAAGTCTCAGCCTGGTCTTGCTTTAATTTATATAAAGCACTGAAAGAAAATTTAGACATCCTAATGTTAGTAGCTTTAACCCAGTGCTGTTCTTTTTATCAACATAAGACAATTTATTGTAGTAAATTGATCCAGCAGCTTTAAATTAATACAAATTACTGGAATGATGAATCACTTGGAGTTTTATTGTGAAGTAAATCTTTACATTTAAAGCCTTTCACTGGAAGAGCAATTCAATAAAATACATAACTCAGTGATAGTATTAGATGGGATTAAGCATGCTTAAAACATTGCTATTTGTTTCTTTATTACCAACCTATAGCATTTCACTATTTACATCACATTGAATCTAGGTAAGGTATGAATTGTAGCCCACACATGAATTTTCACATTTTGTTATTCCACCAATTCAAACTATTCAATCAAATTATATTTTTTTTATTCTATGCTAGTGAATTCAACTCAGGTTTGCATGTACAACTGTTTCTATAGTAACTGATTCACTGTGAAGGAGGCAACAGAAGTTTGAATAACAATAAAAAAAGAAAACCAAAACAGGTGGTATAATAAAACAGAGGATAGTGTAGAAATGTTGTGAAAATTTATTGATATTAATTTCAGAATGCAGTAAAGAATATATGGAAGCAACACATGTTTCCAGAAAATATTTATATCATCAGTTTAGAGAGTAAATAGAGATTGAATTAACCAAGAGTTAATGTAGTAGTTAGAATAATGTTGAAGCATAACCATTCCATTGAACCTCTGTGTTTGATAGAAAATTACAAGGTTATTTGGTTTCCAGGATGAATGTTTGTCACATGAGAGATGGAGTTTTTGATGGGAGAATCAACAGTTAACATGCATTTCTCAGGTTGACTTAGCCACCTTTCTCAGAGTAGAGGATGCTTAGAGGATAAATTATTGAGGAAACTCTAAAAGATTTTTTTTTTAGTGTATTTTTAAGCCATTCATTATAATTTTCTGTTCCCATATTCTAACCACTAACTTATTGGATTCCCAGGGCTAGTTCTTGTATTTTTTAAAATTTTTTTCTTTTATTTTAATGCATAAATTTGAAAACTCTAATGTTCATTCCAGTATATACCAACAACATAGATTTAACCCCATGATGATAGGGTGAAGCAAGAGTTGTCCCTTTTAAGAGAAGACATTAAAAATTTTTAAACTTTGAGTTTATGCTTAAAAAAAGAAATCCCAAAATAGAAAACAAGTTGTATTTTGTGGTGCTTTTATTGAGCTTATTATTGTATTTTAGTCTGCACTCTTCACGTTCCTTTTGTGTGGATTCTTCTTCTTGTGGAGAGGTGGCATCTAGAATTTTCTGCCATTAACTTCTTAGGGAAAAGTACCAGTGAATTCAGCTATAAACTTTATAGAATGCTTTAGTTAGCTTCCCCAGCGTATCTGAGTGCTAATCACTTCCTTTCTGATGAATTTTCAGGATATCAGTTTCAATGTCTTCAAACGATTTTCTGAGAAATTCTCCACACAGAGAATAATGCCCACTAAGAGAGGAAGTGTTGAAGACTTGGCCTTTGGCAGGGAGGTTATTGTTTGTTACATCAGGTCACAACACACACTGGATTAGGTTAAAAAATAATTGAGGCTTCTGGATTAAAGTTTAGTTGAATCATGCTGACAGTACCAAAGGAATACTATTTATATTACACATTAATGGCAAAATGCCTTGCCCTCCATATACCTTTATGGAGAACTATATTGTGATATGAATGGAATTTAATGACTGTAACCACTGTTGACTTGAATAATACTGCTACAAAACTGGAAGTACTTCAGATGTGTTACATTCAGTATATCTTTAATTATGAAGATCTCTGTTTAATATTGTCAATATTTAGAGAGTTCATGTCCATGTTCACATCAGGAGAAGACATTTTATTTAGGTAAAAGGATGAGGAAGGTTCTCCATTGATGGACCTGTTAAAAATGCTGGAAGATACAGCAGAAGGCCTACTAACATAACTTTAGTCAAAAATATTAAAAAAAAATCACACCCCCATGTGATGGTTCTGTTGCTAATTTTTTCTCTCTTCACAAAAAAAAAAAACCCAATTATTGCAAAACCAGCACATTCCTGAAACCATAAAACAAAGGCATGAATGAGTGAGCTTTGAATTGTTCCGGATTGAAACATCCATACGAGCCAGCCGTTTGGGGTTTTCGGTTTTTTTTAAATTCCTGTCACTGTCTGCATGTCTAGGAAGAAAACCACAAAGCACATCTTTATTGACTGATTTTGAAAAATGCTGAGTTATATGTAATTTTGTTGTTTGTTTTTTAAATGAAACTTTGGCAATTTTAAGAACATATTTGCATTTTACTCATAAACTGTAACTGTCTCCAGAAAGCCTCCAATTGTCTGGTTTAGGCCGTGTTTTAGGGGTTCCCCCCAGGGTGTAGGCCTCGTAGGTGCTTATTAAAAATATATATCACACATTTAGTTAGAACAGCCACAGATGTGAATGGTTTTCAAAATAAAGCCTTCTACAAAAGTTTCTCTGTAGGTACACAGTTTGTGGTGATTGGGGTGGGGCTGTAGCATCATCCTTAATTTGCTACAGCTGTGAGCAGCAGGTGAATAATATTGAAGGTAATGAGTGCCCAGGGCACTGCCCAACCACCAAAGGGAGCAGAGGGCACACAGGTGCAGGGCATCAACAGGAGGGGATAAAAGGCTGGGCTGAGGGACAAGAAGGGCTCATATTTGCAGCTTCTTGAAGTGGTGTGGTGTTACTCTGTGTGGGCAGATGCTTGAAGCCTTCTGATGAGGTAAGGTGTTACTGTGTATGGGTGAATGTTTAAAGCCTTCTGAAATTGTGTGGTGATATTCTGTGTATTGTGGCTATCTCAACTGTGACAAAATTGTTCTTTTCCTTCAGCTGTTTTTCTTGAGCTGCTGGAGACTGTGGAGCTCAAAATTCAAATAAGGACCTCAATCTGCAGTCCAAAATTTTACTTGGTGTTGTCTAAGGCAAGTTATTCTGCTGGCACAGATAGGCCTGATATTAATCTGATATAACTTGGAACGTTTGACTTCCAGCTAAATGCACCCCTTTTTCTCTGTTATTGTTTCTTCTTTATTTTAAAGTACAAAAAGGTGACTTTAAGGCAACTCTTTGATATCAATTACATATGGAAAAAGAATTGTATCTCTGACAGAATAACAAATGATGGCAAGAGTTATTTTGGGACTTTCCAGTAAAATATCAAACACGGAGTGCTGTCTTTTCACTTCAGTGCTTTGTGTTCTCTAGCACTTCACTGAACTTGCTAATTCTGACAATGTGGCTGCCCCAAAATCTCAATGTGAAATTGGAGTTTGAAGGGGCTGATCAGGCTCTGTGATGCTGCTTGGGTGTTTTTGATGAAGATTTGGTCTCTGCCCCCAGACTGTTCAAAGTGTAAATGAGTGAGGCAAGGTGGAGGGAAATGGAAGAGCAGAGATGGGTGTTCTAGATTGTGATGGCAAATATGTGATAACCCATTAAATAAAGCCAAGGATTATCCTAACTTTGGGAGTTTCATCAGCTGGGTAGGTACTTCTAGACAACTTGCTGCTGTTGCCCCATGTTAACAGTGGGCTGTGCTGGCCCAGTTTCTTTGAAATTCATGTTAGTGTTGCCAACACATGTGGCTGGATTGCCTTGGGGGTTTGGGTGCAGTAGCAGAGTGTTTTTTTACATGCTATTGCAGTGTAAGTGCTCAAGAGTCCACCCTTCTCTGATCTTTAGCTTAACAAGCCAAAGAACAGAGATTCTTTTATCTCTAACAGCAGTATGAATGATACTTTTATCATCATAAATGTCTGCTAATATCTATTTAAGTGACAAGTCCCATAACTGTAAATTGTTTTGCATGGTGCTGTGTGAAAAAACTTTAAATAAAAAACAACAATCATGCCACATTGTCATTTAAATCAGATATTGTTAATGCCTTGAAATGTTATATTTTGATAATAAAATTAAATCTCCTTGCATGAAGAGTGGTTTGAAAACTACATTAACAAATCCTTTTTTCTGTGGGGACTGGAAATACTGTGAAGCTCTTGGAATGAATTTAAATAACTGCTTTTCAGAGACAAAATTCATCTAACTTTTATATGTATTGCCTTTATGCTTTTGTTATCATTTGCAAACATAAATTTCAATTATAGTAATTTTTTTGGCAGCTGTGAAAGCTAGCATAATTTATATCTAGAACAATTTGGAAATAATAAAGAACTTATTGAAAGAAGTTTCTGTAACACAGGGGCCTGTGCTGTACAGCAGAGATACAAGGGCTTAGAGAAACAGATCTCTCTGATATGTCATGGAAAGGTACATCAGATATTAAGACAATTGAAAAAATATCTCATCTGGAATTTTATTTGTAGAGTTTGGAATTGAGATGAACCAGGCTAAATTTAATTCCTTTCTCTTTGTAAACTACTGCTCGATAACTTCGTTCCTTTTAAAGTAGATTTTCTATTTATTATTGCTGGTTTTTCAACATAGACTTTTGAAAGCAATCCACAGGAATTGCATGCCAGATTGTAATTTAATTCAGAGATTTGAGCATCTTACTACTTTAGTATCCTTTGAACTTTGCAACCTTTGTGTATGATTTTGAGAATCCTGGGGTAGCAGCTGCTTAGTTTAAGAATGTTTTCTGTTCACAGTGGTTATCTTAGTAAGACATGACACATTTATTCTAATAACTAATACGAGAAAAATGTTGTATTTTCAGTTTTGAAAGAAGAAAATGCATAGATCTTGCCTAAGGGGTTTTACAAAGTGCCAGGGCTTTTGTTAGGTTAAATGGGTCAAAGGAAGTTTGTGTGTTTTAAGAATTTGATAACCTAATCTGATTTCTTTCTTGGGATTTTTCTCCAAGAGAAGTCTTCTCTGGGCTGAGGATTTTGAAAGATGCAGAATTTCAAGCTGATCTAGTTGGTTATGTAGTTCATATCTGCCTACTATAGCACCAGCAAGTGCTATATGTTCTCCTAATTTCTACCTGCTCCCCCTTGAAATTGACTTTCTCCTTCTGGGGAAGCTGAAAATGACCCAGAGCTCTGTAATTCTACTGGAGTCTTGGGTCTGGAAGTAAAAATTTTTCTGTTTAAATATCATCACATTTACTGTGAGCGTGTATGAATGTGTACATTTGCTCCCCAGATTTTTCTTGGTGCTGGCTATGGGTATTTCCAGACTATGAATAGTAAAGTATTTAGAAGTGGTTTTAAATTTTTTTGGTCTGCTGCAGCTGTTAATACCTGCATGACCCAATTCCCATCAGATTTCACAGCCCTTTGCCACCTGCTCCTCCTCTTGGGGTTTGCTGGGTGCCTCGTGGTCCTGCTGCTGCATTGGGATAAAGAACACAAGGCTGCAGTGCCCTGCCTGGTATCCACAGGTGGACACAGAGGATCCTTACCTGTGACACTTGATAAAAAACGTGGTAGTTTCTCTAATCTGAGCAAAATTTCTCTCCTGACCATCACTGCTGATATAAAAGTCTCTTCAGATAACCGGCTGCTGGTTTTCTGCGCCTTTGCAGTTTAGGTCGCCACCTCAGACTCCCAAAGAAATCCTGAGAGTTACTAATTAGCACAGATGCTAGTGGTATATCTCCTTTTTCTTTGCTTATTAACCTCAGAAGCATGTTCTTGTTTTCTTGGGGCTTTTCTAATGCTTTTTCCCCCTTTTGTGTACTCTCTATTGTTACACATTGACTCTGCTTCTGGAGATGGTTATTTACAGATCCTGCATTTAGCATCCTAGCTATATTAATAATACCCTTTCTGCATGTGCCATAAAATACCTTTTTTTTGTCCTAGAACAGCTTTCAAGAACACACTGCTGTGTTGAGTCAGCTGCACCTTTTTCTCCCATCAGACCACTTTTTATTTAATTTTCATTTGCTGTTTCATCTGTGCCCATGTTGTCACCCTTTAACACAGAATGGTGAATGTTCTTCCTTTTATTTAATTAATGTGCCTCTCCCTTTTGGGTCCATAATTTTTTTGTTGTTGTTGCCAGAATTTTCTGACTTCTGTTTCTGGGCCTAAAACCTAAACCAGTGGATGGATGAGTAGGTCAAAAGTCAGTGTACATTGCAAGTAAAGATAAAGTATTATCTGCCACCCATATGCCAAATCTCAGTGCAAAGACTGAAAATGCCTTGAAGGCTGAGTTTAATAGAAAGATGTTCACAGTAATTCATTCTAAAGTACAGGGCACAAACACTAAAGTGACCAAACAAGTTAACAGACTGTAAACTGGCACATGTGCTTCACTAACATCTCTCTGTTGCCTTCCTAGGTTTCAATATTTAGTAAGTGTCCAATCTCTTAAGCAGGAATAAAAAATTGGTGTGAACAGCCCCAGTAACTTATTTTCCAATGAATTGGAATGAGTTGTTTGATTAAAGAATAGTAGTTGGCTTTTGAATGTTAACAGTATGGCCTGGGGCAATTTTGTAATAACCTTCTAAGTGCTTACCAAAAAAAACCCCAACCAAACCAAAGCTCAAGCAGTTGACACACCAAAAAAACTCCCCTAATAACACTTGTTTTCAACACATGCAGTTGCTATATTTCTTAATTAATTTTTAGTGACTTGTCAATAAATATTAGCCCATTAAATGGAGAATTTAATAGCTGGGATTATGATTTACATGATTTCTGGCTTGCCCGCTATTTACAATTTCTAGTAAACGTTGCCCTTGACAAAATAAACATTCTTAATTGAAAGCCAGTGGTTGAGCAATTATTTTTGATTTTGGTGACACTAAGTGTCACTAAAATTCTGTCTGTTTTAAGGGTAGAAATGCACTGTTCTGTTGCCAGGGCTTGCAAATGTGTTTGTGTTGGTTTGGCTGCAGTAGAGATAATTTTCTTTGCAGAGTCTGGTATGGGACTGTGTCTTGTATTTGTCCTGTAAAGGGTGTTGATAATTTAGGGATGTTTCTGCTGTTGCTGAGCATTGACACAGGGTCAAGGCTTTTTCTGCTCCTCAGACTGCTTTAACAGTGACAAGGCTGGGTGTGCACAAGCATTTGGAAGGGGACAGAACTCTTTTTACTCTTTATACTTGAAGGACTTTGATGGAGAAAAATGTGGAACTGAAGGAAAAGGGATAAAAGCTGTTACGGAAGGAGAAGCCCAGGGAGAATATTTTTGCCCCCAGTTTTTCAGGCATCATCACTTGACTCCTATTGCCCCAGCTGAGCTATTTTAATCCCACAGTATCCCTGATCAGGATCTGTTTGTAGTTCCTTTGCAGTCCCTGTGCTGGATGCAAGTTGACTCTGTAAAGGACAGTGTTTTTGTGGCACTCTTTCTTGCTCTGCTCACTTAGATCCATGCAATATTTGAGTGAGAGGTGTAAGAGTGGAGCTGTGCCAGGCCTGGTGATACTGAAAGGGACCAGAATGGAACTGCACTGGTTTGACATCAGCCTGTGATTTGCTGATCTGCCACATGCACCACTAGAGTGCTGCCTGCAAGAACTGCAGGTTCTGTACCTGCAGCTGGCATTCAGGAAAGCACATCTGTCACTTAGGACAGTAGTGAAAATATAGTTTTATGTGTGCTCATAATTATAGGTGAATGGTCTGTGATTTTCATCTAGACTTTCATTAAAAAAGATGTTGTTCCAAATAGTCTCTGGTCTGCTAGCAGACCAATTAAAATTCTGTTCTAAACTAAATGCAGGGTCAAAATGAAAATTAGACAGATTTTAATTTGTCATTATGAGAATAGTTGTTTCACAAGTCTGGTGAAACTTGCAGTGTTTTATTCACTGAGAAGCCAAATCACAGATCTTTTCTGTAGTACTATCTGTGAAGTACGTTGAAATCACTTTGTGAGAGGTGACAGATAATTTTGTACAATTTTTATTCATAATTTTATGACACAGAGAAATAAAAAAAACCAGAAGAGCACGTAAAATATCTAGAGTGTCTGTCCACTTGTTTGGCATTATGAAGGAAAAAAATTCTTAGCTGTATCATAAACTATGTGGATGCTTGTGAAAGGATGAATTAAATATAGTAACAGACATAAATGTCCCTGGATCTTCATTGTACAGGAAACTGAAAGAAATCCGAACTGCTGCCTTGATAGATTTATTCATGAATGAGCCCTCCTCTCCTGGGAGGGAGTGAGGATTTTTAGCCAAAAGTGAGAGAGCTTGACTAACTGTGTGTGGCTGAGGTCTGTGTCAGGAATGAGTGCTGACAGAGGGATTTTGGCACTCTGGAGTCAGATAAACAAGAAAGGAATGTGGATGGATGTATACAGTTAGATCAGCTGGGAATTATTCTAGGCAAACTGTTTGCAAATAGTATGAAAGCCCTGGACCTTGTGTAAGGCATTTGGTGAGTTATTTGATGCAGAACAGATGTTTATTTGGACACAAGGACAACATATATAAAGCATATTGGGCAGGCACCAGTTTGGAAATATCTCTGCCAGTGGTGAGGAGTAGATCTGGTCCAAGGGCTGGGTTTGTGAGCTGCAGATGAGATCTAGCTTGGCATGCAGATGGAGCTCTGGGTGTGGGAGCCCCTGAACAGAGGCAGTGACCTGCCAGCCTTTGGGATAACAAAGGACAGGAAAGATGGGTAACACCAGCCAAGGGAATGGAGACTGAGAAGTGGCAGGAGTCAAGAATTCCTGACATTCTGGGGAAAGAAAGGAAATGAATATTGGTGACTCCAGCAAGGTGAATGAACACAGAGATGAGGGCAGGAGTTGAGGTCTGAGAAGGAAGGGTGAGACCTGTGCATGGGGAGACTGAGGAGGTAGAAAAGACCAGGGGCTCCTCTGCTGGGGGTCCTTCTTTGGAAGCACCAGCTCAACCATTTTGTGAATGAACTGCTTTACAGAATGAGATACCTGAGGCTGCAATAAGGGAAACCAGGTCTGGCTGTGAGTCAGGTGTGCAGGAGTGAAATGG
>JAXCLO010000208.1:7114458-7179861 GCA_035583995.1 Arremon aurantiirostris
AACCACCCAAGGGAGCAGAGGGCACACAGGTGCAGGGCATCAACAGGAGGGGATAAAAGGCTGGGCTGAGGGACAAGAAGGGCAGATGCCTGCAACCTTCTGGAGTGGTGTGGTGTTACTGTGTGTGGGTTGAAGCCTTCTGATGAGGTAAGGTGTTACTCTGTATGGGTGAGTACTTGAAGCCTTCTGAAATTGTATGGTGCGTCGTGGTCATTTCAACTGCAACATTTCCCCTGGAAATTTGTTCTGTGTAAATTGGAATTTTCTGCCCTAGTTGTCGAGAGACTCTTCAATGCTTATAAAATAACTTGATTCCAGACCAGATTCTTCACATTGGAAGAGGTTCTGCCAGTGCATGCTGGCATATAATTGAGTGAAGAGCTATTGCTCAAGCGGTACCTTTGTTTAGTCAGGGAAGGAGATGGAAGGGTTGAGCTAATTTCTTAGATCCTGTTAAATGGCTAAATTGAAAATAGGTGCAAATTGCAGAGACATTAGACTAGTACCAGCTGATGATCTTGTGCTATTGAATAAGCAGTTGAATTTTAGGAACTTTCTCATTCTTTCTCTTCCCCTCCTATTTCTATGTCTCTCTACCTCATATTTACTGTGAAATTTAATGAAGTGTACTAAGATTGGACAGACTTGTTTGCAAGGATGCACAGACATACAAAACTCTAATCTTAATTATTATTATTTACCTGCCTCCACAGTAATAAGCAGGGAAGATAAACAGCCAGCTTCAGCTTTAGACCTCCTTCATATTTCTTCATACCTGGTGATCTTGCACTGGTAAAATAAAATATTGTTCCTTGCAAACCTTCCCTTACAACTTATTCTTTAAATGCAAAACAGTGTTTTGAAGTTATTTATATGCAGTCTTCTGCCTCAAGCAATGTAGAATTTCCCTGTACATATTTATCTGGGTTTATTCATATAATCTTTAGCAATAAAGTTTTAAAATATAGGAGAGAAAAAACCATCCTTAATCATTTTTGGGCAGATGTGGTATAGTGTGTAAAGTAAGGAGTCCTCAAAATTTTTCAAATTAAAGACTAGTTTTCAAGACAAGTACAGATGGTGAATAACTTCCAGTTAATGCACTGTTCCCTAGTAACAGATTTTTTTCTCTCCCACTACTCTGTTCTGGTAAAATAACAAATCCCTCACAGCACTGTCTAACTACTTTGTACTAAATATACACCTGGAGATGTGCATGAGTTTTGTGGGTTATTTTTGGTTTAGTGTGTGGAGGATTTTTTGTTTGGTTGGTTTTTTGTTTTTCATTGTTTGTTGAGGCCTTGTAGTTCAGTGAAGATGTGTTTATGAGAGGATTGAAAAGAGTCACTAACTAGAGGAATACAGCAACAGAATTATGAATGAAAAGGTTCAGAAAAAGGAACTCCATTGTTTGATGCCACTTGGATAAGACCACCTGTACAACCTACACCTGGCTTTGTTCTCTGTACTTTTGGAAGCCTCTGAGTGCTTTAATTTACTGGAATTAGTGTTGTAATACAGACAGCATGCTACAACGCTACAAGTTGTCAATTCTGAATTCAAAATTCACTGTGTTTTGACAGCTCTAAGTGAATTCCTATTTATTTAAAAAGTTGACTCCACTTCTTAAGAGCACCACCATGGATAATAAAAGGTTTAGTGGTTTACTCTCAGGAGCATAAAATTTCAAAGGTGTGTCAACAGTGTAGCATTCAAAATTCCAAAATGCATCTTGGAATTTCCTCCTTGACATCAGAGTGAGAATGATTCTAGGAAATGTCTGCGTCCCTTTATTTCTTCCATCTGCCACTAATGAAATAAGACTTCTTTTGAAATTCTAAAAATATTGTGTTATGGTTAATTACTTATTAGCTCATCCTAATCTTATGAGGATGCCAAACTCTTAAAATATTACCTTACTTCTTGTCATTCAGTCACCAGAATTACTCTGTGATTATTAATGAGTATGAGGAAGAGCACTTAAAGGGAATTTTTAATGTTGTACTATTAAGAATTGAATCAAAGCCTTGATTCTCTGATTTGAGGAATGAGTGTCAGCTTGGCAAAGAAACACTCTATGTATTTAATTTTCAGTTGCAAACTTTGCACATAGGAATTAGAGAAGGATGAGCAACTGGGCTTAGATGTGTTAGGTAATGATTGCTAGAGATTCTAGCAAAACTTTTAAAAAAAGCTTTCTAACCTGTTCCATAGATACTGTGAATGTTGATAATGGGAACTGAGGTGAAAAATCCTATGCAGCAGGGTAAAAAGCATATGAAAAGAGCTTTTTGGAATTTTACATCTCATTGGAGATTGTTGGGGCTGTGTAAGAGTTTTATCCCTTCCCAAAATAATTGTTTATTCCTGAAAGGTGTTAGGCTGATAGCAGAGGAAGTTTACGCCCTCTTTGCATAAGAAAAAAGCAGACTGGAATATAAATAAACTTCTCATGTGCTCTGTGGTCTTAACTCATCTTAACAAGGATGTGTTATCTTATTCTTCTGGAAGCCAAAAAAATTGCTGTGTGGTTATGTGGTACCAGCTATTCTACAGTCATGCTAGTAGAAAACTAGAAAAATCTTCACAAATTTATCAATAATATAAGTTTTCCTCAGCAGACCACAGAACAAACTACCTGTTGGTCACAGCAGGCATCTAGAAATAGCTGACAGTGTTTCCAAACATTTGACATTCAACCAGAAGTAGCAGGATGGGAACTGCTGTCTAAAGTGAAAATTTCTGAGACTGGGGAGGGGAAAAAGTCTTGGGGGTATCGTGATTCTGCTTTGCCCAAAATAAATATTAAAAAAAGGCAGTGATGTGAAAATTGGTTTTTTGCCTCCTAAAGCATTCAAAATAGAACTCACAATTTCCTGTAGTTTGCTGCATTCACTGACTGGATGCCATAGGATCTTGTCCTAGGTGACCCAAAAATTATGCATTCCATAATTTCTTTACATCAGTCTCTGCTGTCTGTTTTCCTGTCTCTGAGATGTGGCAACCTGGGGAGTGAAACTTGTGTGTTTTACTCTGGACTCACGGAAGGGAGGGTGATGCCTTGTGAAGGCTGACCTAGAACAGAGGCTAGATGGAGTTGAAGAATAAAGTAGGGATTTATTAGGAGGCCTCAATGGATTCACCTTGGGCAGCACAAGAGCCCAGCCAGGGCTACCCCCAAGACAAACCAAAATGGGCACAAAATGGACAATTGGTCACAGAGTCTCACACTTTTGTAAGTTCTGCTCCATTTGCATATTGGAGTTTATTGTCCAGTTATAGCTTTAGCTTATGAAGTCCCATCCTTGTTTTTTTCTCTTCAGTCCACATGATTTATGTTCTTGAGCCCGAAATTTGGATCATTTGTTCTTGGTTCCCAGCTAGAGAAGGAATTGTTTTGTCTCCCTACTCTGTGCAGAGAGCTCACCATCCCCTCATATGAAGCTGAGAGCTACATACTAAAGCAGTCCAGAATCTGAAAAATATAAGACCTAAAACCTGAGGCATCAAGGGTGCACTGGGTCTCTTTACAAACAGAAATGGACACACACCAAACTCTTTCCTACATATCAGTAGCACAGGAGCTGCTCCACAAGTTTCCAGCCATTGCCCCAAGCTCCAGCCATACCCATAGTCATGTAGGTACAGCCCTGCAATTGCCAGGAAGTTTTTTCCTGCAGCATTGGAGCCTTCTGCACACAACGGTTTTCCCCACTCCTGCTGTTATGTGGGGAAAGAGGCTTTCTAAAGCAGCAGAGGCTTGGTGACTGTGTTTTTTTTCCTTTGTTTTGTCTCTCATCTGTGTGGAGCCACAGGACCCAGCAGCTTTGGTGGTTACTGACTTTTTCTCTTTGTTAGTAAACTGTTATTTTTTCACTTGCATTCTCTTTGCATTTGTCTCTCTCTATTGATGAAGTGAAAGGTTGAAATCAGAGGGGGGTGACTTGTTTTAGAGTCTCTGCCCCCTAAAATTGTCTTAAACAAACATTGTCTTAAACTAAGATCTAAGAATGGTGCCAGAAGGTTAGGAAAGGCTATTCTAAGCTCAAAATATGTCTCTTTCATTGTGTCTAGACTTCAGAAGCAAATTAATTTTCCTCTGGAATTTCTCTTTTTGGAAATTATTTTTTAAAACTTCATTTATTCCTTTATTACCTTTTGGGCTTCTGGATTTTTGAAATTCTGTGTGTCTCCTGGATCTGTATGAGCAAAAGTTTTGACTGGATGACATATTTTATCTTTTTTTGCATACAGGTGTATTTTTAACATTTTCTTACATCTAGTTGGGTTTTTTGGGGGGAAAAAAAGTCACCTGCAATGACTTTTTGTGTTTATTCTCAGTAGTTGTCACAGGTGTGGGATAACAACAAAACTTGCATCTTACATCACTTTGCACTGACCTAGGGCTCTGCTGAGACTTCATCTACATGCAACGTCTCTCTAGCATGAAAAAGGCTTTAATAATAAGAGAAAGTCAATGAGCCTCATGTACCTTTTATAAAACATGACACAAGGCAATATAATTAAAACTAAACTTATTTCCTGTGGTGAAATTAACTTACAAAAATGAAGGTGTTTATTTATTAAATAGGATCTCTGGAGTTCTTGCCGTACTCTTACCCCTCCTGGGAAGGTTTTGATTGTTTGCTTCCTTTCTTTTGCCTTCTTGCTGTGTAATTTAAAACTGATATCTTCCTTGGGGAAACAAAATTTGATTGGAGAACAGCCTGCATCACTAGCTAAACAAATTACCAATGTTTTACTCACTTTTCTTTCCTTTTTCTTTCCCCTCCCACCCCTTCCCCCCTAACTACCAGGGAAAGGAAAAAAAAAAAAATGTGTGCAGAGGTTTTATAAACATTGTAGTACAGAGAAAATTGGGTTTGGTTGTTTTTTTTTTTCAGTAGCAAAGAAGGGCTTTTCTTTCAGGGTAGGTAAAGACCTTTTTTTTAGTAATAGCAATAGAAGTTAGCAGGTTGTTGCTTTTTTTGTTAATTTCCAAGTCTTTTGGTGTTGAATGTTGGTCTCCTAGTACATGAACTGAATGGGTGCAGCTGCTTTATGTTACATAATGTGTAATTTTGGAAGGATTAAAGAGATATGTGAAATCAGTGTTGATAGCTACTAAAATTAAAATGGTTGGCAGTGTCCTTAGGATGATGTGTTAAAATAGAAGGCAAAGCAGCAGAGCTGTGCCTGCTTGATTAAGCAAACAAGTATCATTAAGTGGCTAAAAGGAATGATCAATGCCAAAATCAAGACAAGAAAGTTGTTTTGTTGTGAGCCATGGCTTCTGTTAAGAAGAATATTGATAATGGAACTTTTCTTTTGGTGTGAAACTAAGTTGAGATATGGGCAAAATCAAGCTCATAAAGTTCAGTTGAAAGAGTTGAAACCTGGATCCCATATGGATCTGATCTTCATGAATTGGATTTCTGCAATAACATGGGTAGAAGTCTAGGTGTTCTTTTCCATATTTTCATAATCCTTTCTTCAGAAGCAGAAAGTTAAATAATTCAGATCTTGTACTCCTTACTAAGTAGTAGTGAATTTTTACTAACCTGATGTTTTTTTTAAATGTATTTGAATGCTTATACACTGCCTATAGGGAATAATTCATCATTACATTCATTCTTTGCAAAATCATGATGGTTATCCTGCATGTTGTAGAACTGAGAACTGTTCAGAATATTCACTGGAAACTGTGACCCACTAAAGGTTCATATCCCAACAGATGAGAGAATTTTTTTTTTCCCCTAGCAGTAATTATTGAAATTGTGCTGGGAAATTCACAAAATAAAAATCAAAAACCAGCACTTCACCTTGCAATGAGTGTTTCTACCTTCAGTGTTTAGAAATAGGTTGATACTGCACTGTGTTCTGGTTTGAGCGAAGTCCTTTATCATAGTGAAATATTAAAATATTTTAATATTTCAATGATATTCTGGAAGTGATATCATCAAATTTTTGTTATAATTTTCATCAGTGATACCTGTTTTTTGGGTTCACTTTTAGTGTTGTGTGGAACATATGTTGTTTTTCTGACATACGAAACATTGAAAAGCAATCCATGTTTTGATTTTTGTTTTCCTCAGACTTTTAGATTGGCATTTCTTGATTTTTGTATACTATTAGTATAGTCTGAATAGCTCTTGAAGAACTGGTGTTAAATAAATACGGAAAAATGAAATTTTTCTAAAGATTTCAGTGAGTTAGTGAGGTGACTTGGAAGACTTTAATTCACAACCTTGAATTTACTGAAGTGGGCCACACTTGAGATGCGAGTGAGGGGATATTGGTTTGCTTCATTAAGAGGGAAGAAAGCTAATTTTTATTTTGCAAAAAAAGGTGGGGAAACTTCCTGTTAATTCATTGGCCTGTTTATTCCTCTGGCTTGAGGAAATAGGTAACTCTTGATTATTAGAGTGAAATGGAGCTCTGGCTTTTCTCTGTAATTCATCTGCGTAATATCTTGAGTCAGTAATATGTTATGCCTCTTACAAGTGTAAATTAAGGAGTTCAAACTAATATTAGGTGTTTGATTACATCAGGGTATTAATATGAAAATTAAATTTGAGATTATATCACTCCCATTTTCTCACTGCATATTGTAGGCAGAGAGTGGAAATTAATACAAAATAAAAACCTTTTATTTTTAGTTCAATTAAGCTACAATGTATGCCAAATTATTTGCTAACATTAAATTTCCTGAGATTAAAAGGTGGGTAGTTCTGAAATATGGACATAAATGCTGTTTCAATCAAGGATGTGGCACAGCCTAAGAATCACTAAGCACAGTCTAACTGCTCTGTAAAACACATTCTTCTTTTCTAAAAAGATAATGTGGTTTTCCATGAGCATGGGTTGATCAAAAGGCACTTTGTCTTGACCTTTTTAGGAACTATCAAGAGAAGCCAAGTGACACTGGAAGTTGACCCAGTGAAATTAAAATTATCCTTAACCTTTAAAAAGCATGTAAAATACTGCACCTTTTTTCTATGGTTCTGAGTACTTTATTTTATTGCTTTGTGAGTTTTGCTATGTTTGGAGTTTTTTTGCCAATTTTGCAGAGTGGTAAATGGAATGAGCATTAAAAGGATTTTTAAGCTTAAAGTCCTTCTGCAAGAGTGCTGAAAAATAAATTTATTTTTCATTCCAGTATGCTTATAAAGTTTCTCATCTTACAACTTGTAATATCTTCATTTGCAGTCATCATGTCTCTCTTACACCCTGGAATAATACAAGTTTTCCACGGGCTTATAACTGCTTTACTGTGCACTTTTCATATTCTGTGGATATTTAATTGCTAGAGAAGTTAATTTTTCTCCTTATGGAATGTGCCATTGATAGTTTTATAAAGTGTGTCCTCTCATTTTAAAACAATTAGTCCTTAGAAATGTAATTGAATGAAATTGAATTCTTGAGGGAGGTAAACACCAGGGAAGGAGAAGAGCTGTTTAAGCTAAAGGACAATATTGGCACAAGAACTAATGGGTGTAAACTGGCTATGAATAAATTCAAGCTGGGAATTAAAAGAAGGTTCCTAATTGTTAGAGCAGCGAGGCTCTGCAATGGTTTTTCAATCAGAGCAAAATCATAAGCACTCTTAGGAAGGAGTCTGATTGCTTTACAAAGGACATTAAATTATGCACTTCTCATGGCTGGGGACTGCACTGGAATTTGCTGGGCCTTTCCTGTCCTCTAATCCTAAAAAGCATATGCTGAGAGATTTGTTTACTGCTCAGAAATTTATCTTTATATGTCCTGGTGGATGCATAAATTTAGTTCCTGTTGATTTTAGACTTAAGATCAGCCCTTGGCACATTTAGTTTGATGTTCTCAATCTGAGGGGTCAGCTTGGACTCTCAGATCAAGTTGCAGAGGTTCACAGTTGTTTGTATGTGATAATGGGAATTTAGATATTGAGGCAGAAGCTGGAGGCTTTTTGCATTTCAGTTCTCCAAGTTTACATGAAGAAAGGTTTATAATCTTTTTACTGATAGTGTAAGTGGAGTTAAAAGAATTGCTTTTTTTTCTTATTACTACAGCTTATTTTTTAGTAAAAACCTAAATACCATGCTAAAAAGTGCAGTAGAGCAGCCTTCTGGGTAGCTTAAATGTTGGTTACTATAAATTAAAGTGAAACTGAATGTGTTCTATTTCTGCATTTTGCTAATTTCTCTCCTCTGCATATACCTGAAATGTTTAAATATTGAGAAATACCATAGCAAGTGTAGAGTTTTCTAATTTTAAAAGTGTGCATAGCCTTACTTGTGGAGTTCCTCATTCCAGTGACTTGTACTGCCTCTAGTGCGGGCTGGGGTAAACGTGATTTCCTATTGATTCAGCTACATGAAGTTCACAGGCAGACCATGTTTCTGAACTGGTTTGCACTGGAACTTAATTTCTCTTCCTGCTTTAGTTTGGGGGTTTTTTTGTGGGTTTGTTTGTTTTTAGGGTTTTTTTTGTGATGAAAAGAGTCCAGCTTCTGAGTTGCTGTCGAGCAGCAGACTTCAAGGAGACTGAGCTGACTTGCAGCTGCTTGAGCACTGTGGCAATCTTTTTACAGTGTTTTCTCCCTCCTTATGCAGTTCTGGCATTTTATTTTCTGTGTTGGGTTGGTTCAAGGTTTTGGGGACTTTTTCTTTTGGCCTTTAATTCAAGTGCCAAAACATCAACTGAACTCATTTGCTAACCTGTGTCAGCTGAGCTTTTGATGTAGTGAGTTTAATCAGCAAGGTTTTCTTGATGCTTATCCATGTTGAGCAGCTGCTTGATTGTAGTGCATTTGGGGAATGGCAGAAGGCCTGGCATCACTTTAACATGTTAAAAAGATCACCCCAACTTTGTGAAAATATGCTTTTATTTTGTTAGCCTGTGTTAAGATGTGCCTGTGTGTTAAGGATGCACTCCATTAACCTTTCACTTGCAGAGCTGGATTAGAATCTGGGATGGAGCTGCAGAGGGCATTTCAAGACAAAGCTGAAGGAATCCCTTGAGCAGCATATGAAAGGCTGGCCTTATGCCATCTGACAATTCCTTTGATCACATTTCTTTTCTGGGAAGGTGGTTTCTATAATGCTGCACCCTCACAGGTATTTTCAGTAAGTTATTATGAATGGAGCAGATAAGCACAGTGACAGACTTTGAAGTCCATTTGATTTTTCAATGGTTATTGGAGGAGTTTCTTTCTGAAGTAATTTTGTTTACCAAAACAACTGTCTAATTAAATCAACTAACTGAATAACATAGTAAAAAAAAACCCAATCAAACCTTTCCCTTCTGGAATAATTGAGTTTGGGATTGGGTTTCATATTCATGTCTTATTTACAATTGTAAATGCACATTTTTCATCAATATTTTCTGACAGGTTTGTATTGGATTTAGGCCCAGAAGGCTTTCTGCAGATGCAAGTTTTCCAAAAGCTATTGTTTTAGCGATTTTTTTTTTTCAGATTTTTCAGTGTATTATAAATATCTTATTTTCTTTACTGATTTATCTTCATTTCATTCTATCTGAAGACATTCTCTGCAGATTAAAGCAAATAAATAGTTCCAGCCCCAGTTATTTTAGCCCTTTGTGAACTGTTCTTGGTTTTGATGTAGCTGGGGACTGTGGCTATGAGTGCTACATATTTTGATTTTAATATTTATGATGTGTACTGCTATCATTCATTAATCTGGCATAAACACACAGCCACCTTTCTCCTCTCCTGCTGATTTATAACCTTTAGGATATGGCACATGTTTTAGTAGTTTATAGTCTTAAAGAGATACATTTGAAGATGGAATTTGTGACTTTTGACTGATATTTGATTTCATTTGTGAACTAAGTTATAATGACTGACATCATTACACAGTAAAATCATTTAAAAAAAAAATGCCTCTAGTAAAAGAAGAATGTGGGAATGCCTGTTCCTGTGGTGTGACTTCTTAGTTGAGGTTTTTACTAAAATGACATTTATTAGTGACACTGACAGAACATAACCTACAGTTAAAGGAAAAAAACAGAAAAATAGTGCAAGGGGACAGATGGAAAGGAGTACCTGTGCTAAGGACAGGAAAACATTACTAAATTACATTGGAGGAAACCATTTGGTCCTTGTATGAAAAAAATGTCTAAATATCATATATTTTTGTCTTTTCAGACAGTGTCAGTGATACCTTTTGTTGCTGGTTATGTAACCAGCTAGCAGGCATAAAATTTAGCATTAAAAATTTGTAGGAAACGTTTTTCCACAAAAAATTACCAAAGCACAGCAAGCCCTCTTGCTTCTCTTAACAGTTTGTGATCACAACTGTGTCAATAGTTAAAGTTTCTGTTTTTCTGCAGAAGTTAGTTTGTGGCTCTTGGATTGTTTCTCAGTGACTCTAAAGTTGCTTTTATAATGAGCATTAAAAACATTGACTGTGGTAAAGAAGAGGATATGGATAGTTGGAAGAGATGGATGCTCACAATGTTTTAATATTTAAAATTCACCATGCACGTTAATTTCTTTTTAAAAAAGGTTTTGTCAGAAAAATTCTCAGACAGTTTTATAATTATAGTCTAAGTGGCTCTGGTTCTGGTTTTCTTAAATTAGCTATTTTAAATATGTCATTATGGAATATGATAGAAAATTGGATTTGGAGGCCAGATTCAGTGCTTCTGAGTGCTTCTTTTCTCTCTGAGAACAAAACCATATGTTTAGAAGATTCTTAATATAAATCAAAAGGTAAAGTGTTTGCTCAACAAAGATAAGACAGTATTTAATTGATGTTAGTTTTGTTTAAAAAGAATCTGGTTTTGTTTTAACATAAGCTGTCTGGGTGATCTTAGTCTTAATTCCTATGGTGTTTTTATGTAATTTAAAGTGTCTGTAACCCTTTGTCCTTAACAAAACAATCTTTTTTATCAAAGTAGAAAAGACCAAGTTGATAGTCAGTTTACTGTTTATCACCATAAATAATGTTGATAATGTGGTATTGCCTTTGAATACATGAATTGAAGATATTTACCAATGTTTTACTCCCCAAATGCCTGAGTAGGTCAAATGCTAATAATGCATCCACAAAACAGAATGTTTTGCATGGGTAGTGCTTGTTCCAGACACAAAGCAGTACCACCGATCTTCTGGGTCATGGCATGCAGTCCTGTCCTGTCACAAGCAACATGTATCTAATGCTTTTGAACTATGATCAAGTTTCAAACTCTATTTCTGATTTTGTACATGATCTCAGAGCCTGCCTTTTTGAGAGGCTGTACAGTTCAGCCACTGAGTACTCTGTAAACAAGTGGAAAAAATGAGCATTGACAATGTATTCTAGGAAAAAGTGCTCTCTTCTGCATTTTTATTTCTATTTCCTCCCTAAGCAAACATTTTGGTTTTTTGACAAAATATGTTTGCTGAATCACAAAGCTCCTTTATAAACTGACGACTTTTTTTTTTAAAGAACTGAGAGGTTAAAGGCCTGCTTACTTCTCTGTGCAATCCTTCAAATAATGTGTCATGTTCTGCTTAGGAAGAAAACCTCCAGTTCATTTCACAGTTATGCTGACACTTGCTCTGTTCCATTTTACTCAGGAATTGTTTGGTGCTTTGTTCATGACAAGTGTTTCCATTTCTCTAATTTTGAGTGATACGAAGGTTTTCTCTAGATAGGAAATGTTCATGTGAATAATAAAATGAATTTTGATGCAGTATGGAAGCAGTGTATTAGTATAAAATTATTTTTCTGATACTGCTAAGAGCTGCTTTGTTTCAGTCTAACAAGAAACATGATACTGAGATGAACGTTGACTGTTCTTGCAAGTCCTTGAAGTTTTGTTTTCACCCTCATGGTAATGTGGGAAGGATTTGCTTGGGGATGTCGTGGTTGGCTAGTTACTTTAAAAATACATCTTCCCAAATTAGTCATCTAAATTTCTACTGTTCATAAGTGTAAATGTATGCCTTCTTCAAGGACAAGTGATTTAATTATCCCTTGGGTGCATGAAATAACAGCTTCAGTGTCCCCTCTAGATCCTATAAGTCTCAGCTGTCCCATTCTCAGCAGCCACAACTTCCAGTTCTCTTTTGACAGCTTAGGTAATGTGTGTTGTCTTCAATGTGAGCAACTTCGTGCAAAAACTGGCCTTTACCATGGAATAGATGCCATCAGTAGCATTGGATAAAGAGGAGAGGTTGGAGGATGGTGGTGCTGCCTAATTTAGTCTCTGTCACAGAACAGAAGGTAGCATTTCTACTATGTCATTATTTATTTATTTTAGTTTTGTTCTTGAATGAATCTATTTGTAGCACATGCATGTGTCTGCAAATACAAAAGTTTTGATACATTAGCAAATGAAACCGAATTTTAACTCTTGGATGCCTGACCTTGATAATCTAAGGTGAGGAAATCTTTAGCCATGAATAAGGCACTCCACAAGAGAAACTGAGAGTTATATTCTCTCCACAAGAGAAACTAAGGGAGTCTGAGGCCTTTTGAGAAGGCAGAAGAGTATCAATTTGTACAAAGTGAAATTAGCAGTTCTGAGAGTGGCTGCCTTCTATGAAAACATCCTTACTGGTTCTCCTGTGGAGCAGCTTCGGTAGCCTGCCTTCCTAACTGCTCTGAACAGCGTGAAACCTGACTTTGCCATGTGGAAGCAGACTTTGGCACAGCAGGGACAAGGCAATGTGCCTGTGTAGCTGCAAGGAAGCTGAAGGAGTCTCTGCAGGGTCCACCTTTATGCCTCAGTAATTTTGCTATCAGTTAAGATAACTGCATCTACATAATGGGTTTCTTACATAGTGGTTTGGAGAGAAAAGTCTAAAGCTAGAAGAGAAAAATGAACAGTGTGTGGAAGAAGTGAAAACCAAGGAAATGCATAAATCTGAGGGCTTACCTATGTGGGACTACATGTTGTGGATATTGTAATATGTAATGTTGTTATACACACTGTTACACAAAATAATACCTATAGATTTTGTTACTACAGGGAATTTCAGAAAAGCAAGGCTCCACAAATTTTGATCAACTGCATTCTGAGTTTAGGTTAATTTAGGTCAATACCAGATAATCAAAAACTGCGAGTCAAGTTTAAAAATAGTGTGAGAAGGAATTTATTTCCCCACAGTTCTAATTATGGTTTTCCTGAAAGCAGTAGGTGAGAGCAACAGGATGCTATTTTTGTTTTAAAATGTGTAACCAGGTTTTGTTAACAACTCCTATGTACTTCCAGAGAGACTATTAATAAAATTACTCAGTAGACAAATATTTGCATTTTATCGAAAATGAAGTGACACAAGGTACTGTACTTTTTGTACTGTAATTTTTATTACTATAAAAAATATTCAAGTAATAGGCAATAGTGAGCAGATGTATGATGGTTTTTTAAATTTCTTCCTCTGTTTGCTACTTTAATAAATAGTTGCTGTGAACAGAAGTGTAGTTCTGCCAGAAGAAAGGGAGGTGAAGAGGTGAATGCTTTGTATAGAAGTCAAGAAATCCACATGTTGAAATCTTGTACAAATATTATCTCCAAGGATGAGTCTGAGCTCTGTCTTTGAGACATTTGAGACATTTTGCTATACAAATACATGTTTTTCAAGTCCTTTCTGTCCCCCTCTCTGTTTTCATTAGGTTCTCTGCCAAGATTTTGACTGTAGTGGGTCTGTTAGAAAACTATTTTTCAGGTTTTGATTAATATCCAGACATTTGGTGTTCATCTGTAGTGCAAAGGAAACTTGATTTCAAGTAGCTAAGTAAATTCTTTTCTTCTGCAGAGCTACAATGACTTTAAAGAATACTGACACAATGTTATATTTCTGAATGCATTCTCTTGAGTGTTTTCAGTTGGACAAATCATCAGGCAATTGGTTTTTGTGTTTTCTAAGTGTAATAGCCAAACTGATGAAATAAGGCTTTCTATTTGGTTCTGTGCTGAAAGGGGCAATACAGTCAAACACTGCAAGTGTCACTATGTATGATACTCTAGTGACATCACAGCAAATTTCACATCCTTTCAGTTTACTTAAATTCACAATGCAGCAAGCAACTTTGAAGGTGTAAGAAAATAAAATATTGTCAATGGAAATAAAGCAAGTTGAAATAAAGCTCCACCTTGAAATGGGAAATCATATTTATGGGCCTGTTTTGGTACAAATAAGGCTGCTGCTATAAGGGCAGGAAAATGTTTTTCAGCATCAATATGTTTGTAAGCAGTGAGGAGAGGCTCTTATGTGGAGCAGACAACCTCTGACACCAGTATTTACTGTTGTTGGTTCTAAAACATTATAGCACATCTTTATCTGAAATAAAGGCAGTGTTTCTTTCCTACTGCTATGTGGCAACTAGGGATTTTTCAAATGCTTGCCTCGATGTTCTAGTTCACATTTAAAAACAAATAGTCCTAGAGAGTGAAAATTAGTAAGGTGTTACCTAAATAACCCAACCCTGCTAACTGGAAAATTCTTAGAGCTCAAATCAGTGTAGGGATAATATGACTGATGATATATTCTAATCATCATATCAGAATATATCCATATTATAACACAGTGCTGTTACTAGCAGTAATTAGATAAGCAGAAGAGAGAAACTGTAAATCTTAATATTAGTGAGTAGCTAGAACTGAGGGAAGAGATGGGCATCAGATTTTGTTTGTTGTGTAAATTGCATCTTGAAATCACCAGCTGAAAAGAAGCATAGTGTTCATGTCAACTGATCAAACCTGCTGTTTCACTGCAGAATGGAAATTTTAATATTATTCCACCATAAGCAGGGGTAATTTCCTGCAGGTCTGTATTGATATATGGTCATGAGTGGGCTCTGAAGAATGGTACCTTCTGTGCAGTGTTAGAAATGTTAAAGAAAATAAGTCTGATTAATAAAAAGTTCATGCATGCATTGCTTTTAAAATTGGAATAACGGTCAATTATTTGCTCAGCACAGAAGATTGAATATATATTTTGTATTTCTGTAACTGGAAGGTTTAGTGCAATGTTCCAATCAGCTTATTTCATCAGTAAGCCCTCTTATTGACCTCATTTACTTACCTTTCTTTTTTTAAATAAAAATCTTTGCTTATGTCAGGGAGTTTGAGGACAACAGCATGGAACACACAAGCATTTTCCCACTGCACCAGCAAGCACTGTGAAAAGTGGTGGTAGCTGGATATTTTTTGCTCAGTAAGGCAATGGGCATAAAGAAAACCATAAAACACCAGGGAGAAGCAAATAGCATTTGGTAATGGTAAAATAATTCTGATTTGAGTATAAACACAGCTCAGTGTGTTCAGAACAAATATAGGCAGTTGTGATACTTGCTAAAGCAAACTCTACTAAAGTGTTAATCGTTGTAAGTGGTCAGTTTGATTAACAATGAGCTACCTTAGAATTGTTACTAATTCCTCATGGCTAGACAAGTAGTGGTGGCCACGATAGCCTCAGCAGGTTTGTGCTTTAATAGGTGTGATCATTGCCCATTTAAAACTCCTGTGCAGTTTGCAATCAGCCATGTGGATTCACTTCAGTAAATTGCTGTTTCTGGATTTGAAGCAGAAGCTCTGCAGGGGTAACTGCACCATCATGATGTCTGGAATATTCTCATGTTTTGTGAGTAATTGTTTTCTGAGTATTATATTATGTGCATATTTATTTTATATTTTGATGAGTACCTGTTATCTTAAAAAATGTTTTTGATGCCATCAGCTAGCTAAATATTATCACATTTTAAAAAGTCCCCCTGCAAAAAGCAAACCTTTCTTACCTCTGTGCTCTCACATATTCCCAATTGAGAATCTTCTATTTCCACAATGAAAACTGTAACCAGTATTTCGTTCTGCCTTCTATTTCATTGTCTGATTACTCATGTCTGTGGGTGCAGAGTATTTAACAAGATTAATGACACAACTAACACCTTTGTGCAACTCTCATTACCAGTATTTATCTTAAAATTCACTTCTAAGAGGTAGTATGGGTCCTTGAACATGAAAGCTACTGAATATCTTTTAAACTACTAAGCAGAAGGGTGGAAGCATGGGAAGCATAAAGCCTTAATTGAATATATCTCTGGTTAAGTGTAGAAAATATTGCATATTGTGATATTCAAGAGGGATGAAAAAAACCCTACATAATGTCTGAGTAATCGTTCTCTGTATACTTCAACTAATAATTCATTGATTTACTGTGCTTTTATAAATGTACCATTCTCAGTAAGGAGAATGTACTTCACTGAAATAACACTATTTATATTTTATAGGAAACGTAGTCAACGTAATTATTATTTATGTCCTTGGTTATTCAGTAGTTTGTGGTTTTGCATTTATTTTTCTACTCTTTGCTTCCTTTTTCCTGAAAATGATGATGTTATAGTAAGTATGGGGGAGTGCAGAAGGGAGAGAGGGCTTTTCCTGTCAAAACTGAATTTTGATAAGTGGCAAAGTCTAATGCTGATGTCCAGGCTTATGGATAGAATGTGTAAATCTGAAACAGATCTGATTTTGCTGTGTTTTTTGGTGGAGCCGCATTTCCTGGGTGCTTGCCCAGTCCTGTGAATTGAAAGGTCAGTGAACCACAGTGGTGGGCTATAAACAGTCTGCATTAACTACTTGCCTATAGGAATACAAAAAAGGAGTGAAAGTCAAAGGAAAAAGGGCACTGAGTGCTCCTTCTCAGCTTGTCCCTTTCCTTTTCAGGAGCATTATCCTTCATCAGTCTCCGATAAGCTGCTGTTGTCCATTCCATATGAAGAAATTGTTGCATTTTTGTGCAAGTTTTCCTAAGTCAGGGTTGGTTTTATTCCTGAGGGTGCTGTTAGCTAAGGTTCTCATGTAACCTTATGAATTGAGTGAAAAACAGTATCAAAATTCTTTGTAGCAAGGAAATCTTAGCTCTAGTGCTGGCCTTGGTAGAGTGTAAACCACAACCTTTCCCATAGATCTTTGATGTTTGATCCTTTGCAAGTCACAGCAATTGTGCAATTTAGGTAATTTCTGAAGAATTCTTCCCCTCATTCATGTGGAAGCATCAGTTGCATGTGTTCTTAGGGAAATAAAGGCGGCAGATTAATCCTTTTCCTTCAGGATATGTAATCTGCCTTTTATCTAAAAGTCTTTATTGAAGCTGACATCCTCTTATGCTACGCAAGGTACACAGGCAATGGACAGGACAGTTTTCTTGAAAATCTGAATTTTCACCATTAACTCTGCCTGATGTGAGTTACAAGCAATCTCAGGCCCCTCCTGAGCTCAGGATTCAGCTGAGCAGGGCATTGAGAGAATCTCTTTGCCCACTGTGCAGTGTCAGATTCTTGCAGGGAGTTCTGCCATGCTCCTACAATGAATCTATTTGTAGCACACACACGTCTGCAAATACAAAAGTTTTGATACATTAACAAATGAAACCGAATTTTAACTCTGGATGCCTGACCTTGATAATCTAAGGTGAGGAAATCTTTAGCCATGAATAAGGCACTCCACAAGAGAAACTGAGAGTTATATTCTCTCCACAAGAGAAACTAAGGGAGTCTGAGGCATCTGTTTTCCCAACGTGCTCTTTTTATCTTTGTAGCAGCAAGGTAGAAAAATCATAAAGAAAATCTGTATAAAATCAAGCCTGCTCTCCTAGAATCAGTGGCTGGCCTTGCCAAAGTCAGCTTTTTGCAAGTTTCCACGTGAAAGCAATCCTGTTGTGAGAAATTCATTAACGTGCCAATCTATTCCTGGGTAAAAAAACAACTTGCACCTGTATAAATATAAAATTCTATCTAATGGGGCTGGTTTTGCACCATTAGATAGTTTTCATTTTTCTGTCTCCCACAAACAACTGTCCCTGCATGTAGACACTGAGATTTTGAGTGACCAATCAATACAGAATAACAACTTGTTACTAACCAGTAAAAGTGATTGGCAAGAAACTACTAACCAATTGAAATCCTGCACAAGATCTGTAAAACTGTATAAAAATGAGTTAGGTGAATAAAAAGGGAATTTTTCACCATGAAGAAAATGGAGTCCAGTGTGATTTATCCCCATAGTACTTGCAATGAACTGAGCAGAGCACCCACATGTGACTATGACAATACTCAGTGTTGTGACTTTGGTTCTTATCCCTTTATTCCTTAAGCTCATGGGTTCAGATTTTATAAGGGTTCTGTATGAGGGCAGCAGCCCTTAAGGAACTGAAGAATAGCTTTTCACTGTGAAGCTACAATATTTTAAAGTGAAGAGTAAGTAAATAAACCTACTGATAAGTTTTTGACTTGTCAGGTGACTGCCAGCCTTCTTTTAAGCCAGCTCACAATTTTATAATTCTGTAGCAGGTCATCTAGTTTTAAGTTAATTGATACAATATTAGTTGTTAACTTAACTATTCCAATAACTTGTTAACAACACCTTGGTAACTTAAATATTACAATATTTAAGTTAATTGTATAATATTACTTGTTAATTATCTGTAATTAGAATATATTGTCTAATATTTGATCAGCAGTGAGTGAATTGGATCTGATGCTTTTATAACAGATTAGTCACATGTGCATGGTGTAACCTGAGGAGAGCATGTTTATCTTGTGTCACATACCAAAGTATTTAGGCCTGTAATTAATGTGGAAAAGTGCAGATTCTGAGAAGCAGAATTTCCTTTTTTAGGATATCAGATATGGGCTTTGTCCCCTGGAATAATAAAAAAACAAAGGCTTCATATCATAAGAAATGTGTTTGTTCAAATGTGAATGAAAATCAATTATCAATCCACTGGTCTTTTTCTGCAAATTCTGCTCTTCACTCACCTCTGTCTGATCATGTCTTTTATGGAGATGCTATTTAGTGAACAACCAAAACCCAAAGGAAAAGGAATAGTGATTTGGCAGATATGAAAAGTTAAAATACAGCTTCCAGTTTTATTGGACTTAACACTGGTTTCCTTTCACCTTAGCCTTTCACCAAAGTATATTTCAGTGCTTGCCTGAGTTAAACATGGCCAGGATAAGAGAAATTATTTGGATTTTCAGCATTTGTAACTGAAGATCTCTCAAGCAGATTTGCTTCAGCTGATAGTGGTGTATTTATGGAATAACAGTAGGAGAAAATGCAATAGCTGACTGTTTTAAAGGTCAAAATTATTTTCCTTCCAAAATTTATTTGTACTGTTATTGACAATATTTTTTTTCAGACTGAGAGGTAGAAAAAGTTGGGGTATGTATAAAATAAATCTTCATCATAATATAAAATGTCTAATTATTAAATCTGTATCTTTAAGCGTTTTGTGTGTTTTGTTGTTGGATTTTTAAAATTCTTCTATCACAAGCATGTTACAGGGACCAACTTGCAGAAAGCACCAAAATCCTACCAGGATGGCAGGTATTTAGAAAGTTTAAAAGGCTGCACTGTAGGAGTTTTGGACAGCTTTCACTAACAGTTTGAAAATCTTGCAGAACAGATGCATGCAAATATGGAATAAATATTTAAAAATTGCATTTAACTGTATGTCTTCATAATTTGTGAAGATAGGAGCCTATTTTTACTGGGAAAGAGCTCTAATTTAAGTGTTTTATGTATGAATGTTAACAAGTTGTGAATGCATTAAGATGTAATTTACAAGTGAGTGAATAAATAAGGTTTTGGACTCTTTTAATCTAATGCAGTATGGACAAATATCCAGAAATAATTAAAATGATGGACATGTTGGTGTTGCATGCAGCCTCCTACATTGTTATTTTGCATAAAAAGGGCAAGTAAGGGGAAGATGTCCATACATTATGGACTTAATTGGCAGTTTCTTGTTATTAGAATAGAGGGCTATTGTCATTCCTAATGTCCTTAATGTGAATCTAGTATTTGAGATAGGTTGATAGGTGAAAGATTAGGTGAAGATTTGACTTGTGAAAGGTTTAGGACTTGTGGATTGACAGCTCTGAGAATCTGCCAACAGCTGTACAAAGCACCAAAACAGCACAGACAGTGCTGCTGCCACCTTGGGCTCGCTGCTCCATCCCTCACCAGTTTGTAGCTGCTTTTATCCACAGCTCACCTGTACCTCTGAGACAGATTCCTCCCAATCCCATTATTTTTGCTCAAGTTACTTGCAAGAGGACTAAACACAAGGATAAATGGCAACTGAGTCTCTCTTCAAAATCCAGACCTACTAAAACTGCCTCATGAGTGTGGTGGTGCTCACAGGGGTCCCAGGATGAGGGAGGAGATGAGAATCTTCACTCCATGTTTCAGAAAGCTGGTTTATTATTTTATGATATATATGATATTAAAAGAAAATTATATACTAAAATAATAGAAGACAAGATTTCATCAGAAGGCTAGCAAAGGAAGGAATGGAATGATGATAATAAAATCTTGTGATTGACCAGAGTCCCAACACAGCTGTACCTGTGATTGGCCATCAAGTAGAAACAACTCACATGGACCAATCAAAGATGCTCCTGTTGCATTCCACAGCAGCAGATAATCATTGTTTTTCTTTTCCTCTGAGGCTTCTCAGGAGAAAAACTCCTAGCAAAAGTATTTTTCAGAAAATATGTCTGTGACACCTGAAGCCATACACACCGTGCTATTGCAGCCATCTGATCCTTACTTTTTCCGTGAGAAGGCTGAAAGCACTAAACCTTCAGCAAATTTTTATTTTTTTTCTCTGAAGTGGTAAAAACTTTTTACAGACATCAAGGTGAATATTCTGATTCAGACTTGAGCTATTTTTTTTCTTCAGAAGTAGTAAGGCTGTCCTTGAACTGTTCTGATACCTGAGATATGATCTATGTCCACGTCTCTCTGTTAAGCATGGAAAAGTTTTTGCTTGAAAACATCCAAGGGAGCTAACAAACATGAGTTGGCAGCTAATTGTTCAAGGATGTACCTCTTAGCCATATGTATATTTCTTTTCCTGAGATGGTTTTCAGAAGGAAATTATCATCTTTGATCCTATTTATGATAATTTTGCTCTTAATAACTTGACCTTTAAATAGTATTTCCTGCAGCCTATATTCATGGTATGTGCAAGTATAATACAGTAGCTAAAGTTTCTGGTATTTATTTTTCATAAAATCGGGATCTCCAGAAATAAGATGTTTCTCTGTGGACTTAAATAGCCAGAAGAAAAAAATTTCTATTTTGGCCCCCCCACCTTTTGATTGGAATACTTCAAAATTACAAAATTTATGGAGTTATATAATTTTATAATAATTATTTTTTCTGCACTTTAAGGCCCCACTTTTTCACAAGCAGATGATTTTGTTGCATGTGAAGTTGTGAGTACACCCACAAAAAGCAAAAGCCTGAGCTTTTAAAGACACTTGGAGATATTCAGAGCCTTCCATTACGAATTTCATTAATAACTTGATAAATTATGATAATGAAATATGATGTTTTTCTCTCTACTGATTTAGCTGTCTACCATGCAACTGTGGCTGGTGTCCTCAAGCTGTAAGAAAGACATATGTAGATAATGGAAAATTTAATCTCTAAAGTTTGATCACATCTTGTTATATAGGCTTGCTTGCATCACTTTATTTATGTCAGGTTGCTAGGTTTATCAATGCAGTGAGCCTTTTAATATTTAATGTGATGACAAAATTTCACACATTCAGCTATTCCTATTATTTTGTCCATTAAAGGACAGTTTTTGCCAAGATCTGAGGCAAGCTGCAAGTATTTTCACTCTTTTCCACCTGAAATTTGAGGATTCTCTTGGCTTTGTTACCTCATGTGAGCAGCAATGAATATCTTCAAGTGTCTTTAAAAGCTCAGGCTTTTGCTTTTTGTTAGTGTGGTAAAACTCAGTAGGATTAAAATATTGTAGCCATATGGGAAAGTAGCCCTGTGTACAAAGTCTGGTACCATAAACTTCCAGTAAAATTCCTGACTATTGCAAACAGAGTTGTGTGGTGTTTGTGAGGGCCCCCAGGACGAGGTGAGAGATGAGAATTTGAGTCCATGTTCTCAGAAGACTGACTTATTATTTTGTGATATAATATTTAAAGAATGCTATATTAAAACGATACTAAAGAAAGAGAAAGGATACATCAGAAAGCTTCACAAGAATCAATAATAAAACCTGTGACTCTTCAGGGAGTCACTCATAGCTGGCTTTGATTGGTCATTAAGTAAAACAATTCACATGGAACCAATCAAAGATGCACCTGTTGGTAAACAACCTCCAGACCACATTCCAAAGCAGCAAACACAGGAGAAGAGAATCAGATAATTATTGTTTTCATTCCTCTCTGAGGCTTCTCAGCTGCCCAGGAGAAAATCCTGGGCAAAGAGGATTTTTAAGAAAATATCATGGTGACAGCATTCCTTTAAAGTTTTTGAAGATTCCACTATAAAACATGGGTAACAAACCGGGAAAAGCAGGTTAAATGAGGAAACCATAAGAATATGCATTTACAATTCTGCATGATCTTTGAAGCAAAACATATTTCAAGGCCAAGCTGGCTCAGGAAGCATTGAGAAAGGGCATCAAGGGGAGGAGGTACTTGCAAATCAACATTTCTGAAGCAGACTGTACCAAAGATGGATTTGAGTGTAATAACAGCATGCTGAAGATTAGAGGAGGGATTGCTCACAGGGCTGTTCGCGTCATGTACTGGTAGTTCTGCTAAGACTGCAGGTTTAAACAAACACCCTCTAAGTCTTTCTTGGTCCCACTATCTTTGATCCTCTGAATTTGAGTCATTTGTTTAGTAATTCCCAAATGTTATTCGAGTAATGTACATTAACAGGATATTGACTTCTCTTGAGGCAAACATCAATGTTTATCGAACAGAGAAATAAATATTGACTGAAGTAAAGCCAAAGTCAATTTTTTCCTCAGAACTATAAACCTTAATGTTCACTGAAATGCCAAGTAAATATACAGTAGCTGCCATTTAAATCTTGCTAATTCTCTGGAATTATATATAAGACAACCATTGCTGTTTATATGTAAAGTATAACTGTCAGAATAAATATGTTAAAAGAATTTACAAAGATTTACTTGGTTCAATAATGGAAGCATAGCTATTAAAATATGACTTGATCACTTTTAAAATTATGGTGAATTTTTCAGTAGTGTAGCTTGTAGTAAAAAGTATTTTATTTGCATTTTAAATTAGTGGTATTTCTTGTGTGATGGATTTTTAAAAATTATTATTTATTTTATTATTATTCCCAAGAGAGTAAAGCAAATATGAACTTACACTAAAGAATTGTCATTTATTCATAAGCCAGCTAAACATGTACACAGTAAATGTGACTAGTATGCTTTTAAAGTGTCTTGTCTGAAAGAATATATTTATGTCTTTTTTATGTATTTGCAGTATTATGATCTGTAAGCATGGTCTAAGTAATTGTTTATTAGAAAAAGTGTTGCAGACAAGTTTGTTGCTGTATTGTAATTACTTAAAAAGTGGTTTTAAGGATGAAGTTGCATCTAGATTAAGTTCTCAATTAGGCAGAAATATCAGCTTAGAAGTAAAAGCAGCAGGAGATGTAGCTGGATGTGCAGCTTTTTGAAGACACCAGCAAGTCTGACTTAGTCAAAGCTGTTCTCAGCCTCCTCAAAGTTTACATTATGATATAGCATGTTTTCTTGAATGATCCACTTGTGAGTGACTCTTGTCAAGAATAAATGAGCAATGACCAGTGAGGGTCAAGGTAAAAATGGCCTGTGAGGAAGGCAGGTGATAAGTTCCTTCAAAATCTCTTATAAGTACATGAATTGATCTTATGAATGACCACATCTGACTAAAACTATTACTGCTTGCCAGTGCTATTTGTAAAAACTTCATTAGACTAATAAAGTCACACTCTGCATGTCTGCTCTGCCCTGTAAGTTTCGTCTTCACCTTAAATGCTGTTCTTTGTATTTTCTTTATATTTCTGCTTTCCAAGAGGAATAAATTCTCCATGGTCTTCATTTTTCATAGAGGTGGTTTTCAGTCCTCTATGATTTTCCAAGCAATACCTCTCATGTAAAGGAAGCACAATTTTAGCTGTGCCTAAGGGATTTCAAGTTCACTTGCAGTGATCAATGCACAGGAAGGTCACTCTGAGTAAGATCTTCCTTTGGTTCAAGCAGCAGTGGTGTAATGTCTTTCTGGAAATCATGTATAATGTCACAAAGGGAGCATTTTCTTTGTTTGTGTGATTTCTCTGGTATGGTCTTGCTTCTCAGTGGCTGTATGCTTAATTTTTGACTGTATTTTAGCACTACAAAGCATAAGCAGACATCAGACACTGTTCAAGTCTGGGAATGAAAAGGCACGATCCCATGCAAGAGGTGAACTCCAAATTTTGAATTAGCAGCCTGTGCCATTTTCATATACATAGCCTTCAGGTAGGACTGTGCTTTTCAGAGTGCCATTCTTGGGAATGAAGCAGTGAGGTGTTTCAGGCAGAATTAGACATGGGAGGACACAAAGCTGATGGGACTTCCAAAGTAAAGGAATGAAATTACTGAACTATCTGATATAGCCAGCACTTCTGCAGAATTGTGAGGTTGCTTTCAGATAACTTGCAGGTTCTATACATAAAAATAATGCAATTGTTGAATTTTCAGTTCTACCTTACAAACTGATGGAACAGAAAATCCCACACTCTGCCCTTTATAAAGCTCAAATCAGTAATGTTTGCTGCTTCATAGAGAATGCTGTCACTGAATAACAGTCTGCTGCCAGGAGAATGCTGAAGCAAACTGTCTCATATTTTCAAAACAGACACTGCTGCCTTTGAAATAATCTTGTAGCTGTTATATGACGGAATGCTAAATAGAAGATCAGTTCCAGATCTTTTGACAATGTTCTGTTATAATGACTTTACTCCTATTATATCAAGTGATTGATGTAGATGTAACCATTGTGGTTGATGGATGTTAGTGTGGCAGGGTGACATTTGATTTCTGTTCTGTTTGAATTCTGATTAGCTTAAAGAATAAATCTGTGCCTTGTGGTTAGAAAAAGTTTACTGTACCTGTGTGACTGCACTGGTGTCTGGCTGACATTTATTTATTTTTATCAGTGTGGAAGGGTCAGCAATCCTTATTATTCAGTCTTTAAAGTGAATTTTAATGCTTGTGAAAGGAACCAGATTGACAGCTAGAGGAGAATTGAAGTCCTTTCTCAGTCTGCAAAAGGGACATAGCAGAGGCAAGAAGGATGTTGCTGTCTGGTCTAGGGAGTCTTTATTCTTATTTATGGGAGAATAATTTTAATGGTTGCAGATCTGATGAACAGCAGCAACATATGTTGGCCATATGGATTTATACTAAAACCTGCCATATGTGGTTGCAGGAGTTTGGGGGAAAGTAAAATTTCATGGTCTGTTTCATCTGGGAGAAAGTCAGGAGCTGCTGATAGAGTGGCTCTGTGTGGATATGACAGAGATGAAAAATGCATGGAATTTCAGTTACTTTCATCTTCTGTACCTTTTTTCAAATCAAAGCTATTGCAGAGAAAGTGTGACTGATTTGTTATTGGGAAGGTCAAGAAAAAGATTTTCTTCTGAGTACCTAAGTAATTCCTGTTATTATTTTATTTTATAACTTTTATTTCTTTTCTGGGCTATTTCTTTTTTTCACTTGAGTTCAGCTGTGTCTCTTGGTGAGCTCTTAGGAGCAGGAGTGGTGATTTCCAGCTCTTGCCTGCTGAAGACTAAATGCACCTGTCAGAAATGGAGTTAATTTTCTTTATAGCAGTCCCATGTGGTGCCACATTTCAGGTTTGTGACTAAACCAGTGTTCTGGCTGTTGTTGATCAGTAATTGCGGAGCAGCAAGGTTTGCTCTTGCTCTGCCACACCTGGGGTGGGCAAAAAGAAACTGGGCACAACACAACTTGGGCAGCTGGCCCAGACTGACCAGTGGAGTATTTCATGCCATGTAATGTCATGCTCAGCCATAAAATTGAAGGGGATTTTTTTGGGTATGATCATGCAGACATGAACACACCCATGTGGCTCTCTTGTGGTGCTTTGATAGATCATGGGGAATGCAAAGAGGGAGAGTGGTGTGTTAATTGGCTCTGCTCACATCAGTTTAATGGCATAAAAAGGACTTAGAGTCCAGCAAAAGTATCTCTTGTGATTTATTGTTCTGGTTTTTGATCTCATTGACATGTATTCTGAAAACAGGCCTTCCAACAGTGTTATTAATTGTAAAATGTGGAAATGCTGTGCTTTTCTATTTTCATTTCTCCTGATCCTCTTTGTTGCCTAACCCCATGTCATTTCCAGTGAATTTTACAAAGGTGAGCCAACCCTTGTGCTGGCATGAACTCCAGAGTTGGCTTGTGTAATAAAATGTCTATTTAATGTTTTGCTTTAATGAATGAGGTTAGGTTTGAGGTACAACTGCCTGTGTACATTGTTCTGGCACGTGCACAGAGGCTTTCATAGAGTTCTCCAGCAGGATTAGAAAATTGAACTTTATTTTGACAATGAAATCAAATGTTTCAAAATTAACACACTGCATTAGAGGTTATTTGGAGCTCCTAGCAGGAACACCAGTATGTTTTGCCGACCATAAGGCAAGCAAGTTCAGTTTGTCCCCTCTTATTTCATACATTTCACCCAGATGTCTTCACTTGGAGACCAGTGACTTGTCTGGTGGTAGTATATTTTCTAAATGCCATCAGGTTTAAACCCAGGATTAAACTTTTTGAACTACTGAGAAAAGGGCAATGGCTTCAGTAGTACCAGGGGCTAGTCACTGTCACTGTAAAATATTTGATTTATTCTTCATTTGAATTTGTCCGGATTTAATGTGAAGACTTTTTTTTTTTTTAATTATTGGGTCTTTCTCTGCTATATCTGAAGCACATTTTAGTATCTACTTCTTTCTACCCATGAATGTTCTTAGACACTCTAATCAAGTTACTGTGCAGACTATTTTTTGATAAGCCAAACAGGTTGAGCTATTTCACTCTCTCACTTTAAGATGTTTTGTTAAATCCTCGAGTATTTTTTGATGCTCCTTCTTCCCTCTAACACACCTTTCAATATTTTATTGCAATTTTGAAAGTACCAGGAGAAGTTTTATTACAGCATTGGCCCAAGTGCTGCTGTATTTAGAGATAAAATGGCCTTTCCACTCCTTAGTTGTATGTGAGCCACTTTGCTAAAGAGCAGTCTGCATGTTTTTAACTTGGATGTGCAATTTTGACTGTTCATTATTTGAACATATATTTGACATGTTCAATTCAGAGGACCTGCTTTACTACGCTGTTTACCTGCTGTACAGGTAAAAATACAATATTTAAAACTAAATACAAATTACTGTTTATTATTATATATCTTCATGTTGACATGATTCTGAAAGCTTATTTTGTAAAACATTCCCATGAATGAAATGAACTTCAGAACTTAGTTATAATTTTTTCTATTATAGCTAATGTATTTTGGATGTAGCTATAGAAATACATAAGTGTGGTCTGGAAATTAGACAAATATTGTTTTGTATTTATGGAGATGTATTAAATGGACTCTTTATATTTGATCTGCAGTCAAGTATTTATCTATAATTTCACTCAATTACTATGATTTAAATTTAAAAAGAAATGCCTCCAGAACATAACTGATGGTACAGGAATAGTTCTGATCTCCTGCAGCAGTTCTTTGTTTTTATTTTAATTCTCCATACCCCAAGGCATTTCAATTATAAAATTTTTGTCTGTATATTTGTGAACTGATGCTGATTTGTGAACTTTTCCTATTGGAACCAATATTTATTTTAGTGAAAAATTCTGTAAAAAAACCCCAAAACTTTTGAGTTAAACAAGCATTTGCTTTTCAGATTCGTATGCAAAATAATTCTTTGTTCCTCTCTCCTGGAAGTTTAAATATTCTGAGGTATTTGAGATGATACATGACATTAAATTTCCTGTGAAGTTTTCTATGAAAAGACTAGAACTTCAAAAATATTTAAACTAATTTAATGTTGAAATTACTTTTCTGTTGTTCAGTTCCCTGAGAAGATCAAATGATGCTTTTCAGTTGATCAAGCACCAATTTTAAGAATGAATTATTTACACAACTTTAATCTAGATGTCACCTAACATTTTTTCTTGTTTCTCTGTGTCTGACTGATGCACGGTAATTGAGAAAATAACCATGCTCTAAATATGTAAATAGTTTTAAACACATAGAAATTAAAGTGTGATTTGTGGATCAAATTAGATCTATAATAAGGCTTGAAGTTTTTATTTTGTGAAGTCTAATTCCTTACTCCTTTTAAAGGAACTTCCAGAAATTTAAGTTCTCAGATACAGTGAGTGTTATTACATGCCATCACTGATGATACAATATGGCATCATTTTAAGGTAAAGGAGGGGGAGAAAGGAAGGACTAATTATTCTAAAAAGGAGAGAAGATCTAGAGTCAGACAAGCAGACAGTTTCATGTTGTGCTCGTGCTGTCTACAGATGGATAAAGCCTATCAGTTTGGATCTTTGGCATTATTCCAAAAATGAATTGCTGCTGAATATTAATTAAAGAGATCAGTGGTTTCCTCAGAAATTGTTCCATGTTCTCAGTCTGGGGCCTGACAATTGTAGGATGCTTCAAAAGTGTTTCTGTATCAAAATGCTGTATAAAACTGGGTATTCCCAGTGCACTGAGAGGAACAGTGGAAAGGAAAAGGTGTACACCTGGTGCAGGTTCCACCTTTTCTGTGAAGGGAACAGCAGATCTTAATGGAGAAGGTGGAAGAATCTGAAACTCTCAGTAGATATGCTCAGACTAGAGTAAAAATGATGCTTTGTTTAGTCATAGCCTTTTAGGAGAAAGATTAAGGACTGAGCAGCCCAGAGAGTGTTCTTGCCAATTAAAATATGATCCTGTCAGCTGAGGTGCTGACACAGCAGTGCTCTGACACGTTGTCCAGAGTTTTAAAACAGAAAGCATTGGTATGGTAAAGTGAAAACCCCTGTGGATGGAGCATGAGTATTTAATTACAGCATGACAGATCACAGCAGGCAATCCCCCTCTCTCCACCCACCAGCCTTTGAGAAAGCCCCCAGTGATGAGTGTCAAGTGTGTTTGGCTTCAGTCAGGTGAAATAGTCACTCTATTCAGCCACTCTTTTGAGTGCAAAACAAATTGAAATGCTTTGAGAACCCCTGCTTTTGAGATAATATAATTACAATAAAGCATTAATTGCACATGACCAAAATATGCTTCGCCTGTTGCAGGAAGAGGAAAAGAATGCACGGAGTAACCTTGTTGTGCAGCTTAGCCTATAGAAAATGTGGTATGGAGCATTTGAATTAAAACTCCTGTGAAAGATTCAGTTTACCCATCTCTTTATGGGTGCTGAAACCTTCAGATTGGATGCTCACCAAAGGTTTACGCAAAGCCCCATTTTTCACTGAAACTATTTTGATTTAAAAGCATTTTGAAATGGAGGTTGGTGCTTGATTTAAATCCTCCCTGCTCCAGCTCGTTCATCCTTTCACCTTGGTTTCTGCTGTGAGGAAATGTAATTTTTTGAGGAGCAGAGGGAGACATTACTTCTCCCAAAATACTCAGGAAGAGAAGGAACTTTCTGCACTGGGAGATCACTGTCCAGGATGCTGGATGCCTTGGCTTTCTGTCCTGTAGCTTTGAAGCAACCTTCAAACCTAACACATTTATAAATAACGAGATTTACTGAGGTTGTAATTCTGATGCTTTTGTGTTTGGCCACAATAATTAACCCTAGAAATAACTTTTTAAAGTTTAAGAAAATAGCTTGAATCAACATTCCATGTGAGATGTATGGACAGCAAGAGAAACTTAAACCAAAAGCCTGTTCCTTGTGAGGCAGCCAACTAACCTGAAAGATTACGAGTAGTGAGAATTTTGCTACTTGCTTTATGAAGCTTCCAAAATACAATTGAGACTTTTTCTTTTTACCACAGTGGGAAAAAATAAAATCTCTGTTGTATTCTTTTGTTGTAATGGTGTTCAGTGCTAACAACTTGGCAGCTGAAGCCACCCTGCAGAGTGAGTGGAAGTCACTAGAGATAAGCTAGTTTTGAAATATCTGACCTTCTCAGGGGGATTTCGTTTTGGCTCCAGCTATTGGACCCACCCTGTCTGAAACATGAATCTGGAAATGCTTTCAAATACTGTACAGCATGGCTGCCAGTGGGCAGATTAAACAGAGAGAAAAGAGGCAACATGTTCATGAGTAACTCCAAATTGGTATAGGGGAGAAAAATGTACAGCAAGAGAATCCAGATAAAGGCGGGGCTGAAACAACAGGGAGAGAAAGAAGGCTCAGACATGAAAAAGAAGAAAATAAAATCATTGTATCAGAAATAGAATCTGTAAGTTAGGAACGTTTTCAAAGCTCCATGGTCTCCCTTAATCCTCCACATATATTGCTTTGAAAATGTCCATTTGATCTGTTCTTTTAAAAACTTTTTTGGAAATAAAGCGTCCCTTGACCTGGCTAAAAAAGAAGCACGCCTACATCAGTAGCAGTGACCATCCTTTCTTCTTCCATGGGTTGGAACATGTGTCTTGGCCTTCTAAACTCTTCTTATTTTTGTGATTTCTGTGTGTTACATGCCTCCTTCTTGTTTTTGTGGCCAGGGTTTGCCAATTTTTTTAGCTGCAGGCAAATATTTGTCTTTAAAAAACCCTAAACATTACAAATGATGGAGGACTAATAGCATTTTCTAGAATGAGACAAAAAATATAAAGCAATTATTTCTCTTTCTCAGGTGTTGCTATAGCTATATCTTTCAGTTCCAATCTGCTGTAAATCAAGCCACTACTTTCTTTTATTTTCAGATGAGGATTTTTGAGAAAACGATGTTATACTGTGCCAAATGCTGTGTTACTATCAATTATCTCATAAAGTCTAAGAATAGAAAACTCATTGAAGAAAGTACTTAAATGGATTAGAAACTCACTATGAAGAGCTCAATTTTATTTAAGCAAAGATCACTTTAATGTTGATAACAAAGGATTTAATATCTTAAATGTGTTTAAAAATAGTGAGATCGTTATCATGTATATTAAAAAAAAGTAAGTATGCTTCTTGGGCATAATTTTGGCAAAGGTCTTAGATAATTGTGTAGCTTTGCATAATTCTTGTGCAGCATTTTCTAGATATTGGAGTCAGTGGTAGTTTTGCATGAGTGAAAAGTGCTGGTTTCATCCCCAATGATTCATTGATAAGAGTATTGTTTCTGACACCAGATTCAGCTAAGGGTAACAGACAATAACATGGCTGATTACTAAGTAGAAGATGTAAATTCTTTCACATTTCTATGCATTAAAAAGGCTTAGAATTCCTGAATTTTAATATAAAGCACAATGAAGTGTATCAAATAAGATTCCCCTGTCTCTTGCTTTGTAATAATAACTTGCAGTGTGTACATTCAAAGGGTGAAAAATGGCTTTAAAGAACCTTTGCCTCCCAAGGTTGAGAAAATACACTACCAAAATTTCATTAAGCACCCTTACATTTTGTGTGTTTGATTGCATGTACCTCTCTCTTCAAGTGATTATATCCAGACTTGCATGATCTTACTGAAGTCAGTTGGGCACACAGTACATGAGCAGGTCTGCATCAGTGAAATAATGCGTACATGTTATATAAACATTGGTTATCAGTAAGGAGAGCAGAAACAAATATTATTTTCTGACATGGGGATCCTGGGATGCATTTTACATTTTACATTTTGTTTTGATGTAGGCTTCACCACTTCCTTTCCTTCCAGGCTTCTCCTCCATCCTTTGTTGAGGTGTGCTGGTAGCTGAGCCTTTCAAAGCTGAACCTTCCATTCTGGGATTTCAGTTCAGGTTCAGTTTATCCACATGAGTATCAATCAACACTTGTGTGAAAGAGGCACGTTGGTTTTTGTTTTCAAACTTTCACTACTCTTAGGATCTTTGCATAGAGGGAGAGTAGATAATGGTCAGAGCTAAGTGGAAAAGAGCAGATGCACCCTTTGGGTTGGTGGTAGTGGAATTCATCCCTACCAGAACTTCATCCCCAAAAAATCTTCAAAGTTACCATTTTTTAGGCTAACCATGGCAAACCAGGACCAGAATATTCCACAATGTGGAGTACAGTGTGTTTAGTCAGTGGTGAGTTAGTACAGGACAATTGCCACCAATTAAAAAGCACTTGAGCCTCCAGTGCATCCAGAATTAAGTTCTTGCAGTGCATGTCACAAATAAGAAAATACAGACAAAAATTTTGCTCCTACTGGAAATGTAACTAAAATAGAATTAAACAACCTTGTAAAGTCAAGTTTGGAATTCAAATTCTAATTATCCTGAACGATGCATAATGGTTTTGGTCCCAACAAATGACACTACTAAAACCAAACCAAAAATCTTTTAGGTTGGAAATACTTTCTAATGTTTTCTTTAGCAAAGATAACTGCAAGTAATCAGGCATCTTAGTTGCTCAGGAATAATGCAAAATGTTTATTTTCTGCCTAAAATTAGATTTTAAGACAATACTGGTTCTAGAAAAGAAAATAATTGATCTTGTAACTTCCAAGTTTCCTAAGTGTTCTGGGATCCCTGCTGCCAGCTGCTGGTCTTGGTCCCTTTAAATGCATCTGATCTAATTAAAAAAAAAAAAAGCCAGAACAGACCAAGGCAAGACCATGGCAAATGAATTGCTATACCAATAAAAGTAATGAAAATAAAAGAAATAATAGAAATAAAATTTATTTTTAAAGCAGTTACTAATTACAAATAACTGAGTGAATCTTTATCCATTAGATAGTTAACATGAAGAATATGGCAGCCAGTATCAGGAGTTTCCTGAAAGAGAATTTAGAAGTGTTGATGAACATGTAGACACCATAGGGTTATTGTGGAAGGGTGAATTAGATAGGAGTTCCTTGGCTACTGGTGAGAAGTTAGCAATTGCTGAAATAACTTATATTGATGCCTCATTTTTATTAAACGCTTATTCTTATGTGCATGTATTTATTTGACTGATTGCTGTGATTATTCACCTATTTCACAATGACCTTTTCATTGCGCCTTAGAACTGAATGTATCTGGACACAATCACATCTATAAGGAAAAAAAATAGTGCCTTGACTGTGTGCATGTAAATCCAGACAAGCTGAGTGAGAAAATCTTCATGCAAGTGTTAAATGTTGTGACAATTTCATTGTTGATATATAGTACAAACGATTCTATCCAAATTACTTGTGTACTTAGCCACAAAGAGAAAGGGGAGGAGAGTTATTGTCTTGAATGATACATTTATGGAGGAAAGCTGGTTTTAAATAGAAGAGTAGTTTTCTGAGGTTCTTGAACTGCTGAAGTGTAATTTTGAGACCAAAAGATGGCAGCATAGCTCTGCAGGAGACCGACGTAAGGTACTTAGCCATTCAGGGTTAATGCAAATTACTTTAGCAGAAAATTATTATCGAGTAAATGTTGTTCTGCTGTGGTTTTTCAAGTTCACTACCTATTTCTGCTTTAAACTAGCAAGGAGGAAGCCATGAAAGGGACAGATGTTAAGACTATTTCATTACTGAATATATACTAGAAAAAAAATTAAAGGAAAAAATATGTACACAGACATATTTCTCAATCCCATTATATCATTTCAGGTAAAAATCTTAAATATGTCATCTTTTATTTGACAGAACTTACTTTCTGTCTTTAGAGAATCAAGAACATAAATTAAGTCTAGTACTTTGATGGGGAGAGTGACAAAACCTGGGTCAAGCAAATCTGAAGATAAAGCTGAATAATTATTCAGTATTGTAAACCCTAAAGGTTATTCTGGGAATGGTAAATTCCCAAAATATTTGGATGGGCAGATTTTTCTCTAACCTGCTTTTGAAAAGTGCATTCTTACTGTACTGTTTGCATCTTAATTTTAGTCTGAGAAGTCTGAGTGATTGTGTAAGATCCTATGTGATCTTGTTGAAGAATAAATTACTTTTGCTAGCTCAACCCTGTGATTAACTCTTGGCAAACGTGTTGGGGAGGTGCAGGGTGATGGGAGACAGGAACCAAGCTCACAAAGCTTTTCATAGTGCCATTCCTGAGCTTTGGCTTGTCAGAGCCACCTCTCACAGTGAGGAAGCGTGTGTGGGACACAGAAGCCTTGGAGGGGAAGGGAAGAAGGGCTCAGGAATGGCACTTAGGGCTGGCAAGAGCTGGGAGCTCTCTGATCCGAGGCAATCAGATCAGGGCAAGCACAGCTCCTTGAGAGCTAATGAGCTCTTCCAGCCTTGATTTTCACTGCTTTGTGGCACAGAGCAGCGTATTCTTAGCTGGAAAAGGAGATCAGCTGTTCTACCTTCTGTCTAGGTTCATGGTGCACACTAATTTCCACTGTACACACATTCCTCACTTTCCAGCTGTGCCTGGCTTTGTGTTTATTGATATCGTTATCATTTATGGTTCTAGTGTGAGAGAAGATGTCAAATTTCTGTTATTTGAATTGTATTGGTAAGTGAAGTGGAGCAAATCTCTCTACTCCAGATCTCACAACTCCTTGCCCTTCTTTTTCATTTGCCATACAAGGAATCTGTTTACTCTGCAGCACCAGTGCATTTTCTTTATTACTCTTAATTGAAATACTTAAATATTACAGCATGACTGCTCATTTCGAGTGAAAAAATATGGCCTGGCTGTAAACTTACCCCAAAGGTCAATATATAGACTAGTAAATTGGAGAGCAAACCTTCTCTCTAAAACTTTCAGCAACTGGATTTAGCAGTCTTTTCAAAAAGCAAACACCCATTCTTTGCCCCTCTCCAGTTGCCTATGACCAGTCAGCCAAATTAAATCGTTCTTGGTGGAAATTTTGTTGATATCAGTGTGTCCTTGAGAGCTTCCCTTGACTGACTAACATATTTAACTGGGATTTTTTTTCTTATGTTAGAAAATAGACTCACTTTAATTTGTTTTTACAGAAAGGCATGGATTATCCTTTTTCTTTTCTTCTAGTTTATCAGATTACATGGGTTTTCCTATATATATATATAAAAAATATTTCTCCAAAAGATTAATTTTTTAATATTAAATTTTTTGTTGCAGTAGCTGTGGGAAGCTCCAGAGCCAGAACCATGATCTGTATTTTTACTTTAACAATCTCATAAAAGATGGTTCATCCATTACTGCACTTGATGTTTCTGAGGGAGAAGATGGCTAATTTTGAGAGGTACTGGAGGAGAGGAATTAAAATAGTAGGAAGATTTGATTTTGTATTTCATTAATCACTGTATTATCCAGGTAACTTTCATTTGTGCATCACTGTATGTAATCATCTATTATTTATTTTCTTCCACACCAAAAGAACAAGTGTATGCATCGTATTATTTTATTGAGCAGGTTTTTGGTTGCATGATGGTTTTAGTTCAGTAGCATGTGCTAGAGACGGCAGCATCAGCAAGATGTGCCTTTTTTGAAGCAAGGATTTGTTGTGCTTAAAATATTTCTGATCAGTCCACTTGGGGACTGCCTGAGAATGTTAAAATTTACCAGTAAGTGCTGTTCCTTTCAGTCCTTCAGAAACGAGCGAGCCAGTAATGAACACACATTTTCCCATCAATATTTGCTTGTTAGAGGTCTGACCGAGAGCTCAGGCTTTTCTGATGAAAACCTCAGCTCTCATCACTTCTCAGATAAGACACTTCTTCTGCCTTATATATGATAGTATCAGATTTTATCAGCAAGTGTTAAAAGGATGGGAATGGGCTCACTCAGTATTAGCTGATGTTAGGTCAGGAGTTCTTCCCAGTTCCTTATGATTCTCCACAGCAAGCTGAGGAAGATTTCTACGTGGTGCATTGCTAAGGAACCTGCATATTGTTAGGCAGTAAAATCCTTAACTGATCAGCACTGACTGCAGCTCATGCTGCCTTCTGATATTTTCTGTAGCTTTCATTTGGCTGAGACCTCAATTCTGTATTTGTGGGTTGAATTCATTTAAGAATTTAATAGTAGATAGCAGTGTTGTGTGGGTAGGGATGGACGAAGTTGTTTCACGTAACCTTACATCCTGGGAAGTGTCTGTTTTACAATACAGCCCTACCATTTATAGCAAGATCAATTTTTAAAAGTGAGTCTTTTTTTAGTGTCTTGCATTCCATAAGCGTCTTCCCAAAAGTACTAGTAATTGCTATGGTTACAAACAAACAAGAAAAAATTCCAAGGAAAACTCTCATGTGAGTTTTCAATTCAAACTGAGTTTATGACAGGAATTCAAAGTGTCTCTGTACTTATCCCACCCATCCAGTTAAGATTATATTTTTTCAGTTCTTGAACTCCCTGAAGAGTCACAGTCATATCCAAGAAACACAATAGATGGCCTTCTAGGCTAATTTATCTGAATTTTCCACCCTCTAAATGTAAGGTTAAATGTAGATTTCAGAATGTGAAAAATTCACACACTTTCCCCCCTGCCCTCACCCACAGATTTTTAAAGTGATTTCTGATGGATAATAATCACAGGGAATAAGGAGAGTCATGGAACTTAAAGAATATAATCAGAATATATATCAGAATGTATACTACAATTACTTGAAACTGCCTGATAACATGATGAGGAAAACCTTTGTAATGGTTTCATAGTTATTCTGAAAGTTCCCTATAGGATAAATTCTTGGGAACTGAGCAGTTGATATATGTAGGATCAAGGCTAGACAACACTCTAATGAATAATACACTGTGGAGAACTTGTCTTTAATGGTGCTGGATTAATTATATAAGTACTTTATGTAAGCCTTTTTCTTCCCCAAAGTATTTCCATTGTGAATGTGGTGAGTTACACAAAGAGGAATCATAACTCACGTTATTCTAATTTGCTCTTGAATTGTTTTTACTAGGCACTGCAAAAGCTGATTACACTTAAAACTAAATAAATGTACTATTTAAGGTCTCACTAATCTCAGATATCTTAAACTGTGTTCTCCACAATACTTCAGGTAACCTTAAACCAAAACTGAACTTTGGACTGAAAAAGAAATGTTCTGAAATTTATTCTTTCTCACCCCCCCAACCAACTTCAGCACACCCCAAGTCTTAACCTATAGTTGGTTGCAAATAGTTTTTTATTTCATTAATAATTAGCTTGAATAAAATACATAAGCACCACAATCTTGTGCTTTGGGATAATTCTCCTAGTTTTGATTTGTTTTCCTATGCACAAGCATGCATTTTATAGAGAATAATGATCTACTCTTCATTTCTAGTATAAAACTACATTATTTTCTTTGGGTTCTTAATAATGTACATGCTTTGAAACCATTAAAGTGCTTTTAAAAAATCCTGGCCTTTGAAAAACTTGACCTTCAGAGCCTTGTATAGATATCCAGTTTGGAAAGGATTCTATAATAATCAGCATAAAATATAATGTGTTTTAAGAGCAGATTAACTGATTGTTCTCTCAGTACTATCCAAGCCCAGCCTGGACTCCTGGCTGCTACTCCTGTTAGAAGTCTTCAGAATGAGGGGAAAAAAGTTCAGTAGTTGTTAGTTCTTGAGTGGACACGAGCTGGCAATTTGGTCATAGTTTGGATTCCTGGGATGATTGTAATACTGATCATATTATCCCAAAAAACCCTTTGGCTAGACCAGGACAGAATCATTTCCAATACTTAATCCTACTGTAAATTCATGGGTATTGGGAGAAAATTGGTGGGTAGTTTTCTGTCACATCTATGTCACATTATACTCCTGTAGCAAAGAATGCAAAATCTACCTCGATATCTACCTCCAAAATGCATTGATGAAGCCCTAGAATTAATTATATTGGTAGGTTGTAAAGTCATAGAGGGACCCTCTGGTTAATTTAATCCGATCTCATGCATTGCTGACATCTGCTATCTTGTTCAGGAGTCTCTGTGTCTGTCTCTTCCTGTCCAGAAACCTCTGCTTTAGAATATATTGGGAAATCTTATCAGTTCATAGGCATGTGACATCATTTATTTCATGTTCAGTTCATATCTTGTTCCTCTTATTGCAAAGAATTTTTTTTGTGCATTTAGCATTGCTTCACCACAGGAAAGGAAAAAAAGTTGTCTTTCTAATACACACTGAAATTATACTATTGTATTTTTAGAAGATGAAAAATTTCTTGCATGAAATAAACACTTATGAATTAAGTTGCTATTGTAATTCTGCATTGCTTCATTATCTCTGTGCATTTGCATTAATAATCTTAATCCTTTTAAGCTCTTGACCTCAGTTATACCTTGTGAAAAAGATTTCCAAAAGCAATTTGCATTCATGTTGATAAGCTCTTTTTTTTTTTTAATATTATTCTTTTTCAGTTGTACTGAAACCACCTTCTGGTGGTCTGAAATTCTGAATTGGTTCATTTAGAGCAGTTTGCTAATTCCTCATCTTCTGCATGCCTTCTGCCATGTATGGGCAGCCATATAGAGCCAATCCCTTACAGAGTGCTTGTTTTCCTGCCTGGTTAATTCTAAGCAGGTTTTCAGCATTCATTAGGAATCCTTTTTGATTTTGCTGTATCCAGATCACATTAGTTTATCCATCTTGAAAGTTCCCAAGCAGTCACAGCTAACTTCATTTCTTGAAACACTGGGGTTTTTTTCAGCAAGATGCTCTCCATTCTTTGTTCTGAAATAAAGTTTTCTGTGTACTATAGGGCATTGTAGAAAAGCAGCCTTTCATTCTTCTGTAGTAATGAGCAGATGCCAGGGTTGTTTAAATGTAAGAAACTTAGAAAATCCTTAAAATCTGTTGGTTTGGTGCATATGTTATTCCTTAATAACATCTTTTAAATATATCATTATCTTTCTTTTTAGCATTTCCAAATATATCATTATCTTTCTTGCAGCATTTCTAAATACCAATCACTAAGAATTAAAATATTTTCTGTCTCTGGCAACTCTCTCCCAAAACAAAGATAGTAAATTTTGCAGTATGCTTTAAAATCATGTTTGTATCTCATTTTGAAGGCTACATTTGCAAGTAACTCAAATCAAATTCCAGGAAATGTGGTTTAATTTTTACAGTACTGGATGCTACATGTTATATATATGTGTGTGTGTGTATACATATAGATCTATTACTTTTTATCCAAATGGGTATTTTCTCATTCCATGTCATAACACTGCTGCTTTTCATGTTTTACAGGTCAGATTCTATCATGTGATGTAAAATCACTTGAAAATAAAATTATTTATTTTTTAAACCTGTGGTGAGATTTGAACTGCAGATGATTTGTGATATAGACAATACAGGTCTGTGTTTGATAGACAACTTCTGTCCTCTTTCTCTTGTATTTGAGTGTCTCTAAGCTAGTCTAGTTCTTGGATGATTTTTATTCCCTATCAAACTTGTGATCATTTTTAATATTGTTCAAAGATGCTTGGCACATTGAAGTGCACAATTAACTAACCAGTGTAATTTGCAAAATTAGCCTGCCATTCTGGGCTGTGAGAACTACCATTATATTCTATAATGTAAAGTCTGCTGATTTTCATTCCTTTACAACCTTCTTTCCTCTTGATCATTTTCTACTTTTAACAGTCTGAATCTCTGAAGATATTTCCAACAAATGTTGTTCAGTGGTCATGGCAAACCTTCAATTAACAGATTTGATGCAGCATCTATCAATATCCCATTATTAAGCCATCCTTTTCTTCATTGCTTTTTAAGGTTAGTTATTTTTTGTTGAGAAATATTCTTTTCTGTATTAGTATTCTTTAAGGTGTCTTTTCAGCGTTGAGTTACACAGCATCACCTGTCATATTTCAGAAGTACAGAAGGATATCTTTAGTAAAAAGCAAAACGTGTTTAAATAAAGGAAACAACCCAAGCCAATGTAAAAGAACCTCTCTAAAAGCTGATCTCCCTTTTATTCTCTTTATAAAATTTCCATACAAAGTGATTTAAGATACAAGATCAATTGTGAAACAAAATGAAGTGCAGCAAGATACTTACTAGTATTTTAAAATATTAAGCAATTGTACTTAATAGTGAAATATTTTTATTTTAAAAAGACAGCATTTGGTAGTCTGCTTTGCTATCCCTTTCAAGCAGTCAGCCCATCTTATTTTGTGGGCAAGCTTTACAGTTAAAAACAATGTGTTTTTCCATATAGTTGTCACCAAGAGCCATCACTCAGCTTTGCAGATGTCTTACAGATAAGGCATGAAAAGATGGATCTAGAGAAGAGGAATGGACAGGTTATGGAGTGGCTATTTGCCCATGCCATGAAGTGAGGGCTGTGACACCAGCTTGTCACAGCTTCCTCCATCTGGTTTTGGCATTATTAGTTAGCAAGTCATGATATTTCAAGTTTTCAGAAATTACCTCAAGACATTACCAAATGTCTTCCTCAAGATTTGCTTTTCTGTTCACACGTTCCTGTGATGCAGCTGTTTATTTAAATGGCTCTTATGCATGTTTAACTTAGTGCTGGTTTGTTGGAGTGATTTAGGTTTGTTTTTTTGTTTTGTTTTTCTTCTTCCATGTAAAAATAGTGGTGTTATTCAAAAAAGTCCAACCAATCCATGATAGAAAGTAAATTTGAAAATCCTGGCAAAGACTACATTGGCATTATTCCTTGTGTCCTAGGGCATCTAGCACCATGTTTCTTTGTGTTCTTCCTAAACTTATGGGATGGGTAATTCTTTGTTTCTCAAAATGATGTTATGTTTTTTCCCCCCATGTTTCATGTAGGATAGATACTTTTCCACTTGAGAATTTGTTTACATCGTTAGAGGTAATAGGGGAGAAACTGTATAGGCTAAATCCATTTATAAATGAAAGTACATTGAAAGTAGCCCTCCATTATAATATTAGTCATTGCCAAGAATATAATTTTAGCTGTTAAAACAGAGTGCCAGTTTTCAGGCAAGGTTTTGCTCTTGTTCCTTTGTCTCTGCTGAAGAAAAGGCAAGTGGGAGAGCAAAATACAAGATTTTTAAAGTGCTCGTTCACATAATTGTGCCACCTCTCTCTTTCTAATAGCTTGCTTTTTCCTAATAGCTTGCTCAATTAGTTACCAGAGGCTAAACAAAATAGCAGTGAAGCATCTTGCAGATGTCACTTATGCTTAAAAATATCAGCATTTTGGAATTTTGCACCTTCTTGCACACATATGACTTAAATTGGAGAGCCATGAAAGTTCTTCAAGTTTTGTTGTATAACTGATGAAAATTTCAGTTTTCACGAAGCAGATTGAAAATGTGTGTAGTTTCTAAGTGGAGATTTCAATACAATATAGTTTCAAAATTAAGTGCTTATCTCTGTTGTTTTTATTGTGTGCTAATAGGCACTTTCTGCCTAAGTAATTTGTCTTTGTCGATGAAAACAATTACAGATTTAAATAAAGTTTGATATTTTCTTTCAAATAAGTCAAGAAATTCACAGTTATATTTCCCACTACAACCTTACCTTCAGTCCCCGGAGTGTATTCACTACAGTGAAGGACTTTATTTTAAAATTGCATGGAATAAATATATTTTTTTTTTTTTTTTAAAGCTATATTTACAAGATTATTTACAGAATAACTCTGCTGATTGCCTTAAGGCACAATGATAAAAACAAGTTGAAAATTAACTATTAATCACTTGATAAAGTATGAACAATGAGCATTCCTGTGTCAATAGGATGCTGAGTTTCCTTTTCCTATTGCTGTAACTATCATTTTAGAGAAACTATTCTTACTTGTGTTGAAAACTATGAATGGTAACACATATTGCTTTTCAGGAGCTCCTGAATCAGTGGACTTCATGCAAAGTATGGAGGAATTGCCATTGTGGTGATGTTTAGAAATCATGGCTATTACTACATGTGTGTAATTAGAAGTTATTCAAATTATCCTTCTATGGCAGGTAAGTAGTTAGCCTTGCCATTTTAACTTTTTAAAAAGTGCAACTTATCAATAGCTATGTAAGACTCCAAAAACTCAGTGAGACTTTTAAAAGTTGTTCGTGGTGTTGTTCTTGTACTCAGAGTTAGATGCACAGAGAAATATGAACAAGATATTCTCAAGAGGTCAAAACACCAAAATAATCTTTACAGCAACCCCAGAAAATGAGAGAATTTTAGCAAAAGGTTTACAGCAGCATTCAATCAACATTAAACACTTTTCAAAAAGTTAATTTAGCCTATTCAACTTAGCAAACTCTAAGCCTGTTTGATTTTGAGTGACTCAAAAATTCTGAGAAGTGGGAATTAAAAAGAAAAAAAGGACAGAAAAGATACAGAAAAGAAGGAGTACAATGCTTTCCAAAGTTTGGGTTTGCTCATCAAAACAAGGTAAAAGCCCAATGTCACATTAGAAATGGAAGTCACTTTCCAGTTTTGAAATTAAAAGTCTGGATTCTGCTCAGAGAAGCATAGTACGATTAATGAGGGTAGAATATAACCAACAATGGATTTTACCTCACCTAGACCTAAAACTTCTGGGAATATTAGCCCTAAGGACAAAAGCTGCATTTGGAACCTCTTGTTTTCATTTTATTTTTACTTTTTACTCTTCTCCCCTTCCAAATTCACCCTTTTCTTTCAAACAAACAGAAATCTGTAAATAAAAATAACTGAGAGGAGATGAAGCATAAGAAGTTTTGGTCTAAATGATGTTTTTTGACAACACCACAAAACAATGGAAGTTTCAGCCCCACTTCACACCCAACTTGAATGTTGCCACAACTGTGACACTGCAAATTCCGTTTTTAAGCTCACTTTTGTCTGTGGGAACAGTTTTAGAACTACAATAAGGCATACCTAAAACTTTTGTGAATGAGACAAATGGTTTCTTCCCATTTTGCTTGCTGGAAACCATTTGCAGTTCTGGCAACTCGGTGGCTACAGAAGTCTGGGGGGAAAAAATATCAGCTTTGCATTAAAAAGTGCTTACTTTTGGTGTCTTTATGTGTTAGATATGTATATTTGTATTAAAGCATTTGAATTTTCTGGATTCTCCTTTTTGGGGGAGTACTTTTAGAACCTCCCATGCCTTCCCATGGGATACACTTAACTGAAGTATAATCTTGACTTTAAAATGAAAAATATATAAAAGTTTTTGTCTGTCAAATACTTTGATAGGTGTTCCTTTCTATAATAACGCTCATATCAAGATAGGCACATTTCACTACTAAAAAAAAATATATTCTGCATCCCTCTTTAAATATTTTCCTTTAATATGGAGTGTATGATAGCAGGTTAGAGATAGAGCTGCCATTTGGAAGTATACTACAGTGAAAATGGAACATTGTGGCAGAACAAAATCTCACCCCTGAGAACAAGTCTTAGAGAGTTTGGTGTGTCCATGCAACTCTAAATTTAAAATGAGCTCATTTAATGCACGCTTAGGGCTCCTCTCCTTGTCCTCCAGTCCCTGCAGTAATGTGTGTCAGTGTGCAAAGGGAAACGAGCACAGAAAGGGTAAAAAGAGAGCTTGCAAGAAGGCTCTTCAGAATTTGAGAACTCAGGGCTGAAGGATGACATCTGAAGTAAGTTCAGTTAATCAAGCTGCTGGGGTGTGAAGCAGGAAGCATCAATGTGCTCCATTCGTGCAAAAGATCCTCACACGCATCCTTTGCAGAATGTACAATGCTCTCCTGATGAGCAGCAGGGAGGGAGGTGTAATTTGTGTAATCTAAATAGGTATTTGACAATCTGGCATTGTTTCACTTCATTGACAGCATTTATCTTTGAAACATGGGATAATAAACTCTGCCCACTGCATTGAATGAGGACAGAGATGCACTCAGTCAAGAAATGTCATGTTTTTAGAGTGAAATTATACAAATGCTGGTGTTGGTTAATGCTCCTTGCTGATTTTTTAACTGTTTAGTTTCTTTTTATATATTTGTACCTTCTTTCTATAAAGTGTCAAAACAGAGTGGATGCTTTTATGTAATTGTCCTACTAGACTACTTTATGCAGAAAGACTGCTGAATTATAAGGAAATTTTGGTTTAAATGCAAATGATTTGCCAGCATTAAAGATTCAGTGCTTTCTGCAAGGCTGCTGTAGGAAACCCCCAGAGACAGAGAATGACACTAAGCCAGTCTTTTGGATTTTGGCACTTCTGTGAGAAGCAAACATCTTTTTGTTGGTTTTGTTTGTCTGTTTTGGGGTTTTTGGCAGGTTTTCAATGCTCTGTGGGACCACTTCTTCCTCCCTGTGACGCAGCAGGGACATGGAACCGCAGTGCCAACACCAGCTGGGTCCAGAAGAAGCAGAGAAATTGAGCCCAGAGGTTCAGAGCTGCCCCAGACAAGACCAGCACCCCACATCTGCCACCAGAAGTGCTTTGTAAGCTCTTATCTTCCTGGTTTTTTGTTTCAGGGAGAAGGTTGAGCCAAGCAGGTCTTCTCCAGCACAAAGTCTTCTCCACCACATGTGCAGCCACCAGCTTGGGTGAGAGGTTCTCCTTCATCTCATTTTCTTTGTGTCTGGGGAGTCCACAGGATTCAGCTCTTTGATATCTAGAGGTTATTGCTGTTATCTTGATTGTTGCTGTTTTGTTTTTTAATGAACTAGCAATTTTTCACTTACATCTTGTACTCATTTCCCCTTGTTGATGGAAGGGAAGTGGTTCAAACTAGGTCATTTTGCAGTCTCCAACCCATATGATTGTGATTAATTGTGACAGTGATTAAAGAAAGATATTTTCTGATTAAGAGGCAAACATGAAGTAGTGGGCTCAACTCCTTTCTGTCAAGAAATCTACTGTGGAGCATGATTGAAAATCTGAGTGGATACAGAGATGATAAGTGCCCAAAACATACTGAGTCTTGTCCCAGATACACACTGTAAATGCACTAGGATATTATTATTATTTCTTTTTCATATTAATTGCAACAATATTGAGTGCTGGATACCAGCTGCTGTGTAATTATATCCAGCCTTTATCTCATTATATTTTCTTTTGTTTTTTCTTCTAAGACTGCTTTTTTTTTAATCTTGAAGCAATTCTGTGTCTTTCCTCCTCCCAAAGTTGAGTTTTGCTCTTTTCTAACAACCTGCTGTTCCTTATTACTTTCTACTAGTATCTTATGATTGTAAATAGCTATTAAATTATTGAAGAAGAAAGTGATTTTTTTCAAGTATTCACTAGAATACTTTTCTCCTCCCCCTGTTGATTAGTTTCTGGCAGGGTCTGCATGTATTAATAAAATTATATACTGGGTTGTTTAGGCCACATAAAAACTGATAATAAATTATGAAACTTTGTATGTGCCATTAATTTCCATTTTAAATGCAGCATTTTCATAGTCATGGAAATTAGAATTGGAAAAATATGTATTATGCCATTCAGTTCAGTCTCACCCACTGCAAGATTGCCTTGGTGTATTTATGATGTGCATTTCCCAGTGCTTTATTTTAACTAATCAATTGATGAGGCTTTCAGAATTTATCTTGGGAGAGTAATCCAGAGCCCACTGGGTCCCACTATTAAGACATTTTTATTTTGTGCCAAAATTTCTCTCTTTTTCTCTCTCCCTCTCTTTCAATATTTTTTTCTGCAAAATTTCCTTTAAGCAGCATATTCTTAAAATCCATAAACTGTATAGGGTTGCACCTCATTGTTTTAAATTGGGTTTTGAATTTTTCAGTAATAGGATGGTGAAAATATTGCCACACTTGCAGGATGGATGGATGACTGAGGACTGTTCAGGAGTTTACAATTCAGCCTAGTTGTTTATTTATAACTTAGACTTGCATGCCTTGCTAGCTTGATCTGAACTTCAGTTTTGACTTACATTTTTTCTGTGTGTATGTATTTTGAATTTTTTTTTTTTTTTTTTACATATTGTCTTTCTGTAATGGCTTGATTTTTATATTTTCTGTAGAAATAAGTCCTTGATGAAGATTGCTGCTAGGTTTCTAGTTTCTACATTGGACTAATTTTTATCTCTTAGTGAAAGGTTCTGTACTTTCCACATCTGTAGTATTAAATAAGAATGGGAAGAGATCACTGCTACTTTTATCAATTGCCTAAATAGTCACTTCTGCATTTGCTTTAATTATTTCTACCTCTCCTTAGAAAGGCTGTGTAATGCAGTAGAAATTCTTTGTGTTCTTGGGAGGTTCTGTTCAGGAATGTTGGGGAAAAAAAAAGTAAATTTAATTGTTCTCCTTAAATAGCACTTACTGGGGATGTGTTCTTCATAGGCACAAATAGTAAACTTGAGATAGTCAATAAACAATTGATTTGAGTGAAAATAATTAGGGTGATAGTAGACAAGTCTTTGCAATAAAAATTACCAGCTGCTCTTCTGTTTTGAGTACATTTAATTGCAATAATCAATGCTATCTTTGTCAGGCAGGGCCCTTTCTAGGAGCAAATGCAGTTGGTTTTGTTAATCCTATTCCATTTTATTTAATTTCTGCTCATGGGATCCAGTAAAAAGGACACCTCTAAAGTGATTTTGCTGCCAAGAAACCAAGTTTGCATTTGTTCTGTATTAATATTACTGAATGCTTTTCCATTCCTCTGAATACTCAGGATATTAATTTACTGATAAAAATTTACTAAAAATTTTTAAATAAACTCATTTTTTCTGCTTTTTCCAGGTTGGTCCCAGCCTTCCTGTATGATCCTCTTTTCTGAACACTGCAAGCAGGCATATAAAATTGAAAACAGTGACGTTATTACTCTGTTGTTGAAAAGTCTCTTGACAAATTCTACCACCCGTTAAATTGTCATACTACAGAAAAGGGGAGCAAGTAATGGAAGAAGAAATACAGATGCTTGAGGTATCTTTCATAGGCTGAAATTTGTCACTGGGCCTGTCCTTGTTTGAAGGTTTATAATTTGTTTAAAGCAGTTCCTGTACTGCTGGCAAGAAGCGCTGGCTGTAGGATTTCAGGCACTAGTCAGTCTCGAAAATGGAGGCTGGAACCCCACTTTGAAACTTCTGAAAGAAGTTTTAATTTAAAACACCAAGATGAAAGACAACCTTTCTAGTTCTAGAATCATACTTATGAGATGAGACTGTCTAATAATAAATTATCATATCTAACTTCTTTATAAAAATTAAAACAAAGTTATCATGAAGAAGCATTGAAACTTCTTTTGTTCCTCTTTTTTCTTGTCCTTTCTATTTCTCTTCTGCTTAAAATTCTTTATACAGCAATATAGACTTGATTACAGCAGAGTAGATTATGATTTTCTGTTTGAAAGGATATTTATGTTCATTATGCAAGGATCTTTCTGTGCTTCTGATGTCTCCAGTGGTTAGGCATTTGAACCTCCTGGATAGCAGCTAGTATAATCCAGTTCTAATAAAAATGTAGTTTATGCATATCACAGGAAGGTTTTAGGCAACTGTGAGCTATTCATACTCTCTCCTCAGGAGAGATCTAAAAATTTTCTGTTTTGAATAAAGTGCTTTCCTCCAGTTAACTCTAACTGGGGAAAAGTGTTAAAAAAAATTCCTGACAGCTCTATATACCTTTCCCCCACTCCCCATGCTTAATTGACTCTGGCCCAGTGACAAGACCATCACTTTAGCACACTAATTCAGTTCCACATTTTGTTGAGCAGTGTCCCAGGACTGAAGGAACCTTGGGTTCCTTCAGAAATTTGGCTATACCCCACAGGATTGGGAAAATGCTGTGGGATATAGCCAAATTTCTTTATTTGTTTCTGTTTCAGAGTTAAGGAATTATTCTGGATGGGGGTTTTTTTGTTGTTGTTTTGGTTTGGGTTTTTTGTTTATTTGTTTAGTTTTGGGGGTTTGTTATTTTTGTTTGGTTTGGTTGGTTTTGGGTTTTCGTTGGTTTTGTTTGGTTTTGTTTTGTTTCCTTCCTAGTTATCATTCTTGATATATAGTTTAATAAACACATATAAACTACTGACATGGCCACTTGTGCCCCTTTATAGAATCAAATTTTAAAAAGAGGGATGTTACAGGTGCATGTGCAGCCATGTTGGTGGCTAAGTCCAATGTTCAGATCCAACCTTTGTGTGTAGAAATTCAGGAAGGGCAGGCTATGGAATGTTGGGAGCATTAGCAAGGGAAGCATCCCTCTATATTTTTGTAGCCTGTACTCCTTCCTAACACCTGATGTTACACTAACACCATTGGAGTTGTGATGGTGAACGTGGCCTTGTTTTGATCCAGAACATCAAATAGACATCTCAACAACCCAGCTGCAGGTCATATGTAGCACAGTTTGGTTTGGTTTGGTTTTGGTTTTTTTCCTTTTATGTTTCTTAAGGATTAAAAAACCTATGTTTTAGCAATTTAAGTAAAGGTGATATTACTGTTTATGTTGGGGGAGTTGAGTCCTGGTGATGCCAGAGCTGCAGGCTGCTGTTGAGGGTAATTGAAGCATATCCAAAGGCAGCTGTCCTCCCAAAATAAGGACAGCTCCCTGCAGTGCCTCACACCTGCACTTTGTAGAGAAATACACAAGCTTAGGGTTCAGATTAGGTTTTGAAGAAGTACACCTTTGTTAGGAGATTTTGTGCCTGGGTTGATAAATCCAGTTCACTGTATTTATAGCTGTGCATCACTTCTTGGACCAAGCTGGCAACTTTGGGTGGCACCAGAGAGTGCTGCACCATGCAGTATGAGTAAATTATCATATATTACTGCTTCAGGGATGTTTGCACCTGGAAAGCATTCTCTTGCTTTCCATTCCTGCACTCAGCCTTTTTTTCCCCCTGAGACTGACAGCAGAAGTGCTGGCTGTGATCATCTTCTCTTATAAAAAGGGATGTTGAGCTCAACAACTCCTATTATGTATCCTCATGAAACCAGCATCAGATAAAGCTGACTCAAGGCCATCGTGGACATGATTTGGTATTGAAAGCACAGCCTGTCAACAAAAGGCTGCCTAGTCATTAGGAATCCCTTGAGCTATTCAGTGGCTTGTAAAGTAAGCAAGATAATCTGACACATTTAAGGATTTGTCTTGCTTAGATGTCAGGATACTTGCAAATTCAAGCTCGAGACCTGTGAGGAAGGAAAATAAAGCAGGGGCTGAAGTGGGTTATGCATCTAGCTGTATGAATTGCAGGGGTGAGGGGAGGTGGAAGGAAGGGGATGAGAGAGGAGGGGAGAGCAGGGGCTGTCAGCTCTTTAGGGAAATGTTGCTGCTGGCTCTGCCAGAGAACAGTGATGGGGGAAGGAAGGCATTGGAACAGTGATCACAGAAAATGGGAAAAAAAAAAAGGTACAACTCACAGTGGAAAGAGTAGCAAAGTGTGTGATAATTTTCATAAACACCTTAATGTTGAGATTATTATATGGAGGTAAATTCTGAAGGTTCCCTGATCACTGTTATAAATCCAGCAAGACTTAAAGGAATGCCAGTACACTGTGGAGAAGCTTCAGGAATGCTCCAATAGCTATGCACGAAGTGATAGGAATAATTTTGTCAATGTATATTTTTTCAACTAAGAATCTGCAGCTTCCCACCTCATATATGCATCAGTTGGTATCCTGTGCACAGTTCTGACACCCTCTTGCTTTTTTTCAATCCACCTTCTCAAAGATGGTTATGAACTCTTTCAGAGCTTGTCACATATATCCTTTTCAGGTAGAAAGAATCAGAAAATCACTCTTGCCTGCAGGTGTACAGAGCATGCTGGAAAGATCACATTTGTAGTCTCTGCAAAATCTAGAATCTAAGTCAAAATTTTGGATATGAATTACAAAGTGAGGATTCATGTGCTGTTTATCTGAGGCTTTCTGTTTCTACAGTCTTAATCTTTGACTCTGATAAACAAACCAGCTCACCTGGATGCTTTTTATTTCTTTAGAGAAATGCGTTTATAAGATATGCCTTGAAAAGTAGGAAATAAACTCACAGACACCTGAACTAATATTTTCTTCTATGCTACTTAGAGATTTCTTTATGCATATGTGAGACGTGGCTGTGCATCCTAAATACAACTCAGGTACTTACCAAGCACAGCCTCTCTTGCCTTGGGGCTTTTGCTCTAAGGCAGAGGATCTGTTTTATTGTGGTTTTTTTTTTTTCTTTTTCTTGTTTTTCTTGTGTTCTTGTTGTAGGTTTTTTTTCTCTCTCTTCCCTTTTTCTGTCACTGTCACCAGGAGAGCTGAGGGAGTACAGCTGGAGGCCTTAGATTTACTTATATCACTTACATCTACTCCTATTGGTTTCCCCTTGTTGGTGGAAAGGGTTAAACTATAGGAGGAGATAACTCTTTTCAGTGTCCACTTCTTATTTTGTTTTAAACCAAGACACAGGGTTTTAATGCCATTTTGCAGTCAAGGAATGGAAATTCAGATTAAGCAATCTGCTCATGATTAAGTTTTGTATCCAAAGTGGAAATTGCATACCACCTTTATGTTTTAGACTTGAACTGGAAATCAGTGAAAAGAAAATAGGCTGTGTTAAGAAGTCATATTTGGAGAAATTCAAACAGATCCCAAGACTGAGCAGAAGGTCCTTATCTGCTGTCCCATGCTGACAACAAACAATATTTTGATGATACTTCTACCCAAATCTCCCTGAGATAATGGACACAGCAATGACAAGAAGTTAATGGAATAGCTACTCTAATTATGATGTTACATTAACTGGGCTACAGAGGTATTTCTGTGTAGGTCTGAGAAAGAACAGCAACAGAGTGAACTAAAATATTTCCAATTTTCCATACAGGTGATATCAAGACACAAAAGTTCTTTATTCTTTCTTTCTATTTGGTGATCATGGGAGGAGCAAAAAAAAACCCTCTGGAAAACTTGGTAGGTACCATTCAGTGTTTCTCTACAAAGCCTCTGACTTAATTACTCTTGGAGTTTTTTCTGTGCTTGGCAGTTAGGGTAGGTTCTGTATAAGGCTATATATTATGGTAATTGAACTAATAACAGCTATTTTTGATGCTATAATTAAGGCTTTATTTAGTGCAATGGATTATTTGCTTCATATGTATGGTATTGGATGTTCATGAGTTTTTCAGTGTAAAAAAAAAAAATCACTTATCCACTTTCAAACATCTCTGGTTTCCAAACATTCTTTTGCTGGTTCTGGGGCCTTTTTGTCTATACATTGTTGACAGTTCATAACTCATTTCTTACGCCTCACTCTCTGAATTTTGAGTACACAGGGAGAAATCTCCCTGAGATAATGGATATAGCAATGGCAAGAAGTTAATGGAATAGTTGCTCTAATTATGGTGTTATATTAACTGGGCTACAGAGGTATTTCTGTGTAGGTCTGAGAAAGAACAGCAACAGAGTGAACTAAAATATTTCCAAGGAGGAGATATAGGTGATATCAAGACAAAAAACTTCTTTATTATTTCCTATTTTGTGTACATTTAAGTTGAACTTTCTAATGAGTTAGGCATTTTTAAGTTTTGTTGTTGCTGTTTTGTTTTATAATCCTGTGCTTTGCAGCAAAACATTACTGTAACAGACAGTTTTACTTAGAAAATAATTGGAAAAGGGCATTCAGTTTGCTGCTGCTTTTTGTAATAAATAAATTTTAAATTTTGTTTAAATTAAATAATGTTGAAATTATGGATCAGTCCTGATTTTTCTGATTGGCATTGGTTTGGGAAAGACAAGGAGTTCTTCAACTTTGAGTGTAATAAAGTAGGGACTCTAGAATTAGAATTTATGTGACAGCACAATGACATGAGATGAAAAATCAAACTAAGTATTTCAGCTGCAATTCAATTGGGTTTTAAGTTGTGTGTGAAGTTAATAGAATTTGCAAGATTTGCAGAAACTAATTCAGCTCATGCTGAACTAAATGAGGATTTGTCTCCTTAGTGTTTATTGTTCATGGACAACATATGATTCTAGTGCAAAAAATCCCCAAAATTTTAAAGGCCTCCTTATAAATGGATTTTAAGATGTGATTCTTGAGTGAAAACCTAAATCCTCAAGTACTGCGTTCATTCTTTTGGCTAAAACTCCTGAAGGAGAGAATGTAATTGGTGAAGCAGTGGCTTTTAAAGGGGTGAAAATATATTCCGTACTATTGATGGGAATTGCCCCAGCAATATCTCCAGTAGCACCATTAAATTTTTTGGCATAGTGAGACTTCTTGAATAATGCCCTTTATCTATCAGTACTGCTTTGACTGTGTAGTATTTTACACACACACACACATATATATATATATATTAATGTTTATATATTTTAGACCTTGCCTGACTTTCCCTTTAGACTTGTAGACATATCTGATTAGGAATCCAGTCTGTGATTTATTTTTAAATGTTTTTGGAAAGCAAAGGGAGAAGTGTTTGCTAACAAAGGCTGCCCTGAGACACTGAAGGTGTCAAAAGCTTTGTCATTGGTTCCTTCAGTCACTGTAAGGTGAATGCTCTCACAATACACTTTGGAGTAACTTTGGGGACTTAATTGCACACAAGGTTATTGTTTGGCTATTTTAACTTAAAATTCATACTGTGAGAAATATTTCTGGCTATTTTTTTCCTTCTTTAATCAGAAAAATATTTTGGTACGTGAACCATCTCACATGAAATGCTCAGCTAAAGTATCAAAACAGCAAAGATTATAAATGGCAAAATATTAAATGCATCACATTCCCATTTTTAAATGCTGTAGAGTGATCTCTTCTTGTTCTTAATACATTCTCTTTTTTTCCACCATATTTTCTTTAGAACATTTTCATCTGGAATATCATGCTAAACACCCTTCAACTTTGTGTGAGGATGGACATGATTCCCCTAACAGAGGGGGAAAGAATACTTTACATGGGGAAGGTTTTTAAGGTTTGAATGTGATTCTTAAGTATAGGGAAATAAGTTTGTTGCTGGTTTCAGTCAGAGCATCTAAAGAGAGGTATGGGCAGCACTGTGAAGCTTTCTGTACCTACTTTAAAAATTCAAAATCTTTTCCACATAGGAAAGAATCAGGGAAAAGCCCATGGTCTCTTACTACTCTGATGGTCAAAAATGATGAAAAAATTCACAACCACCTTTTCTGCATTAATAGTGTGCAAAACCAGTACTTAAAAAATCCTCAAGATCTTCTGTTTCAGAGGGATTTTGTTTGGGTGAGTGGTTTTTTTTCATGTCTAGCACAAAATATATATTTCATCTTTTAGAAGAGCAATATTTTGCCATTTCTAGCAATAGCAAAAAATTAGAAATTATGAACCTGAGATAAAATTCAAATGTTTTAAAAGTGGTCAGCCCTGAATAAAATTTGAGGCAGAAGCTCTGGAGGCACAGCAAATATTTAGAGACTGCAAATTGACTGTGAGAAGAAAGTACTGTCTGTATGTTGAGGGGGCTGTAAACTCTGTTCACTATCTAGAATCCTTCAAAGGCAAGAGTAAGTATATGTAACTACCTTTTATATTCCATGATGGTAGAAAACCAAGGATCTTTTGTGTGTGTTACTGAAGTTACTGAAATTGACGGTTCAGTTTTTTGACAAGTGCTTACAGGGAAGCCTTGTCTGTGTGTGTATGTTTATTTTTGTGATTTAATGGCATATTTATTCAAGATGTAAAAATAAGAAAACCCTTTTTCACTGGAAAAGCATAAAATTTAGTGATATTGAATACTTTCCCTTCCAATTTTAAGGTTTGGCTGCTGAACCCACAAACACATCCTGCAGTCTCACTTTTGCCTTCCTAAGTGATAACACACAGGTGCATTTCTCAGAACATTTCGTATTGTTGTTAAACTCTCTGGGTCTCTCACAGTTCTTTTTAAAGTCTTTTTGAGACAGAAAATCAAAAATGCACAAACCTCCATGTACTTGATTGAAAGTTGGTATGTAAAAGCATAGAGCATGAGAAACACTTAATGAAAGCACTGGGATGGCTGAGAGAATTGCTGCAATCTTTGAACATGCAAAAATAGTAACTGAAAAGTATACTTCTTATAAATCTATATGGCATATGGAGTGATCAAAATACACCTAACCTTTACAAGTGCACAATCAAATCAGGTGAGACTCAATTTCACTCTGTTGCACAAAAACCATTTGGCCTTGAGTGAGTATTCACACTCCTGCCAAATGCAATGTTATTCTGCCAGAGGTAACCCACAATCAAAATAGATATTTTTTTTTTTTAAGTGTACTTGAAAAGGCTGCAGAAGGAAGTGGGATATCAGAGAGCATATGTTATTGTGTAATAAACCATGTAGCGGATATCAGAAATTAATGAGGCAAAGAAAGCAAATGCAGCAAGCAGCAGCAACTAAATTTGGGAAAAGCTTGAGTGTTGTGGGAGACAGGAGCATTAAGTGTTCTCTCCTTTTTGTCTATGACAAACCTGAAAATGGAGACTTGAGTAAAAGTTTTAATGGGATTCCATGCATGGAGGTAGCCATCAAACTTCAAAGCAAAGCCTTAAGTTGCTGGTGGTGTATGCCAAGATAAAATGAGCAATTGAAGAAATAAAAGACAAATGGATCTGTAAATGGTTCAGTTTCAGAAACCAAATTTTCCAGGTTGAAAAAATCTCCTAACGTTTCCCGAAGCATCATCAGAATGCTAATCATATATGGGATGCTCGCTCTTTGTGAAATTTTAAGCAGTTTTAGACATCTGTCTTCAGAGTCTTCCCACAGAAACATTTATCTTCCATCAAATTGAAGCAAACCTTAATTTTTATTCTTTGCCCATGGGATAGAATGAATTTGTTGATATTTTGTCATCAGCACCAGAGAGATACCTTCAGACCTGTTTCATGGGAGGAGGAACAGGCAGTCTCTCAGTTTGAGTGACATGCTGGGTGCCAGGACAGAAAAGTCCAACAGTAATGAATGCTGGAATTCTGATATACACTCTCCTTGTCCTTAACAGCTTGCCAGGGCTCAGCACTACATGTTGGTTGACAAAATTCTAAATTTCATTACTGTGTAATGAAACAGCTCAGCTTCAAAATCGGTCAGTTTATTGATTTTAAGTGGCTGGAGATTTGAAGGCATTCACTTTGTAGACTTTGTTACTGTTTGACTTTCAGAAACCAATTTGCTGTTCTGAGCAGTGGATTAAGCATGCAGATATTATGATGATCAGAGCAAATGAAATGTTCATATTAGGGATGTATCTCTGAAAAATTGTGTGGAATATCTTTTCTGACACCTTTGTCACTAAAAATAGAATTTCTGCCTGGATAATACCACAGCTTTGTGTTTCTTCTCCATGTTTAACTTTTGCAAAAATTATGAGGAAAATGTAGATATTATAATTTTTTGTTAATTTTTCAACTATGAGGCATTTATAGAGAGAGAGCCAAGTTTTATGAAGTTGTTCCATTGCCATTCACCTTCTAATTATTTCTTGGCTAAAAATCCTAGAATGTATTCTATTTATACGAATCAAAAGGAGAAGGAAACAATTAATTTCCCACAGCAAAATTGTCAATTTTGTGCTGCCACTAGATCAGGCTTTGGTACTGACTGTAGTTCTCAGGCTGAGAACTAAAAGGGATAAGAAAAGTTTTTTCTTTGTGTGAAAGAAGTGAGATCAGTGTGTTTGCTCATAGCTGGTTGACTATCACCTTCCTCACAGAGGAGACTTAATTTACTTAAATTTATTGAAGATAAGGGACTGGGAAAACAGGGATCAAATTTACTGTGAGCCACAGCGCAGCTCTGCTGGTCTTTGGCCACCCCATGCCCCTTTCTCCCATCTCAGGAAATACACAAAAAACCCTAACATAGTCCTGTATGTGATGAAGTTGAACTATTTAAATAAGTGCTGGTTTATTCTGATTATCTAAAACTTTTGGTATGCTAAAATTTTTATGGATGCTGTCTTTGGAGATAATTTTCCATAAAATTAAATTACAGCAGTTGAAGAAATAAAATCTTATTAGACTATCTAGCGTAAACAAAAGATACTTTGAAATTATTGTGTAACATTAAGGGGTGTATTCATTAAAGGCTGCCTCTGATTTTTTTTGCATTTAGATGTCCTTTATATTTGCATACTGTTTCAAGCCTTCAGAATTTTTTTCTGGTGTTAATGTGACTAGTTTTCATCGATGCTATCTATTCAGGAGCCTTATCACAGTGCTATGAAGATTGATTTTTGAAGATATGAGTTTTGAAGTCAGGTGTAGATAATTTGAATTGGCTTGGATCCAACTGGATGCAATTTTGAGGTTTGGTGTCTACCTGTGCTGCAATAGTGCAAAGGAATAGCATAAACTTATAAGATAAAATGCAGACCTCTCAATCAAAACACTTAAAAAAATTAGGTTTATTTAATTTCTCTTAAAAGGGGAGGGTCAGAAAAGGTAAAGACAAGCTGCAAAGTGTGAAAAGGAGCCCAAATATTTGATTGCAGAAAGTTTTTGTTTGGTTATTCACAATAAAATGTGGACAACAGGTGTGTAATTTACATAAATGCTTTTACAAACATTTAAGAATGACAGGTGACTGTCTCAAACACTGTTTAGGACAAAACAGAAGGACCACCAGGAGATGATGGGAGTTTGAGATTAAATAAATGTGGGATTATTGTAGTCTCAGACCTAGGGGGAGGTTAACAAAGCTGGGTCAGAAGAATGCATCACTGAAAAAGGGACAATTTCTGGGCCAGAAGAATGTATCATTGAAAAAGGGACAATTTCTGGGCCAGAAGAATGTATCATTGAAAAAGGGACAATTTCTGGGCCACAAGGAAAGCCAACTCAGCGACTCTGCTGAAATCAGCTTGGATTAGGTAAAAAGTAATTCTGGCAGTGGGAGAGCATGACCACTGCCCACAGCTCAAGAAAACCAATGACTCAAAAGAAGAGAGAGACTGAACTTGCAGACTCATTAGCACTAGAAGGGAAGGAATCATTTAACCAATAAAATAAGACAACTCTGTAGCCAATGAGCATTAATTTCTCTGCTACAAAAATGTGTACATGACCACAGCTCAAGAAAAGCATTGACTCAAAAGAAGAGTGATACTGAGCATGCAGACTAATTAGCATCAGAAGGGAGGGAATCATTTGACCAATAAATTAAGACAACTTTGTGTAGCCAATGAGGATTGTTGTAAGAAGACATGTGTAGCCAATGAGGATTAATTTCTGTGCTACAAAAATATATGCACGGTGAAAAGTTTTTAACCACTTCAGGAACCCCAACCACCAAGAAGCCTGGGTAAACTGAGTTGGTTTTCCTTGTGGCCCAGAAATTGTTCATGATCAGTAATACATTCTGGTGACTAGCTTCTGCTTAACCACTCTCCGTCTCTCCCTCTTTTGTATTTCTTTCCATCTCTCTACCTCACATTTTATTGTTAAAATAAAATCCATACTATTGATTTCATCCTGTGTCTTCTCATGAACCTTAATTGGAACACAGGCATCTCTCAAAAGCTGGATTTTAACATTCTGGTATCCATCTAATGTGGGGATTAGTAGGGATTTAAGATACATCCAATGTGGGTATTCAACAAGAACTCATGTTAAATAGGTATATATATTTTTCATGGGCTGTTGGGTAGATGACAAGCAGCAGCTCCAATACATTTTGACTTCAGAGAGGTTTGTTCCACTGACCTCTATACATTTCAGAAGTAAATCAGAATTAAACGTCCACCATGCTTAAATGAAAGTTTATTTATTGTCCATTGGAAGGGTTTTCATTATGGGCTGAATCCTAGTTTGGTTTTTTTACTCCCTTCTGTGATAGAAAAGCTAAAACTTAAGGGGCAGTTCTAGGGCAAGAGCTGTCAAGTACTTGGAATCCAGGCTGGAAATTCAACGTCACTGTGGTAAAATAAAAATTTTGTGATGAAGAAGATCAATGAAGATAGATGCAAGTGATAATATGGGGAATAATTAGGTATGCAACAGTGCTGCTGAAAAAATAACAGCGCACTGCAGTCCAAGTCTGCAATATGTTGCTGTTCCAGGAAAGCCAGAAGTCATTCTGAAATGTATTAATTAATGTGTAAGAGTTATGATACTGTATTTGAGGCTGGTGAGGCCTCAGCTGTAGGAAGGTGAAGGGCTCAGAAATACCTGTAATAATGCTGATTTTGGAGAGGGAAAATAATGAAAAATATTTCTGCTAAATAGTAAAATTTTAAGGTGGTGTAGAGATATCAGCCTTGCAATAAAAATTGTTAGAAGCCTTTTTGGTTCGTTGAGGTTTTGGTTTTGTTTGATTGGTTGGGGTTTTCGTTATTTTTTGAGGGCTTTTGCTAATAGAAATAGAAAAGAGTAATTTAAGTTTTCTAATATCCTAGCCAGCTTAAAAAAAAGCTTTCCATCTGGAAAGTGAAGCCCTGAAGCAGCTCCTGCAGGAGACACCAGTGGTGTTTTAAAACAAAACCAAACAAAACCCAACCCCCAAATACCACAGGGCTGGAGATCTCACCTGAAATGTGGGACAAACAAATTAAGTTAGCATGTCATACAGAGATTTGTTATATCATAAATAGACTGTGAATTATTTTAGAGTAGAATTAAGGTTTTCTGCTTTTAATCATAAATTTGTTCTTTCCGTTGCTACAAATTTAATTTAATAGTCTTTTTAACAAAAAGTTCTAGGTTTCAACTAAAAATCAAATGTTTCTTTTTTTTTTAATAAATTTTTACTAATTTTTAATAGCTTTAATAAGTTATAAGTTTCAAAAAAATCTTAATTTGTAATTGTTATTCAAAACAAATATTTATTTTCTATTTTTAAAAAAATGCCTCCACATTCCTGGCTAAAACAAGGAATTAGTCATTTGCATACACAAAGCCAAATATAAATTATTGAATTCCTGTTTGCCAATGAACCCTTTTTGTACATCTTTGAGCAAAGCCTAAATTCCAGCTGTGCACCACTAAGTCATACAAATAGCCCTGAAGATTTGGGTCTTTTAATCAGTGAAACTCTAATTTGCCTTTTTTAGTGCCGAGAGGAGGTTTGTCAGCCCTGCTGTGAGTTCAGAGTATATCTGGTATTGGATAGCTGATGGTACACAGGGAGAAATTCTGCTGCTTAATGTACCAGTGGATTAATATTGATATACATATTTATAAAATTTATAGATGTAAATAAAGTATATTATAACATAAAATTATATATAACTTTATGTCTTAAAAAAAATTAAACTTTCAGTTTTAGAAATTATATTTTTAAAATATATAGAGTTATTTCAGGAAAATACTCTATGGGCAGGTCTTATAAATTGATTACTTGATTATACCATAGGCCGCCTGTGCTGCTTCAGTGTGGCCAAACCCAAGTCTAATCTCAGGAGAGCAGCACAAAAAAAAAATACAGTAGTACATTAAAAAACCCCAATATTTAGAAAATATATTTTTATAGCTTTATATTTAAAACATAACCAAGTTGACTCTTAGATTGAGTTGACTCTTAGATTGAGAGATAAACATTTGCTTGAGTATATTCTGCTATGTACTTTACATATAAAATTTTTACTCTGTATAGATGTATAAAAGTATATACTTGGAACATGAATGCTTAAAGTGCATTGCCTGATGATCCTCCCTGTCACCTGTATTTGCCAAAATATCAGGAGTGCTAATCTACCTGTTTTTTAAAGTTTCCCTGAGCTTTTCTCCTTAAGTATTTGGAATTTTTTTTGTGTGTTTTTAGTCATCTTTCAATCTGTCTCCTGAGCATTTTCACAGCAAAAGTGGCCATTAAATATTCTCTCATAGTTTAATGCAGGAGTCCAAGGATGGGTAGAGCTGTTAGGTGTAATAAACATTATGAAGGGTCAGTAAATGACACATGTGCCTCCTTTACAGGCTAAACTAACCCAGAGATCCTGCATTGGGGTGTCTGTGTATGATGCTGCTGTGGAATTAACTGCTCACCACTCAGTGACTTTTGAAGGAACACAAACAGGGTAATAAGACATGATTTAGGAAACCTTTTGAAAATTAAAAGCCAGCTGTATTTATTCTTTGATTAACTATTTTAAAAATGTTTGATTGATGCACACTGTCGGCAAAGGCTCTAGCTAATTGTCCAAGTCACATTGTCCAAGCACTTGGATTTTATTAGTGATTAAAGATATGTATGTTTGTGCATTCAGTGGTGTTTCAGAGGAAAGTCTTCCTTCAATGTCACCTTTCTTTCATTTGCTTTCACCTACAAACCAGTTCCTCTGATACTTTGAGATGCATGCATGGATGGTTTTGTGATTGATACAGAATCAAAGAATGGCTGAGGTTATAAGGGACCTCCAGAAGTCATCTGATCCCACCCCACTGCTCAAGCAGGGTCACTCTGGGATAATTACCCAGGACTATTTCTTTGTGGCCTTTGAGTATCTGCATGGATGGAGTCTCTACACCTTTGCTGGGCAACCTGTGCCAGTGCTCATTCGTGCTCATAGCAAAAAAACCTTTTTTCCTGATGTTCAGAAATAGCTTCTATTTCACTTCGTGCCCATTGCCTTGTCCTGCCATTGGGTAACAACCAAAAGTGTCTGACTGTCTCCTTGGCACTCTGCCTTCAGATATTTGTACACATGGATGAGATCCCTCCCTGTGTAATCCTTGTTTCATATATTTGTCTTGTCTGATTGTGAAGGGAAATTTACTTATGAGAATGTCCACTCCTATCCTTGTTTCCTTTTCTTTTTTTGAACTGGACTAAACGTGCAGAGAAGATTTAGTGATTGGATTAGTGTACTAATTCTGTTTCCTCTTTCAGAGGGTCTAAACCATTTTGGAGTTTTTAATTAATTGGTAATTATGCAGAAACTATTTTGGAAGGAAAGACCTTTGACTCTCCCAAATCACAAGGAAGTTTTTCTTCTCACAGGACCAATTCATAAGAGCCTGTTTCCATGTTTTCTGCATTCATGGCTGATCTGTAAGTACTAAAAACTCCAAGAGGATAAAATGTGAAAATGTGTGCCTCAGACATGAAAATTTGCATGAACCATGAAACCATCTTTTATGTAAGGTGAGTTCTCCATAGTAGTTTACAGCATCTGAAATCTCTTACTGTATAAAAAAACCTTCAGGTTTATCTCTGAAAAATATGTGTACACAGAGTAAGAGAGAAGGAAATAAACTGTGTGCTGTATGTATCTATCTGTCTGGATATATCTAAAATCTATATTGACTGAGTAAGAATTTCCCCCTATCTTGCTAATGTATATTGTAATTCAGTCACCTCTGCTGTGTTGACAGAATGGAAACTAGTAATTCTCATTGCTTCTTGCAGTTCACTGCTTTTTCCCATTCCTTCTCTGCAGCTGAATCAATTTTTTTTAAGGCATTATTAAGTTTTCCCTTGGAAATGCTAATTTTCTGAAATCAGAAGATTTCTTCATTATGGCTTCACGAGAAATTTTTGATTGACTGCTGAATGCACTGCACTGTGTGCCCAGTCAGCCTTGCAGAGCACTGACAGATTTGTCTGAGGCAGAGGGAGAATCTCATCCCATCCATCCTCAGAGGGCTTGCTGAAGCCATGAGTGGGGGAGCTGGCATCTTTTGACCTTGGTTTGATCCCACAAACTCTGTTCTGATTTCTTTGGATTTACTCAATTTTAATTTCACTGCCTCTTTTACATGTCCAGTCCCCCTGGTGTTCTGACCTTTACTTCCAACATTTCCTGTAGTGAGGATGAAGTACAACAACGTGCCAGATGTTACAGACAGGTAAATGTGTCCTGATAATTCCATGTTTTCACAGCTCAGAAGGGTTCACGTTGCCTCATACTCGTGAAAGAGCTGTGTGCATTCCTTAGGTTAATGCTGCTGAGTGCTTTTAGTGCTCCTGTGAGTTCTGTCAGGATTAGCTGGTGGAAATGGTTTCTTTGGAGTAAAGAGCAGCAGATTTTCTGAGAGCAGAAGGATTCTCAGTCCAAGGCTTGAGCTCACAGCCAAGTGCCAGTGCCAGAGCTAGTGCCAGTCTTTACACAAATTTCAGACTTGTTTAAGTGAGAACTTTTTATAAGAAAGTGCAAAGGAAGGTTTTTGCTGTTGACGCAAAGGCATGCTGTCTACAGGGAGGCAGAATGGAAAAAATCAGGTGGGGAAATACACTTATACAGAGTATGTAAAATTTTTACCTGATCTCCACTGCATGTGAGCTAAAAATCAGGTACTTTTACAATGCAACTGTTAAAGCTGTGAATAAAATGTAAACATGCAGGAATTTTTTTTGTTGTAAATTCATATTTCTCTAATATTTTTTTCTCTAACAGCTTAATAAAACTTTTTAAGGTTATCAAGGGCATGATAAGGAGGATAAATCAGATGTCTGAACTGATGTAGTCTCACTGTGATATGCCAATAGCAGTAATTGTATAGTGTGGCTAGGACTACCTATCATCATTTCTTGTGAGTTGTGATAAGTGCCTGTCATGGCTTTAAACCCAGCTGGAAAAGAAACACCACACAGATGCTCACTCAAGTCCCCCTTTCCTCCTCCCACCCCAGTGGAAGTGGGAGGGGAATTGAAGTAAAACTTGTATGTTGAGACAAGACCAGTTTTATAATTGAAAATAAGATAAAATATGATAATAATGGTCATAACACTGGCAATAATAATAATAATGGAAAAAAAGAGAACCAAACAAGTCAGCCACAGTGCAATCACTCACTGCCTGTTAATTGGTGCCAAACCTCACTTCCCCAGCCCAGACTGGCTTCTCTTCCAGGTAACAGCCCCAGTTTGTATAAATGCCGTTGTTCTTTTTGGTGTGGATTACCCTGTTGGCCAGTTCAGGTCACTTGCCCCAGCCATGCACGCTCACACTTTTTTGGTTTTGATCTTGATTTTATTTTTGCACACCTTCTCAATGGCAGAGCATGGCATAAGGAAAGAAAAATTCCTTGGGTTAGGATAAACACAACTTAGCATAGACCCCAAAATGTTGGTGTGATACGAACACATTCTCATTCTGAATCCAAAACACAACACTGTCACAGCTACCAAGAAGAAATTTACCCCAGCCGAAGGCAGGATAGGAGCAAATGAGTTCAGATTTGAAGTAGCACTCTTTCCATTCTGATTTTACAGATAAAATCCTGCCATGTTGTTTTAAACATTCTGCTTTGTTTCATTTCTCTCATGACTCCTATGAAAATATATTTAATATTTAGGATTTGTGTATGTGTCTTTCCCCCTTCCTCCTCCCCAGTCCTGAAGAAAATGCATTTTGAAGGTTGTTGTTTCCTAGGCTATAAGTATTTACCATTCAGCCACTTGGCTGCTGTTTGCTTGCTTGCCCTTTGGATCAGCATCTGTCTAGCACACATCTTTTAGTGTAGTTGCTTGCCATGTGGTGGAGAATGAGTTCTCCTTCCAAAAACCCCTCTTGAGTTTGGGTTTCTTGGTCTCACTGGAGGAGATCCCGGGGAGAAACAGCAGGAGTGTGAGTCACGCTCCTGGAGGCGTTTCTGAAATGGGAGCTTGGTGAAGGCTGTGCTGTGCTGCCTGCACTCCCAGCACGGTGAAGCAGAAGCTGTTGAGTGTAGGGAGAAACAAGGAACTTGTCACAGCTAACACAAAGGTTTTGGAATGAAGTTTGTAAGGAGTAATTGATTCCACAGTGGTTTACCCAAAACAGAGAGGGTAATACCGTGGGGCTTCAGCCGCCTCAGTTGAAATTGTGAAATGTTTTTCAGCATTAAAAGGTATCATGAGTTTATTTTTCTTGAAAGATCTGTTCTATAAGGAGCTCAGGTGTTTTATATAAACAATATTAGCTCCTGAAAATAAATCTACCAGACTCTTCCTTCTCGTCTATTGTATTTGCAAGGCACACCCCTGATGAAGGAGGGAATGATGCCTCTGACTCTGTGTTCTCAGAAGGGTAATTTATTACTTTATTTACTATATTATATTAAAGAACACTATACTAGACTAAAGAATACAGAAAAGACGCTTACTGAATGCTAAAAAGATAATAATGAAAACTCCTGACTCTTTTCCAGATTCCCAAAACAACTTGGCCCTGACTGGCCAATGAGTGAAAATAACTCACAGCAGAATCCAATGAAACAATCACCTGTGGGTAAACAATCCCCAAACACATTCACAAACACCAGAATCCAATGAAACAATCACCTGTAGCTAAACAATCCCCAAACACATTCAGAAATGCCAGAATCTAATGAAACAATCACCCGTAGGTAAACAATCTCCAAACAATTCTTATCTCATTTGCTTCTCCTATGTTTTACTCATGGAAATGAGTAAAACATAGGAGAAGCAAATGAGATAAGAATTGTTTTCCTTTTCTCCAAGACTTCTCAACTTCCCAGAAGAAAATTCCTGGGTGAAGGAATTTTTTCAGAGAATGTGAATGCCACACTCATCACCCTGGCCTCTCCCTATAAGCCATTCTTCATTGCATTGCTGTTCTGTTTACCTTTGTGTTTATGAATGCATTAATGCAAAGAGCTTAAATTAAAACTAATACAATGTAATGTATTGTTATTTTATCAAGTCAGTCACACAGAAAAAAGGTATGTTTCTACTGCTTAAGCCTATAGCAGTTACAAAGCAAGGTGGAACTTTAAAAATTGAACTGAAGGAGCTTTACTTATCTAAATTAATTCCCATTCAATTATACTTTTAGCTGTCATACATTGAAGTTTTAGATTTTATTCAAGATCATTGTTGCAAAATAAAAATAAAGAAATCCAAATAGTGAAATGTTTACAGCTTAAACTTGCAGGGTTCTTGGAACACTCATGGCTTTTATTATTAATTTATCTCCTTGGAATAACTGAGATGCTTCTAGCAATAAATTAGTATTACTTTAGATCATTTAAGACATGTTTTTCTTTGTTCTAATTAAACTAATTTTATTAGTGTCAGTTTTATTAGTTAAAGAACTCTTTATTCATTTAGTTTTAGTCATTCAAAGTCATCATTAGCTTAGGTTATGCAGCTGGAAATTACAGCCACAATGTGAGACAACATGGACTAATGACTACAATAGAACTTGCAGATTTGGAAAAATGCATTAATAAAACTTCAGCTTATTCCTACTGGCAAAGATATATTTCTTTAATCCTTTATTGATTCAATTAAAGTATGGTTAAATTTCCATGCAGTAGAATTTTTTTATCTTGGGGAAATAAAGGTAATTAAATTGGAAAATTAACATAGGAGATTGAGATTCACATAAGTGGGTTGTTCTGAGGTGAGTTTTCTGCATTTCAAAAGGTTTCAAGTGTGGTGGCAAAGCAAGCAGGGGGTCTCCCTGACTTTTACTCCTTGATTTTGTATGGAATGCTGTATAGCTGTTGATTTTGTTGGTGTCCTGGTGTTTGACCTTTGGCTTATTCTTGTGTGTTGCTCTTGATATTGTCAATATTCTATAAATGTAAAGATTTTGATTATATGTAAGTTTAGAGAGTGAATCAGGGTCAGTGCATGGATGCCTTCCAGAGTTAGTGGAACCTACAAACGAGATACTTGTACCATGTTTGCTATTTCTTCTGCAAGGGGCCTGTAGAGAAATAGTAGACATAGAAGAGCAAAAAGGGGAATTTTAGGTACACAGGTTGTGGTGATTGGGGTGGGGCTGCAGCTGAGCATTATCCCTAATTGCCCACAGCTGTGGGCAGCAGGTGAATGCTATTAAAGGTAACGAGAGCCCAGGGGCACTGCCCAACCACCCAA
>JAXCLO010000208.1:7179878-7197878 GCA_035583995.1 Arremon aurantiirostris
GGGCACACAGGTGCAGGGCATCAACAGGAGGGGATAAAAGGCTGGGCTGAGGGACAAGAAGGGCAGATGCCTGCAGCTTTCTGGAGTGGAATGATGTTACTCTGCATGGGCAGATGCCTGAAGCATCTGATGAGGTAAGGTGTTACTCTGTTTGGGCAAATGCTTGAAGCTTTCTGAAATTGTGTGGTGATACTCTGTGTGTTGTGGCCAGCTCAACTGTGACATGTGCTGTGACAATTGGGTTAGCTGTGTTTTGAAGCTATGTAGACAGATACAAGGCTATGGTAAATGTTGATGTGGGGAATGGACACTGATGAATGCCTGAAGATGTGTTGTTGAAAAATGTGTTTTACAGCCAGAATGTATCTAAGTATTTCTGCTGAGCATATATTTCTTTATATACTATACCTAGAGCTATAGGTACAGCCCATCTGTTGTATCATAAGTGTAAAAACTGAAGAAATAATATATGTTATATTTGTTTTCTGTAGTTTTAGTTGATGTTTCAGTGCACACCATGCAGATAATATCATTATACATCTCTAGATAGGGACAAGCCCATTTACACCCTCTTCTACAGATGTTTGACTGTCTGTTAAGTTCTGAGAATTACATATAAAACCATAAGATAGACAAATGGAATAAATTCATAATTTTGGTCTGAAACCTCTTTTCCAGTTTGCCAAGGCAGGATCACAACTCTGTCTCACTGTGTAGACTTAAGAGGAGAAGAAAGCCAGCAATCTGCTCAAGATTCCATAGCTGGTCGTGTAAAGCTGTGTTGTGGCCCCTTTAATCAAAGCAGAAAATAAAGCTATAAAGGATTATTGAAATGTGTCTGGAGAATAGGATCAAGTCCAGAAAATGGAGTTTGTAAACCCTATGTAGGCTGTGCCTAGGATTCTAATAACACTAGTGCTCTCTTATTCTAGCCCATGTCAAGAAATGACTTGGTGTGCTTCTGTAAACCTCTCTACTTTCGGTTTTGCTAAGTGATCTCTTGTTCATTTTCCTTAGAATTTTAAGTTAATTTTAGTTTGGTTTCAGAGAAAAGTTTATGAATAGAGTAGTTTATGTGGAAAATTAATATTGTGGAAAGTTTTTCTGATTTTGTTATACTTTTTATTTTCAGAAATATTTCTTTGAGAAAAAAAAAAATTGTAGTTTAAAATGGTTTTGGTGGTGGATAGTGCCTAAAAGAGTACGGCATTTCCATGATGGATAATCATAAAATTTTATCTTTTAAATATTCTGGGTTAGAGTGAGCAACAAAAAAAAAAAGTTTTAGTAGTGAACAGAAGTTAACAGACATCATTAGAGATAGGTGAAACTGTTCAAATCAGGCTTTGAGATTTCCTTTCAAATGTGCTATTTCAATATTTATAGAATGCTTTCTATTAGATGCAGAAATTTTTCCTCTTGAGTTGTATATGAATGTTATTTGTTAAACAACAAAATATTATTTGGATAAAAACTAGAAAAAATATCTACACGTAATACCTATGAGCTGGGAAGCTGATGCTGGGAATTTAGGGTTTTTACCTGTGTTTGAGAGCTTCAATATTGTCTGTCTCACAGAGGAAGACAAGGACAGCATCTTAAGGGCCACTGATGCATATTTAGTATACTCTGCTGGATTATTAGCTGATGTAGGAGGAAATGCTTTTATCAGTAAAAATTGAGTAGTGAGAAATTCAAATATATAAGGAGAGAAAAAAAAAAGATTTTTCTGCATCATTTAGAGTGAAGTCTGCGATGTTCCAGGTTTCACTGGGAAATCTTGCCATGCATCTGTCTTTAGGGCATTCAGTTCTAATTCAAAAGCAGCCTTGAGGAATGTGCCATTGCATTTAGAAGCAGAAATTATTAAATACAGTATATGCAGCCCATTAGTGTACTATGTACAAAATTGAAAGTGTTTTGTTGTGGCACCTACTTTTTTTGTCCCTTATTGTTTATTTAATTCATCTGTGATTTTAATACAGGCTTTTAAATCAGTGATAAATATTTTTCATATTTTCTCATTTAGCATTACTCAAGGTACTTATAACCACCTTGGGCATCTCTTATCTTGTCTTTGCCCTCTGCAGCTGAAGAGGGGAATAAAAGGGTTTTTTGTTGCCTTAAACACCTTAGAGCAAAAAGTGCACAGTCTAAATGCTTTTTAACTGAAAATTTTGGAAATAGAATGTGAAACTTGTTTAGAAGTAAAACTTGTTTAAAAAGTACAAAGCAAGAAACCCCTGGTTTCCTGGTATATGTAAAAGGCCAGACTATGAAAGTTGTTTATATGTTTTCCTCACTTTGAAAATAATGGGAATTAGATAGCTAAGTGCCTTTTGAAGTCTGACCCAAACATCCAGGTGAAAATTTGTCAGCATCTCAGGAAATGCTGCTTATTTTCCCCCTTTCAGCTCTGTGACTTTAGAGTAGCTGAACTGAGGTCGACAATTAAAGTGCTTCAAGTTGCCTGTGGAGGAGTGTGTTTGTCTTGAGGAAACAACACTGTAAATGTAAATTTTGCTCTCTTTGTTTTCAAAGTACTCATCATCAAAGAGTCTCTCAATGACTCCAAAACTCTAAGGAGCTCATTGCTCAGACTTGTCTCTCTGTAGACAAGTAGACAGAAATATTTGGATTTAAAACTCTTAGGCAGGGTTATGTTTGTTTAAAGGTAAGCACCTAGTCATTCCTTAAATTGCAGCAAAGTTCATGATATGGACTTCTGTGTGAAAAGTTATTCCTTCTTTTGTGAAACAAAATAACTAAATAAGGACAAAACTTCTGCAAAATGTATTCCACAGTTCCTTATGGGAAAATATTCCAAAGTAATACATTACACTTTAAAGATTTTTTTTCTTCTCTGATTTTATGGGCTGAGACTACTTGAAGTTGGTGTTTTTCTTCAAGCATATCATGTCTTTGGCATATTTTTAATGATTTCTGTCCATATGTTTATGTGTTACTTAGGCTCTGCTTAGAAGCAACTTCTTCAATATTTCAAGATATATTTCTCACCCAATAAAAACCAATACCCTAACAATTTTATTTTTTATTAAAATATATCCTTTACTATTTGTCCCTTGCTATATATATTATAGGCATTCTTTGGACCTCATTGAGAAATAGGTTTTTGGTACTGAATAAAGAAGTAATTCCGTAAAGAACTGAGCAAGTAATTCAGTTGAATACTGTGTCTAAAAATCCTTTATATATTTTCTTGCCTTGACTGTATGAAGCATTGTTATTTTTTGTTGTTATCATGATTATTGCAATGTTTTCATCTCTATGTTACATTCTTCATCAGCTTCAGCATCAGTTATGGATGCCCAAAGAACACAGATTATCTGAGCTTTATGTCAGCACAATCTCCATTTATTTTTCCTTGTGCTATGCAGAGTTTAAAACACACTAGACTGTTGTAGAGGAAGGTTGAGTGGACTGTTGTCTCATTTGGATAGCAACTTGATTTTATAAAATCTTTACTCCTCTTTCTTTCATGTTCTGAGTTGTTTTGTCCAGGTGACCACTTACTGCTGTTGTTTCAGGTTATATACCATCTTCATTGAATTTGTATCATTTTCTTTCTTCTAAATGCAATTTTCTGAGGCTCTTGGCTCATCCCTTGTTTCACAGACCATAATCACCTAATCTATTTAATTGATATTTCCTCTGAAACTACTTCTCCATATTTGACACAATGTCAAGTGACTTTTCTTGCAGAAGTAGAGCGTGTCCATTTTGTGTTGTCTTTTCTTGCATGCAATGGCAGTGGTTCAAAACCACTTCTCAAATGGCCCTCATCCATGTGGACAGCTAATTGTTTGTATTCCATTCCCACTGAGTCAGGAGAACACTTGGCTTAGCACATGAGAAAATAAGGACCACGAGAAATCTAACCAAACTGATGAAATAAGATGGTTCAAAAAATTGCCATATCCAAAAAAGAATTCCCTGGCCCACCCTCACTTCTAGCGTTATGCTGTTGCTTAGCAAAATCATAGACTGCAATCTTTAGTTGTTTATTAAACTAATGCATCGACAGAACAGAAGAGAATATTTCTGGTGGAAAGGACTAAAATGATCATCCAGTTCAACTGCCTGTCCATTTCAGGGCTGTATAGAAGTTGAAACATGTTGTTAAGGGCATGTTGTCCAAATGCTTCTTGAGCATTGGTAGGCTTGGGGTTCAATCACCTCTCTAGGGATCCTCTTCCAGTGTCTGATCACCCTCACTAAAGGTGAGGCCTCAGGTTTTAGCTTTTATATTTTTCAGATTTTGTGCTGCTTTATTGTGTAGTTCTGAGCTTCATATGAGGGGATGGTGAGCTCTCTTCACAGAGTAGGCAGACAGAACAATTCCTTCTCTAGCTGGGGACCAAGAATAAACTATCCAAATCTCAAGCCCAAGAGCATAAACAACAGTGGACTGAAGAGAAAACAAGAAGGATGGGACTTCATAATCTAAAGCTATAATTGGACAATTAACTCCAATATGCAAATGAACCAGAACTTATAAAAGTATGAGACCCCGCGACCTGTCGTATATTTTGGGTTCACCTGGGGTGTAGCCCTGGCTGGGCTCTTGTGTTGCCCAAGGTGGATCCACTGAGGCCTTTTAATAAATCCCTACTTTATTCCCTTTATTCTTTAACCCTGCCTAGTCTCTGTTCTAGGTCAGCCTTCAGAAGGCATCAAAGGAATGCTTCCTAATGTCCAGTCTAACCTTCCCCTGGCACAGCTTAGAACTCTTGTTTCCTATCAGTGGGTACCAGAGAGAAGAACACAGTGTGGAGACCCTGGGGGACATCCCCTAGGTTGGGGAGAAACAACAATCTTCCCTCAAAAAGTTGTTAAGACCCTATTGGCTCCTTGTGGAGGGATAGAATGTAAGAGAATAGTTCAGAAGGTAGACTCACACCTGAGGAGTTGCAGCTGTAAGTAATTAACAAAGATGAGGAACAGCCCTGCCCTTAATAGGCTGCAGCTGCATCCAATAACGAGATGAGTGCTACAAAAGAGTGGGTTAGCTGATGGTGAAGAGAGATGGAGTTTGTTGGTTGTGCTGTGAGGAAATGCCCATGAGAAATCACCTAGAAGGTATGGAGCTTGGCAATATGGCAACAGCTCCTTCCTCTGTTCCTATGTCCCTCAGCTGCTTCCTCCCTATTCCTTGAATGACCCTCATCTTTGTAATGCCCCAAGACCAGGCTGACCCCGGCCCCTCGGGAGGGAGAAACCTGGAGACTCCCCATGAAGGTGTCTGGCACCCTGAACATCTCACTGCACCGCTGAATTCAACATCTGTGAATATTGTGCAAAGGCCTTTTTTGCTTCCTTGCCCTGGGCTTTATTAGCAGCAATTCAATCTGCAACAACTCAGTATTTCCCTCTCCATGTTCCCTTCTCAGGAAGCAGCAGGAAGGAATGAGGTCTTCTGTAAGAATTTTTTTTTCTCCAGCCTAGAGAAACCTACTCAGCTGTTCCTCATAGGGCATTCCTTCCAGCCTTTTCACCGGGACTGTAGACTTGTTTGTTTGGGGTTTTTGGAGAGTACAGTTTAGTTTCCTTTTAAGGATGACAAAACTAAGAAGCTGTAGAATTACTGCAAGTTTGGTTTGGTTTTGTTTTAATCAGTAAATCTTGTGTCAAGTTATTTCTTATTCCCATCGTTTACTGCTGAGATCACACTTGTTTGTGCTTGATGGTATTGAGAGACTTGATGCTATTGAGGGTCTTGCCCAGGTTTTGATTGCGTTTAGCTGCTTCAGATAAATATTGGATATTAATTTATAATATATGTGGTCTTCAACATCCCTAAGTTTCTCAATTCTTTTATCTCTGGAAGCCCAACATGAGCAATTTGTTTCAAAATGTCACACGCATTGCACAGTTATTTGTATGACATAATCTAGTTAAATTAAATCAACTGGAAGCTAAAGAATAGATATGTCTTATATAATAGTGGCTTTAGAGGGTGAGAAAAACTTGTAGCCCACAGCACAAGCAGTCCTCAAAAATAGAAGTTTTCAAAATATACTGTGACTGTTAGGAACTAAAGTAAGAAATGTATTTAACATGACAATGTATTGAAATCCACATAAAAAAAAAACAAAAAAAAACCCCAAAACACTAAAAAACCCACAAACCTCACCTCCAACCCTAAAAGTTGAACCAACCCTATATAATTTTTTCAGCGCTAACTTCATTGAATTTCTCTAGTAGACTTCTCTTGAGTTTTTTACAGAAGTGAGAGAGCTGATATACTTAAGCCTGTTAAAATATGGATGGGAGCAATTTCATTCCATTAACATTTAAGCAGTGCATTGGAAGTACAGCTGTACCTTACAGGAGGGTGTAAGTCCTGGTATAAGAGAGTAGATGAATTATAAAATAAACTTGGTGGCAAATGGTCCCTGAAAGGTATTCATTTGATCACATCCTTTTTTACAGGATTCCTACACCACTTAGCAAAGCTGGTGAAGTTATTTTTTAGCCATCAGAGAACAGGAAGGACAGAAATCTGCTAAGCAACCTCTGCTATGCTGCATGCCAGGCTACAAAACAGCTGTTTAATAGGTAAGCAGACCTTTCCCATTTAATTATAAAATAAACAGGGCTGTGGAGGTGGAAAAAGCTGATTAAATTCTTTAGGAAGGGAGGAAGGAAGCAATTCTGCTGTATCTGAGTTCTAGCACAGCATCTATGAGTAAAACCATTTGTTTCAAGTAAGCTCTGAGATTTTTAGTTAGGAACTGTGCTGTAAATGCTTAAGGAAAAAACCCCAACATTTTCTGTAGAAAGAGATTTCTCTTTGAAAAGGCTGCCCAGAGCTAGAAGTCATTTACTTCAGCTGTTTATAATCAAGGAAATGCAAGGAGAACCAGAGACTGCATAAGTTCCTTGAAAGTCTTATCTGAGAGGGACTTAAGGTAATATACTGATGAGTACTGTGGAAAATTCCTGAGTTTAAATTTGCATATTTTTTTCTTGGGCACTGCATTTCTGTGTTCATAAAGCAGAATGAAGTAAGAACTGCATTCCATGCATAAGGAATTCTTTTCTCTTTAGTGTAAGTCAGCATTGAAAGAGACACAACATCCAGCCACCAACATTATTTTCATTTCTCTCTGTAGGTCAACTTATTCATTATTTGTGGAAATCGTGGTCAGTATGTATTCTTGAAAAATGCTGTTTATCTCTGAACATTAGTAAGAAAATAGGAAAGCAGCTCTCAAGAGTTGGCAGGAACCAGGAATACATGAAATAATGCATTACTTCAATTTTATTTTTCTCTAGTAACAAACTGATGTTGCTTTCTCTGTCGGGAGCAGAGAATGTGCAGGATCTGGCCCTTGTTCAGGAAAGCCACTTATTAAAACTTGATGTACTGCATTATTTCTCTGCCCCTCTCCTTCGTGTAATGCTTCTAAAATATTTGAATGGTGTATTTTTGTATCATAGAAATTACAAACTAGATGCTGAAGCAATCAAAGGTTGAAGTGTGCTGTTGAACATGCATGTATTAGACCTGCAGGGGTAGGTAGGACTTTCATATACAAATACAGTGACTGAATTTAGTTCACAGTGTGTAAATGGACTGTTGAGAAAATTTTTATGTTGCACCCTGATGTCCTGTAATGCATTCATACTGTGATGCTCATTTGTTGTGCCATAGTCCTGTTGTATCCCTGAGATTTTTTCCAGTGGCCTTCATCTACAGATGAAGAAAAGCAGATTATGTTAAATAAATACAGTGGGGGTTTTTCAAATGAATAAGAAATAAATTAAGTAATCAGCATTTCACCTGCTGTACAAAAATGGATGTCATTAGAAGCACTGCAGGGTAGGTTTGCAGCACATAAAGACTCTGAGTAGCTGCAATCTTTGATAATGATGAGAGTTGCATGTTTAATTCCCTGTGTGCCTCACTGAGAATTAGTTAGTAGCTGTATGGGACTTAAGATCAGCTAAAGCTTTCTGTAACTCCAAGTTTTAATTTCCTAAAGTTGTGCACACTTTTTTGCTTTTGGCTTGCAGATCTGTAGACACTCTGCTCTGATATTATACATGCAAATTTGAGTCTAACTGGAACTTTCTGTCTCAGTCTGAGCTGATGAGAAAAGCCCCATGATAACCATATGTTACACTAACTCTGTAAAGGGAGCAATGGGATATTCTGTACTTTCTGTAGCTGTCACTGGATAGGTAACTTTTTCCTGAACTGAGTATTTAGGCCCCCATGGAGAAGTGGATTTAGAGTCCTGTGCTTCCTGAGATACAGTGATTTTGATATGAAAACAAAAGAAAAAAAGTTTAAGATAGAAAATAATGTTCTGTACAACTGTGAGGAGACAAAAAAGTCTCAATATCTGGAAATGCATTGCAAGGATAGTTTTTCCAGCTTTCATGAAAAATCAACATGTGTATTTGTCTCCTCTATCATTTTCCTTTTTCTCCTTGTATGAAGGATAATAGATTCTCTGGGATTTTTTTTTTTATTTTTCAGCATTTATGTTAAAGACTAGGGTAGGTATCTTCAAATAGCTTCAATAGTGTTTACTTGCTACTCCTGTTACTGAGAAAGCATTCCCTATGGTTCTCTGTTAGAACCTGTGACAAGTTTTCCCCATTCACTGACAATTCTGGATGTTTTCCTGTTCCAGTAGTTAGTTTGAAATGTGCTATGACTATTTTCAGACAAACAGAGACTTGCTGATTTTCTGTTTCAAAATCTTGCTACGTGGTTAGCATTTTTATTTCATCTCATTTTTCTAAGCAACAGTTGGTGCTTGGTGAAAATGAGCAAAAAGTTGCCAATCAGACTTTATCAAGCTGGGATTAAAATTACACAGATTGTACACAAGGGTAGTAGCTATTTGCCTTTTATTTCTTGATTCATCCTGTTCAAGATTGTAGCTGATCTAAGACTTCTCAAGGGTTTTGAATACCTACTTGAAGATACTATCTAAGATTTTCTTAGATATTAAAAAAATTGTAAGAGACAATTGTTTCCCCTTTTTTTTTTGGCTATGTACTTTAAGATCATAGCAAAACCAGTTATATATTGAAATTAAATTTTAAAAAATATTTCCATAACTCATAAAAAATGTTAAGGACAGCAGCAATCATGGAAGAATTCTTATTTGGCATTAGGGTTGGACTTGATGACCCTGGAGGACTTTTCTGACCTTAGTGATTCTATGATATTTTTAATATATTTAAAGCTATGGTATAGCTAAACATAAAATAGGGGTGAGGGGATGTGGGGAGATCAAGCTGAAGAGATAGATTATATTAATTTTTTTAGGATAAATAAGATGAGGAATATTTCATGGAGTAAATGTGTAGTGAGTGTCACAAAGAACTCAAGATGACCTTGTCTGCCGAGGAAACACTATTTTAGTTGTAGAAACAATTTTTGCTTTGCAATTTTTCTGTTTTGCCAGAGAAGCAGAATTTTCACAGTCACATGTTATTTCTATATCTAATAATTTTTAGATGCATTTTGGTCATAGGAACTTGTTTTGAGCATATTTGACAGCCTGTTACTCTGTCACATTGAAACAAGCAGATGGATTGCATGCCCAGATGAGAGAGATGCTGCATTACTTGTTTATCCAGTAAAAATGTGATAAATGTCCTAGGCTGGGGAGAGGTTTATGTGGAGTTTAAATCTTCAATACACATCAAGGTCAATCAAACACAGGTCACAAATCTATAGGATACCAGCCTTCATTAAAGCTCCTAGTGTCATTGTCATATTTTCTGGAAAAATCCCTTTGCTGGGATTTCTTCTCCTGGGAAGCTGAGAAACCTCAGAGAGAAATGAAAACAATAATTATCTGATTGCTTCTCCTGTGTTTGCTGCTTTGGAATGAGGTCTGGAGATTTTTTACCAACTGCTCATCGTTTGATTGGTTTCATGTGAATTGTTTTAACTTAATGGCCAATCACCATCAGCTGTGTTGAGGCTCTGACGAGTCACGAGTTTTTCATTGTCATTCTTGTTTAAGCCTTCTGTCTGTATCCTTTCTCTTTCTTTAGTATAGTTTTAGTATAACTTTCTTTAATATAATATCATAAAATAATATGAGAAGATGGAGTCAAGTTCTCATCTCCCACCTCGTCCTGGGGACCCCTCACAAACTCAACATTCCTAGGATTGCTTTTGTGTTGCTGTTTGGAAGCAGGGCTTAGTGAGACCTCTCTGTAAAGATATTTTCTTCACTGGTTTGCAGACAGATGATGTTTCTATCAATTGGACATCTAGTTTTGCTGCCTGGCTTCACTTTCATCTTAAAGTATTAGCTTGAAATAACACCAGCATATGTTTTAGAGAGTATAGGGGCAAATATTTCAAGGGAATGTGAGAGAGTGATTTGGATAGGGGTGAAAGAATGAAGGCACAAGGAAGAGAGAAGAGGGCAGCGAGGGCATAGTTAGTGGGACATTTTTTATGCTTAAAACAGATGTGTAACAACATCTTGTCTTCACGTTGTTTGCAGGTGTTTGGTTTGCTGCAGCGTGTTATCTCTTCTTTCCATTAGTTTGGGCTCTTTCTCAGTTGTATTGTGATTAAAAAACATTGCATTTTCTACTTTGTGTAAAAAAAATAGTTCTGCTATATGGCCCATTTCTCTGGGTTTTGAGCTAGGGGAAAGTAAAAAGATCTAAGGTTTTTTTGGTGGGTTTTTTTTTGAGTGGTCTTTTTTGTAGTTTTCTCATTTTGGTCTCCAGGAATGGATGTTTTCTGCAACCATCAGGAGAAGCCAACCTATTGGGGAAAGGTTTGGGGCCAGGGTGGGAGGAGGAGATGGCCAAAAGGAGCTCAATTGTTGTCAATTATTGTCCTGGTGGTCCCTAAGGTGTTTCAATGTTAACTGAGGAGTTCAGTGAAATGCACTTGAGGAATAATGGGATCAAGTGTTAAAGGAACTAATTTGGCCTCCTAATGCTGACAGATGAAGTGTATGCTGATCAAAACTGGAAGGGAAAGACTACTGATTTTGTCAAAAAATGGGAATTAGGTTCCATTTTTAAGAGGAATCCTGGCAGTTTGCCACCCTCTGTTAGAAAGAAAAATTGTGCCCAGGTAGGACTATTTTGATAAAAAGACAGAATGGTATAATAGGGAGTATAATGTTGTTATAATTTGTGTACGTCATCAGGAGTTGATGAGCAATCTCAGAGTGAAATCATCACGTGAACTATATAATTCTCAGAAGCTGAATATGTATTTTGACATCAGCCATTCACTGAGTAAATACATATTCACTGAAGGTTTCTTACACAAGTTTTTTTTTTCCTTCTCTTTTCCCTTTTTTCCTTCCCTCATTAGGAATTAATCAGGGCTGGTTGCAAGTGCTTATCAATATTACAGACAAATCTACTAACCACCAAGGTGGGCCTCTTGCTGATGATTCAGGTTGTTAAAGCAGTTTTTATTTATCTAAATTTATATCTTCTAGTTTGTTAATATTCCCGCACTGGGTGAATGTTATGTACCAGGAGCTGGTTTATCTGGTATGAAAAGAAAATCATCATTTTAGACAAATATTGGTCAAAAATCTTATGTGCGTTTATTTATAACAATAATAATATTCAGAATACTTGAACCCCACCAAGAAAAGACTTTAATTCATTTTTGTTGTTAAATAATATTAATAGAAATTTCCTTACTGACTATGATGATGGCTTCTTCACTTATTTTTTTTATTTCTTCTATTACATAGAAGAAAAATTATGAAGCCAGTTTGAACTGTGAGAAAGTAGATATGCAAAAACTTGGGGGGGTTTAACACCTACTGTGACGTGGCTACCTGTATTAAAACCCAAGGGGGATGAAAGTGAATAGAAAGAAGGAAAATGTCATTTGGGAAGCATCATTTGCATTTTCAAGATTGCTTATTAAGCATTTTGCTTTAATGAACACATTTTTGTCATTTTGTAGGTGTTTTGCAATTATCAATGGTGGTGTCATTCCCAGAGCAGTCATAAGTATTTACATCCCTGTACTGAGCTCAATCAACTAATATATGTGTATTTATATATATATTCTCCCTATTTTGCTGCCCCCAGAGCGTATTTTTCAGTTGTCAAACTCTTTTTTCTTCAGGGCTGTAAATCATTTCAGAAGAGTTAACTCTAATGATTTAATTAAGTCTTTTTATTATAGAATATGGCATTAATTTAATTCCTAATTTAAGATGGTTAAATAACCTTATAGATTCAATTAGGTGAATCACATTGAATATCTATCTTTCAAATAAATAACATGGGCCTTTGTATAAATGACATCTAATCTCTAATTATCTTTTTGTTAGGATTTGCTCTTAAATATTTTATGTTTTGTAATCTTCATGTAAGATCTACCTAAATATTCTCAAGGGACTGCCTTCTAGAAAAGTTACTGAAAGACATTGACTGTGAAGGGTGAATGTACTTAATGCATTGAGTATTACAAATATGAATAACTTGAGTTTAGCACTGGGCTCTAGAAAACAATTAATATTTATGGAACAAAATATTTGAACATGTGCATAATTCTGAATGCATATGTGTGTATAGACTTCTGTTATGCACATAAATTTGCATATCATAGTACCTTTATGAGTCTAAGACATATATGACCAATTTCTTTAATATGATAACTAAAATTATTTTAGGATAATGTAAAGACAGACCTTTTACTTACTTTTTTTGTTGTTAAATTACCAAATTCATTCAGAGAAAGATTAAACCAGAACTCTTTATCCCCTGTGATGGCAATATGTACTAATGAAAAGTTACAGTGCTTTGGGTACTTTTCATTTTCATTCAGTTTAGTTTTGCCATTTTAAAATTTATCATTAAATTATTATGATTAAATTCCATTTTAATGAAATCCAAGGTGGAAAAGCCAGCTTCTTTAATGTCTGTTCCTTTCCCATTGTTTGTAAATACAAATCATGGCTGTTGTGATTTTCAAGCTTATTATGTCACTGTTTCATTAAAAAAAAAAAGGAAATGGAATTACTGGGACGATAAAACACCCATTTCCATAGTAATTGTGTTTTAACACACCAAACACCACGTCTAGTGTTTTCTCTTTCTGTTGTGCCAGTTGGGTTTTTTTCAGTCGGTTTGCTTTCAGGGCTTTATTTTGCAGAAGGGAGAATGGATTTTAGAGATCTGTGAAGTGCTGGTAGCTGGAGGTGTCTGAGCAGATGTGCTCACTTAATGTGTGTGTAAAGGACATAAAAATCAACAGCATGGGAGGTAAATATGCATGAGGACTCTGCATCATCACAGCTATGCCAACCCCTTTGGTCCCTCATTGTCATAATTAACTTGTGGGGAATTTTGGAAGGAATTGGAGGTGGAACGTTTGACTTTTTACATCATGGAGTTTATTTTTTTATCTTTTATTTAGGCAGGAAGGGTTAGCTTGGCTCACATCTTTACTGCATGGCTCAGAAGGTTAGAAGACCCTTAGTTATGAGACTTTTTAAGGAGTTATTGACTAATAAAACACTGCTAACAAGGATTTTTATGCTTTTGACCTAATCTTTAAATATTTCATCTTATGGATCCATGCTGCAGTGTAAGCTTTCTTTCCTTGTATTTCAGATTCCAGCACTTCCTTAGCCTTTTAAGCTTTCCAGCAGTTCTTTACTGATGCAGACTCAATAGATTTTTGCTGTTTGGTATCCCAGATGCCCTTTGAAGCAAGAACCTTCTTCTTACAAAGAAGAGAAGGGCAAGTTCCCTGCTCTGTCTCTGCACAGTGCTTTGTGGTGGTGTTTGAGCGTCCCCAGGATGAGGGAAGGGATGAGAATCTTGACTCCATGTTTCAGAAGGCAGATTGATTATTTTATGATATTATATTAAAAGAAAATGATATATTAAAACTATACTAAAGAAAAAGGAGACATCAGAAGGCTGGCAAAGAATGATAATAAAATCTGTGACTGCTCACAGCCTTGTCACAGCTGGACCTGTGACTGGTCCTCAAGTAAAAACAATCCACATGAGACCAATCAGAGATGCAGCTGTTGGTAAACCATCTCCAGACCACATTCCACAGCCATCAGATAATTATTATTTACATTTCTTTTCTGAGGGCTCTCAGCTTCTCAGGAGAAAAGATCCTGGCAAAAGAATTTTTCAGAAAATATGTCAGCAACAGTACTTGTGCAACAATCTTGGGGTGGTGAGTGGACAGGGCTGTGCTCTCCCACAATTCACTGTTTCAACATGAAGTTTTCAGTGAGCTTTGACAGAAGGAGAGAAAAAGGATAGAAGAATAAGAGAGAGAAATTCCACTTAGACAGATCAGCCTTGATGCACATTGATTAAGCACAACAGTAAGAGCTTTTGAGAGAGGCTATATAGCAGAACAATAAATTTTCCATTTTATTACAGAATGGAGAAAAAAAAAGAATATATGTAACTTTATGAATTAAATTAGATAGCCAAAATTGAAAATTATATGCAATAATATGAAAAAAATACTGCTTTGTTTATTTTCAAAAGAAGCAGAAGTAAATTTATGGAAATTGCTTCTATTTTCCAGCTCCACTAGCTTTCACAGAAAATTCTGTTAACAAAAGATGAAACTAAACATATATTTTGTAATAAATGTGTGACTTTTCAAAAAATGAAGTAATTATTGCAAGAACTCGAAGTTCAACACTACTTTTTCTTTTTTATTTTATTTTCCCATTGAGGTAATTGGGAATTATTTAATTTGAATATCTGCAACAGCGGCAGCTGAAATATTATTTTCACTGACCCACTCCAATTTAGAAAAGTCTCTTGAGATATGTACTTTATGCTGGTTTTTGGGGTTTTTTTTGGTTATAGTGTTTTGGGAAGAATCTTTTTCATTCCTTTGTTGAACCTCTGTTTTAAAGCACCTCGGATCAAGGCCTTGTCCCACCTATAGTTTCCACTTTAGTTTCACTTAGCCAACTATTTATTTACAGCTCCAAAAGATGGGTTTGCATGAATATACACAGAATGGAGTAACAAATCAAGCTGCACAATTAAGCTACCTGAATTCCTGTACTATACTAAGTCCTCTGATCCATACATTGCATTTCTGCCTGCCTGCCACACTTTATTTCATAACTGGAACCTTTGCAGTATTTGGTTAAAGTTTCTTGACTCGTTAGCAGGAAAGTATGAGTGATACACCCTGGATTGTAATGTCACTGAAATCTGATTAACGTTAGAAAGATCTAATTGCATGAACTTACATTTAGTAATTACAATATTAATACAAATGAAAAAGCAATGTTGGCATCATATTTGTGTAAACTACTTTGCCATTCTGGCATTGTCTGTTTAATTAATATGTCAGTATCATTTAGTCCCTTACAAGAATAGAAATGTCTTTAACTAATAACCATCAAAAAGTAATTGAAATGGACTCAATTTCTTTATATGTGCGCTTCTTTATACTTATTTTATTTCTCCTTTCCCCATGATTTCTTGTAGGTGCTTAAGCAATTTGAGTATAAAGAAATCAGCAGAAATAGGCCAATGCATATTTAATTTTGACCTATAGCCTCCTTCGTGGAATTTAAATCTCTTATGCTTTCAAATTAATGGTAATTTATCTGAATGAAGAATCATGTTAAATATGCCAGCAATGCAGTTCTGGCTAATCAAAGGAAAGCAGTGATTTTGCAAAACTAAGGTTCCTGATTGAGCACCTTTATTTTTATGGGAGTGAAGATGTTTGTGCTCAGACACTTATGCAGTCCTCTGCTTACACAATGTGTAATATGCATTGAAAGCATTTGGGTGACCAGTGCCTATCCATCCCCCTTTAACTCATCTTTTCCCTTTTTCTTTTGGACAATAATTTGCTCTGAAACAGATCCGAGGATAAGTTTGATGGATGTGAAGCTTTGATGATAAATCAAGCTTCAGAGACACATACATTAAAACTGAATGGCAAGTCTACCATAATAAAAATCAAGTGTCTCAAGTGTCTAGAATGGAAACATCTACAGATGTTCATTCCTAGACTATCCAGCCACCTTTGGAGCACCCCAGATAATTTTACCTATCCTTTTTCATAAGGTTGCAGCTGAGGATGAACTATAAAGGCCACAATATTTCATTCCTTTATAGTCTTAGTTTATAATGCCTCTGCCTGAACTCAGGTTTGAAGTCTCTGAGGCACAGGCTCTTTTTTTTTTTTTTTCAAGAAATGTCCGTGACTAGAGCTCCTGATGGTTAAATACTCCCAACAAAGCATTGAAATGCTGTTCTTCTAGACTTTAAAGTAGTTTTGTGGTTGAACTCATTTATTTTAATATTTCTGTTGCAGGCTAATAGCATATTCTTCCCAACCAATCAGCCAGTCAAGACTAACCACTCAGAGGAAATTTATTCTTTGATATGGGAAACTCATTGGAAGTTACTTTTTTATTCAGCAGATGAGCAAGCTTCTGATGGCTGCAAAATTCATTCTGTAACATGAGACACATAGAAAGTTTTACAGAAGTAGAGAAGAAAGTGCTATGATGGTGTCATAACAATTGAGGCTTTTATCTCAACCCGAAACTTGAAAAGTATTTTAAGGAGGCAGCACTTTGACTACAAGACTGTAAATGCAAAATAATGATCATGTTTTGTTATTCTGTGTACTTTGCTAAACAGATTTTCGCTTGGCATTTATTTTCTAATGCAACATAATAGATTATTATAATGTCTTGGTTTTTTCTTCTGATTATTGTAAGCACTTACTGTGGTTTAAAATAATTAATTCAGTAAAAGTTCCACAGAGTAAAGTGTGCAGCAGCAATACAAATTATTTAATTCACTGTGATCTGGAACACTATTCTGCTCTGATTAAAGCACTGTAACTTTACTAAAAATCTAAATTGTCTTGATTAAATAATAATAATAATTTTATATTGATTCTCCACTCCAGCTAGTGATGATTGAATTCTCTGTGTATCATTGATCAATACCACTAAAGTCAATGTTATTACCTATATATATATGAGAAAGATAAAACCTACCTCATTTTGGTTTACTTCTATATACGTGAAAATAAGATTTTGAGCTTGAAAAATCTATTTTTTTGTAAAAAACATGACACGTAGAGGACGTGTCTTTTAATAACTTTAAGGAAGAAAGGTGAAATCAAGGGCTTTAATAAGTTTCTCATCAGTCCTTCATAAACTCCTTCTGTAGAAACAAATGCAGATTCAGAGAGGCTGGCTCACACATGTGATTATGTGCAGAGTGACATGGCGGGAGGTGGAATGAAAATGAAATTACAAAAAAGAAAAATTAATTATTAGGAAGAAAGAAAACGATCTTGGATGGCAGCTTTAGGGTGGTACCTGTTTGCCAGGGGGCTAATCCAATGAATTCTTCCATTCTGACTAGTAGAGTCCTAGGCAGTGAGTTGTACAAAATCTGTTTGGTGTTTGTTTGGAGCTATTTTTCTTCATCTTTTTGCCCTGTTTATCCTTCCTTGACCTTTACAGCATAACATAAAGGTCATCTGATGTCTTGAACTAATGGGTGTACTGGGCTATATATTTGTGTGAATATAAGAAACTTCTATTTCCTAGCTGTTTATCAAGCAAATGTTGTGTATTTATATGCACGACATTATGCACTGCTGTTGCCCAGAGTTAGAAAATTGATTCATATGGAAATAGCTGTGAGAAATTTGAGATATAAATGCTCTGACAGCATCCATATTCTCTGCAGCATTGTCAGGAATTTGTCTGGCATATTTGTAAATCATCAGAAGGCATGCTGGCTCAGAGACTCCCATCTGGCTTCCTCCAGAGTGGATGTGTAGTGGTCAGGATTTCTTACATGGGTTACTACTCAGAGCTCTCTCTACAAAACACCTGCTGCTGTTACCCCTGGGCCATGCAGGCACACCTTTCTGTCACAGTAATATTTTCTGAAATATCCCTTCACCAGGATTTCTTCTCCTGGGAAGCTAAGAAGCCTCAGAGAAAAATGAAAACAATAATT
>JAXCLO010000208.1:7197978-7254336 GCA_035583995.1 Arremon aurantiirostris
AAATGAAAACAATAATTATCTGATTTGCTTCTCCTGTGTTTTGCTGCTTTGGAATGTGGTTTGGACATTGTTTACCAGCTGGTCATTGATTGGTTTCATGTGAATTGTTTTTACTTAATGACCAATCACCATCAGCTGTGTCAAGGCTCTGGAGAGTCATGAGTTTTTCATTAGTATCTTCTTAAGCCTTCTGTCTGTATCCTTTCTCCATTCTTTAGTATAGTTTTAGTATAGCATTTAATATAATATCATAAAATAATAAATTAGCCTTCTAAGAACATGGAGTCAGATTGATCTTTCCTCCCCACGATGGGGGACCCCAGAAGATACCACACATTTCAGATTTTCACCAGCAGAAGCACCTTGGGGCAGGGGGCTTTGATTTTTTTGCAGTCCAAAGCAAAGACAGAAGGGTCAGTTGGGTGAGGCAGACTCTCAGGCTGTGAGCTCTGAGGAGCTGGGATGTGCAGACTCTGGCACAAAGAATTTTATCCTGGCTGGCACCTCAGGATGATCAACAGCAAAAATGTTGTTCTAAAACCTCTGTGAAGTTTTCAAAAGTTGTTTACTGCCTCTTTGTGTCCATGAGGCAAAGACTTGTGCGCGTATTGATTTCCAGCAGGAAAGGTGGAGTGCATTTCCAGCCTTCTCTTTTCCCAAGACGTTGCCAAGGACTATTCAAATTATCACTTTGTTACACGCATGGTGAATTCTTCCCCTACAAACCAGGCAGTGTGACACAGCATTCCCTTGACAAACTTGTGAGTCTGTGGTTTGGCTGAACTATGTTGATATGCATCTAATTTTCAATTCACAGCAGTTTACTGTCCTTGGGCTGATGTGCTCAGGACAAGTCAGACTCCAGAAAAATCCTAAGTGAGGGCAATTTAAGCAGTCACCTAAAGATCTGAACAGCAATAAAATAGAAATTACACTGACTTTTATGCAACTTGAAAGCGTTTCTTTATATATGCTTTTAAGACTTTGTTTTGAGATAATTGTTGAGTCATATAGAAAAACAGCGTGATGCTAATATGGGTCTCTAGAATTAAAATGTGAATGTTACAACAGCTTTTTTTACTCACCTCTGCTTATATTTGACTTGCAATATCACTTACTCCTTAGGTTTTGTGTGTCATAAAAATACTATGCAGCTGAGTATGGCTCATGAAAGCAGCATGTATGATATGAATGCAATGCTTCAGCAGCAGTAAAGAAAAGCAAAATAGATATTTTCTTTGTAATCCTAACGGAGCACTTTTTTTAACTAAGCATCAGGGAACATGTATTCGTAATGTGTATTACAGAAGTTACATTTCTCATTAATTATTTTGTAGCTGAGTTCCTTTCAACATCAGACATAAAAGTGGAGGGCTTTTTGTTTTTGTATTAATTAGGATCTTTGTGATAAACCATTTTTTGCTCCGATGGCTGATAAAATAATCAGCGTTAGGGTATGTGTATGAATATTCCCTTAGGGTTCCCTTCAAAGACTAAAAATGAGGAATAATTTCATGAGCATGAAGAATTGCTCCAGAAATGTATGACATGTTGTTTGATAAACACTTCTGAGGTAAACCTTGTAGTATGCAATATACAAACAAGGTATATGTCCTTTAAAATTTTTTAATTAGAGTAAAAATGTTCGCTTCAATATGTAACAAGGGAAGGTTATTATAGTCTAGGAGTTTTAGTGATTCTGCAGATTGGCATATTCTATGTGATGTGATTTTTAATTTTTTTCTTCTAAACTTACAGATTTAAGGATTGTAGAGCATGTTTATATTCCTGCTTACACACAGAGGAGCTTCACTGTTCCTTGAGATCAGAAAGGAGCCAAATCTGGCATCCTTAGCCAAAGTTCCCTACAACATACAATATCTGGTAGCATTTTTTTGAATATGAATATTTATACTTTCAAATTGTGCCGCTGTATTTATGATTTTGGCAATCAGCCTGAACTTTGCATACAGATGAACAGGTCTTTAAGACCTGAACAAATGTGACTTAGGATGTTTAGAGATAGATGAACATTTCTGGTGCTCTTCATCACCTAGTACAACGTAGGTGTCGATAGTTGTTACTGGTGCAGTAACATGTACAAGTTGTAGTTACACTGAAAAAAAATCACATAAGGGTTATGTTATTCAGGGAAAGCTTTACCTGTTAGCAAATCTTTGCCATTATAGCATTTGCAGAATTCTTTGTCTGGTCATTAGGGAATTTGTAGGGAAAAAAATATAAATCTGAGATTATCTACTGCATCTGAAGCTTTACACTCTGCCCCTTAAAAGCCTATTTTATTATGTAGCTAATGGAGAGCTCACCAAGTGGGAAGTGGTGTGGAAGTAAGATCTACCTGCTTGCAAGGTATTTTCATCTGCAAAATAGTGACAACAATTCACTGGGTTTGAGATGCAAATTTTTGCATGAAGAGAAGAAAGGATCACATGATGAGGCTGTTCCTGAACACACCAGTGGAACATAGCACTACATCTTGGTTATGACTTTTAATTCTGTATCTGCAATTTGCATTTCCTGGTTCCTCCTTGCTTCACTGCAGCAAAGGTGGTTTTGGTCAAATTATGGCCTCTTGGCCACTTGTGTAATTTAATTTTGCTAAATTTCTGTCTGTTTGGGGTATGTTGACAGTTCTTAGTTTGAGCATGGCTGAAAGGAAGCAACAGATTCCTGAGTATATGCCTGAAGTTATGTCTTCTTCTTTGAGATATATTTTTTTTTCCTTTACAATCTCCATCCAATAATTTATCTCATTTGTATCAGGCTCCAATTTCAAGTGCTCATCAGAATGAAAATGCAGATGGGAATTTGTGTTTCTGTACTACCTAGAGAGATGGTGCATTAGTTGAAGTATACCTTATTATAGTACCTTTTGTCTTGAGGGTTCTTTTATTTCTGCAAATCTTGGTAGATTCTAACTGATACATTTTTTTTCCAATCGAACTTGATGTCTTCTCTTTTGAAGATGTGACCAAAGTAACTTGCTTAGTGTATGCTGATTGACATTTTGCATGGAATTTTGCAGATTGTGCCCTTGTTTCATTAGGCTTTTGTCATTGTTTTCTACTCTTGCCATGTACTGTAATGTCTCTGAGGATGACTGATTGCTGTTGCTCTTGTTAGTATTACATGTACTGATTTCTGACATAGATTTTGTTCTAAAGAGTATCTAGACTCAAAGAGATGAGGGTTTTTTCAAATGCTAAAACAGCTACTTTGGTATTTTTTTTGGTATTTATAACAAATTGCAAGTATGTGATGTGCACTGGGGACAGAAAAGCTACAGATGACAGAATTTGGGACTGATATCTCATCATGTTCTTTGAACCTAGGGCCAGTGAGTGTGTGAGGCACCTGAGCATTTTCTTTTACAGTCTAATTGCTGAGTTAATTCATCCTGATAATCTTTTTAACACTACTGAACCGTGCTGTACTCTAGAGTTCTTTATCTGCCTGAGACCTTTTTGTTAATCTTGAGAGCAAATTCCTCAGCGCATACAATCATATGGTATTTGCACTTTATATAATATCTCAGAAGACATTTGAATGCCTAACTGTTCTAGTCTCTCTCTCCCCTCCTGATTTTTTCTACCATGACATATCCTGTGATAAATTCTGCTCATATTGTGACTTTTATCAGCTTAACAAGCTTTTAATTTCTGAAGTTTTTAAAAAAGTATTTTACTACTTAGAGAGATAAATATATATCTGACATTTTAAGCTTTCTGCCAGCATTTTTTCATTTAATTTCTCTCCTTCTGTGAAGAGTGTAGGGGCAATCTGTGAGTCTTCTTAAGGCTTTTTTCTCACAGCTCTTTTTCAGGAGGTTACATGGCTGTACCTTATCAGTGCTGGCCTTGAGGCAGCTGAATTCTTAGTAAGAGATCTGACAGGGAGTGCAGCTTGCCTCTTCTTCAGTTTATTGATAAATCTATTACACAGAATAGGTGCTAAGATGGATCCATGAGGAACCCGATTTCTGGACCTAGAACAAACCATTCATCACTGGTCGTTGTTGACTCCGCTGGGAATCTTTTGTGAATGACTTCACATTTAGCAGGCAAAAATTTCCAAAGTCTAAATAAAAGAAATTTCCGCACATTTAAAAAGATTTTTATGAAGAAATGAAGTCAAATCAAAAGTAAAAAATTCATTGCAAGTTCAGCACAAATTTTCTTGATGAATCTATTTCTTAGTGTCAAATGATGAAATGACTCTATTAATTTTTGGGGCAGTTTAAGCAAACAGTCAGGAAGAGGATAATGTGAATTATGCTGATATGCCTGGATTTTGTCCATTTGTGCAGTACACTGTGGTCTGTCACCAGTTGTCCTGGTTCTGGCCAGGATGGGGTTAATATTTTGCAGAGAAGGCAAGGCTAGGACATATTCTATACCACCTCACACAAATTTCTGAGAGTGGGGAAAGGGACTCTGCTCCAGAGGGAAGGAGCTCCTTCTGGTCAAGAAAATGAGGTGAAGGAAGCTGTCCAGTATTCCAAATTATTGGGGCAGAGGAGAATGTTTTATGGTTTTTTTCCATAATAATAATAATTTATTTTCTTAGAACCCCTCTCATTGGTATTGTTGATGTTACAATTAATTTTCTTATCTCATTGCTGTTCTTCTCTCAGCTCACTATCTTTGTTTTTGTGCCTCCAGTTGGAGGAGGAAGGGGAAGCAGCACATGGTTTTAGTGAGAGTACAAAATTGAAGCATAACATTTCTAAATGACAAAAGGAATTAAGGTCATTGGATGCTTAAATAAAGACATGTAAACATTAAAAATGTTAACAATGGTAAAATTCTTGGTGGTGTAGCAGAATAGAAGAATATCTGTCTGCAAGTACTGGTAGAGGAAATTATGCCAGGTCTTTTTCTGTAAGGATTATGTAACACTGCTCTTTCCATGGAAGAGTTCTGCCTAAAAAGAATTCTGAAGCACTTCATTATATAATTTATTCTTCGGTTCAGGTGATGCTGTTAATTTTCCTTGCTGGCAGTCATTTTTGCAGCAATTTATATTGCTATAGCAGACTTCTATAGATCACTTTTATCTATTTTTGATGCCAAGGCTTTGAAAGTGAGTGCCAATAATTTTACATGCAAAGTCTGCTATGTGCTTTCCTCCTTCTCAGAGCTCTAGGGTTTTTTTTTGTTGATGAAAATACTGAAGATTTTTTGTATGTTTTCCTTTATGTCATTGCTTTTCCTTAGTAATTTATATTTCTCTCATGCTCCACGTTCTTTCTGTTCCCATTAATTTTGCTCTCTTTGACTGTCCTCTTTTATTGTAAATGTCTACTTTTTTTGCTCTTCTTTCACACATGAAGAATTAAACACCAAACTTTACAAACAACACCATTTTCCTTTATTCCAGTCAATTCTCTATCTGTATGCCCAGCATCCACATTTCTTCTTTTGTATTTAACCTCAACTCAATCTGTACTCTGAAGTGCTTTTCACAGACTTTATCCTTGACTTTCTTTATTCACTGGTTTCATTTCCTCAAGTTAAGTTTGGCCTAAGTAATCTTTACCTCCTTCCCAGTCAAGTTGTGTCCTCCATGACCTGTAAGTAATTTTCAGCACAATCAACTCTTCTTTCTTTATTCCCAAGCTGTTTTTCTCCTGATTCTCTGCTATATCCAAACTTGACAGATGATTTGGAGAACAAGGATATTCCCTTAAACCTCCCTTCCAGCTTTCTGTGGCACTCCTGTTCCTGCATCTGTGTTTAGCCTCCTAGCTGCTAAACCCTTTTTTCCTCTTGAGCTAATTTTATTCATAATTCACATATTAAGAGAGGATCTATTTTCCTCCTCTTTAAATCTAAAACCCACATATAAACCAGAAAACACAGGTACAATGGTTTTCTCATGTTATATCAAACACATCACATAATCAGTAATATATAAAATCAATTTCTCTTATTCATTTGTTATTATTAATAAGGTATTTAGAATTACTACTTTGTACTCTGTCATACTCATCTGCTTTACTATTTCAGATAAGAAAAGCCATTATAAAAAATGCAGCAACATTTCTGACTAAATCCACATTTTTCACCTTCAGTTTTCAACCAAGACATACTTTTAAATGTTCAACATAATTTTAACAACTGCACACTTGACAGAAATGTCATAACACAACACATGGAATTAAGCAAATGATGTCCAAACATCCAAGTTTCTTTCTTTTTTGTTTGTAGTTTTACATGTATTTTTAAAAGCTGCATTGCTAAATATATTTATAAAAATAATTATAGAAAATAATCTCTTCAGGAAAAGGACTATTGCTGTGGCTATGTAGCACATATACTTTGGCAAAAGGGGAAGGATTTTCTTGCTTTGCTTAATTTTAAGATTTACCAAAAGTAAGATAGAAGATTTGCAAATATGTGTGTGATATGGAGTGATTCTGATGTTTTATATGTTCTTCTTTTTCATGACTTTTATCATTGTGGTTTTCTGACTCATCAACTCCTCCATTATCCATTTCTGATGTTTTACTGTGTAGTACTTAATAAAAATAGGGCAGCAAAAGTAAAAGACATTACTTCTTAGTTATTCAGTGCATTTGGCTATTTTCTAGTCACTGACAGGTGGAATATTTTGTTACCTTTGAGAGAGACAAATCTCTATTTCTTACAGTTGGATGCTTAATCAGAACCTTTCCCAACCCCAAAGCATTTATTCTGAACCTATATGTGCAAAAGTGCCTTAAAATACTTTTAGTAACTGATTTGATTAAATGTAATGCCAGAGATCTGCTTTCACATATCAAATCTGGTATCATGGTTCAGAGAGTAATTCTGGTTTTTTGGAGGGATGGAATGTTGTAAAGCTGGAAAGGTATTTGGATTGGACATGATATTAACCTCTGAATAGTTCCACTTTTTGTTTGAGAGTACCTTTTTTTACCAAATATTTCAGTCTTCAAGCCTCTGTTTGGGAAAGAATATTACTTATTTTCAGAGGGCGTCCTCCAGTCTTATTCAGAACCTTGCATGTTCTGTAAAAAACTGTGTTTTCCTGGTAGGTGCACTCACGTACACCTACCTGCATAGGAAATATTGCTGATTCAACCTTATTTCATATGTCATAGATCAGCAATAGCTAAAAAATGCTGGCTGTAGAAGGAGCAGGATTAAATTATTTGAATGTTGAGGGCTTAGTCTCTTGCTTTTCAAGGTCATTGTTGCATATGATTGCCTTCAAATAATTTATAGTTTGCTTGCTCATTTGCTCTGTATGGAATTTTTTTTTTCACCAAAGAAATGTCTTTTGAGAGAACTTTTATCAGCAAAGTAGGAAATTATCTGGTGAATATTAATAAGCATGTCTAGTGTCTGATGCTTGAAAGCAAAGTTTAAGTGTTTGATCCTTAGCTGCACTGCAGTCAGCTTGAGCCACTTAAGCAGATGTCATGAGTAAAACTGAGAAAAAAGGAAATAAAACAAGAAAGAGGCTGTAGGAGTTCATTACTTGAAACAAGTGGCTTCACAGGCTGGGAGTGAAGTAGCTTTGTTCTCTGTTTCTGAATGATTGAAGAGCCAATGTGGTTATTCTTTAGAACACAATAGATCTTCCACAAGACAAGGTGCAGCCCTGATACGAGAGCTTTGGCTTCTGCCTTGTCATGCCACTCAGCCAAGCTGCCTCCATGACTGAGAATTATCCTGATGGCAGGAGGGAGAGGCTCTTTTCCCCCTATTAAGATCCTGTGTTTCTCACCACATGGGAGCAAGGAGAGAAATTCAGCTTTTCTCTGAGTTTATGAATAGAATTGGAGTGAGAAGGGCTTTGAGGCAAGGCTTTATCATGTGCACAACTGGGGGCAATGACTTCCATTCTCACAATGCCTACTCAGGGCACTGCACTGAGTCCTCAGCATGGTGCAGGGATGGGTGCATTTCACCTTGAAAGCTTTAAGGTTAGTGTCTGGCATCAGTGATTACATTTGCAATTCAAGTTAGTCTATTTTCTGCTTTTTAGCTTTTATTCAACTGAATGTAGTGCTTGTGAAAGGTGTTCAATTGTTATTTCTGGAGGCTGATCCTCCCCTTGTCCAACATTACCCCTTCTGGTGTCCCTAATGCAGAACAAATATCCCTTAGAAGTGAGAATAATGTTTAATTTTCATGTAGCTGTAACAATTTTAATGAATAACTCCGTATGGAAGAACTTAAGAGAAATGTGAGCCTATCCACATTATGGAGTAATAACAAATAAATGCCAGTGACTATCACCGTGTAGAATGATTGGTTTTAAATGTTCTGGTTTTAAATGTTCTGCATTAAATTTGGGGTAATGCAAATTGGTGGGGGAAATATATGTGGCTACACTTGGCTTTGTGGGTTTCTGGGAAGCAAAGAATTATAGCTTGAGATACTGGGAAAAGGAATACATCAGCAGGGATGTTTTGTTGGGTTTTCACAGACACATATTTCTAGCACAGACACCCAGATTGGGAAAAAAATGGAATTTTTAAATAAATTATCAGACTAATTTAAGAACCATTGCTATAGAAAAGTGAAATAATATGTTCCAAAACAGGAAGTGTTTTTGTAATATGGGAATAACAGAATATGATGGTGTTGTCTGAGAAAGGGAATGTACTTGCAGAGCTGAAGCTGAAATTCATAGTTCCCATTAGGAGCTGTGTTAAAACAGGGGAAAAAAGAATTGAATGTCAGTTATGCATAACTCCTGTGTAAAAAGTTTCCTGAGAGCTGCCAGGTGCTGTGTATGTTTTAAATCATTCCAGCTGCTGGAGATTTAGAGGAATTGTTCAGTGATATGGGGAGAAGGTTCTCTGCAGGTTTCTGGGAGCCAGCACGGTCTAATGGCAGATTCATTGGTCTGGAGAAAGTGAACACAAACATGCATCTCTAAATTAGAAAATACAGCTGAAAGCTATCCTGGGTGTTTCCTCCTAGCTCAAGAAATTGGGAACAAGGCAAGAATTATGTTCACTTTTTGATTCTTAAGAAAATTAAGTGTTTATTTATTGAAGTATATGCACAGGTACCAAACGAAGTATTTGCTGGAGGTGTTGATAGAGCCGTCCTTCAGACCTCTTATAATTCATATATTATAATACATATACATAAAATAATACATATACATATAATTCATATATGTATCTATTTATGTATCTACTTTGAGATTAACCAGCTATAGACTTAAAGTGCATACCTGTTTCTGAGCGGTTCTAGAGGAAATTTGAATATTTCCTTAAAGAGGGAGGATTAAATCTTAATGTCTCACATATTTGGCAGGTTACTGAACTATAAACAAGAAAGGGAATGCCATATCTTTGAGCCATGATTGTAAGGAATCAGGATTCTGCTGCAATTCAGGATGCACGCAGAGTTTGGTTTTTTGCCTGTGCTGGGACGTAAGCATGAAATAAACACCAGGTTACTCAGTTGTGTTGAGACATAAACCATTATTGGTTTTCTCCATCAGAATTTTGGTAATCATAAGGAATGTGAGTTTTGAAAGCTGGTTGGCCTCTGAAGTTTTTATCTTTCCAGGCTAACGTAGCTGTGTGGAGATTACAATTTTAAATTTTTGAGCCATCTGCAAGTCTCACTTTTAGACTTAATATATGGATATGGATTTTAAAGCCTGTCTTAGCCAAATGAATGTGAACTTCACTAAAGCCTGGGAGCTAAAAGTGTGAAATTTGAAATAGGCTCAGAATTGGAAGTCTGAGCTTGTTATTTGATGTTATTGAGTGTAGTGCTAGACTACCATTTTCAGAATCTCTTTTCAGCCCAGAATTTTAAAAGAATTTTGCAAAAGTCAAGTAAGATTTCAGAAAATATAAAAGGATGAGCACTTTAGGAAAAGAAGAGTTTTGTAATAGTAAGAAAATCTAAGTTGCTCAAACAGGGGCATAGAAACATTTTGAGTACTCATGATAAGTATGTTTTTGGGAATGAGCTATCCAGTAGCAATTCATCATGATTCAGGAAAAAGTAATGCCAGATCCCATTCGCAGTTGAAATTAGGTAAATTAAAATTAGAATTAAATGTGTATTTTACCTTAAAATACTGCAGCTATTGAAAGTATGTTTGAGGATTAATTTTATTTTATGAAGTCTCCAAATTTAAGACCGGATGTTTTTCCAAAGGTGAGTGGTAAATCAAAGAGTTGGACCAATTGCATACACATACATAGTGGGCTCTTTGGTTTTTCATGCAGGAAATAATTCAAAATTTTCTAAATTCAGCTAACTGCAAGATGTTGCAGGCAAAACTACTTGGCACTTCACATTTAGGGAGCTATTAGAGGTGATGGTGGAAAATACTAATTCCCTCTCTTGTAAAATCAGCATGCTAGGGCAGTGTGTAAGCAGCTCTCCTGTGGTGCATGATGGACAATGATTGTTCTCTCAAGGGAGGCGAATTCCCCCCATTTTTAACTCTCTTTTGTGGCCTTTTACTCAAGGAAGACACAAGCCCTCAAACTGGTGAGGTGAGCAGGGAGGCATTGTAACTCAGCTGCACAGAGCAGGAAGGGGGAAAAAAAGTCATTTAGTGATCCTTGGCTTTTGCATTGTCTATACTACCAAGCCAGGGAGAAGAAAATTTGATTTTCAGCATCTGTCTCTGTGCACTGAAATTATTCCAGCTAAACTACCCAGGCAGCAGAGAATGGAGACAGGTTCAACTATCTGTAGCACGAATATGGCATAGAAACCTCCACTTAAAACCTGTTGATTGGAATAGTTTTGGCAGAATTGTTCTTTATTAGCCATGTCTTTACTTTTAGATAAATATTTTTGCTAAATATTCATGCCATACGATCAGCTTAGTGTCTTAAAATTTTTGTTTTGCAGCAAAATAAAGTGAGATTGCTTACATGAGGCATAAGGAATCCAGAAATGCTCACAAACAGTAACTGCTGATTTCAACCCACAGACAGAAAATATCTGAGCTGTGTTATGAGAGCAATAGATGCATTCAATTGAAATCAGGGTTGCTCTGTGAACAAATACCAGAGAGAATAAATTTGCACTGATTACAATTAGTGTCAGACTGATATCCTAGAAAATTTAATCTTACTTACAATGCCAATTTAGGAAACGCTTAAGCACATGCTTAAGTGTAATTAAACATATGCTTGGCCCTTCACTGATTTGGGAGTTTGCACTGAAATGCGTGCACAGGGCCAGCAGCTTTCCTGGTAAATTCTGCAACCCACATAACTGCCAGGCTTACATCCTGATTTATTTTAGTGTTAGAAGAGAAACTGTAATTCATTATGCAATTGCTTAGTTGAGAGTTGTAGCTCCTGCTGGCTGTGACTGTGTATAAAAAACCAACAAAGGCACATTAGGAATTACCTTGGAAAACAGTAAAAAACGATCACTGGGTACTCAAGGATATTGACACTAATTGTGTATTTTAGAGGATAAAGTTCCTAATTCAAGTCAGGGAAATAGTCCTGGGTAGGCTTTCCCTGTGCAGTTGTCAGGATTTATGGGATTTCTTTTGTCAATGATCATAGCAGTGGGCAGATGGACTGTTCCTGTAGTGCTGGAATCTTGACTTGATGGGTAGTGTTCTTTAGCTCCAGATACAGTACTATTTTAGTGCTTCATCAATCTCTATATCCTCATTTCATATTTTAATGCATGTGATAAAAATCCAAAATGAATATATATTTATTTTTAAGGCATTGTTCATCAAACCTGGGATAGTATGGATGAATACATTACCAAGAATAACCATCCTCTGCTTAGAAAACAATGTAACAAAACCTGAGATCTTAATGGTCACTATGACAGCTTTTTTCACTTGACTTCTTCAAGAAAAATGTTAATTTAAACTTATGCTGGATTTTCAAGGTTATTACCTTTTATTTTCAGTATGTCACTGAAAAGTCTGTGAATTAATTGAAAATGGGATGCCGTCTCAATATAATTTGTTTTCTATTCATGATGCCCTGTATTTCTTTTGTCATTGTATATCTTGGAATTCCTTTAGCATTTTCTGATGTCATATCATTCCCAATAACAGCTTTTCATCCTTTACAAATGGCACCTCTTGATGACCCTGGCCTCTTGTGAATATGGGATGAAGGAATGCATTTACTTTCATTCATATCTTTGCTGTCAGCACATTATTTTTGCCATCTGTCTGATCCCCACTGGTTTGTCTTCTTCTTAATGTTCTTGGGGAAAAGTCTTACCTCAGCCTCTTGCACAGTTTATGCCCATTTTCCTTATTTGGCCCATCTTTCCTCATTTCAGCTTCTACCTGTTTTATATTATATCTAACATATAATGCCTTTTTATTCTTGATTGCATTATGCAGGTCTGATTTCATCCAAGCTGGGATCCTCTTTCCTTTCTCACCTATTCAGCCAAATGAAATGCAGAAAGGCTGAGCATATTGTGCAGAAATACCCTATGAACAAACAGTTCTTCTTTGCTTTCATAAACGCTTTACTTTCTTCAAACCTGTTGTTTAAAAGTTTTTATATGGATTTGTTTGCGTTGTTTGAGGGGTTTTTTTAATGTTTTGTCTTTTTTTTTTATGTTTTAGAAGCTTACGCTCTAAAAAATTTGGCCTCATTTAATGTTTAATCTCTCTTGGATGCATATTGCTATTTGCATTGCCTACATTGCCACAGAATAAGCCATGTTTTTTTTTTCCCCCACATCATTTTCTTGAAAAGAAAAATACTTTCTCTCTACTCCTAAGTCTAGGAAGAGTGTGATTTCTAATAACACTTGTTGTGTATTGATTTATATGATGGCAATGAAAAAAGACTAAGAATATAAGAATTTATAAGAATATATTTCCTTTCAGAAGCCATTGTCACTGACAGAACAGTGTGCAAATGGTCGGCTTGCTTGGTTTGGTATCAGTGTTTCAGGAGAATTCCTTTGGTTGATATGATCAATGTTTTCCATCTGTTTTAATTTTGTATCACTGTGGCACCACTGATTTCTCAAGTGTAGTTGTATGCATAGATTGTTCTAAGAATGGTGAAAACATTCAGGCAAAACAGTGAATTTTACAGATATCTTGAAAAGTACATTTGGGATTCAGATTACATTGGGAAACATGGGGGTTTTTTGGCTGGGTGAGGGATCTGAAAGAATCTCATTAGTAAGAACAGAGCTCAGCTCATCTGTATGTTTTTGTATCTTAAATGATTTGATTACACTTGAGATGAGCAGTGGGACCATTCATTGCTGGTCAGAACCCAGATGAGGCTGCTTGAGTGCAGCTTCTACACACACAACCTTGTGCCAGCAACTGCATCTTTGAAAGTACCAAAATGGCACTCCAAAATGGCACTGAGAATCACAGAATGGACTGGCTTGGAAGGGACCTTACAGACCACCAAGTTCCAGCTTCCCTGCCATGGGCAGAGACCCCTCTCTCTAGAACAGGTTGCTCAAAGCCCCATCCAACCTGGCCGTGAGACTTCCAGAGATGGAGAATCGACAATTTCTCTGGGCAACCTCTTCCAACCACTCACCACCCTCAGGTTAAAGAATTTCTAAACCTACCACACTTTTTTGCCCCTCTCTGATAGTGGCTGGGTTTTTCTTGGAATCTGAAAGGAGCTGCTTTTATCTGTGGAGAACAGGCTGATGCTGCTTTCAGTACAACATGGTCATACTGCACAGCATACAAAACTGTAAAAAAGTGCACACCCCCAAAACATGGCTCTGTGTCTAAACTAGAAGATTCCTGGTGATGCTAACAGGCTTCAGCATTGCCACCTAATCAAGAATGTTGCAAGATTTAAAATCTCATCAGCATCAGCTGAGTCAGCACAGCTAAAGATCATCCTCATGAGTTAACCTTCCTTGATTGCAGTGGCTGATATTTGCTAGCTTGGAGTGTGGGAGAAAACAGAAGGGTCAAATGTTAATTATGAATCTTAAGTCATTATTTTTTTCCTCATGAGTATATTTTTAGATATACTATATAATTTATTATATAGTATATTTATAATAATAATATATAATTTATTATTTATTGTATATCCAATTATATATAGTATACATATAATATATATTATAATATATAATTATGTAATATTATAAAATAATATAATATTTTGAATATGTTCATATAATAATTATATAATATTTTATTCTATAATTATATAGATTATATATTAGATATAATTTTATATAATACATTTCATAATTTATAAATTGTTATGTATATTCTATAATTATTATTATATAATGATGTAAGTACACTAATATATTATAATTATATAAATATATAGTATAATATACTTTACAAATTGACATCTTTCTGCCTTTGTTTCAAAAGGGAAAGCAAATTAGGCCTCCAATATAAATGGGTAGGAATGTATGACTGAGAAAAGTATTGCTGATACCATTGTGCAGAAGCTTTCCCAAAGATATTGGGATAAGGCCAAAGCAAGACAATCCATTTCTTTGCCCATGCCCATAATTCTGTTTTATTTAGTCTTTAACTTGAAATGGGTGAGAGATTTTTAAAGCATTACCCTTGAGTTGTGCCAAGTGAGGGCAAATTTGAAATGGTGGGTCCCCTGTGATGCAGCCTTTCCTCACTCATATTGCAACATGAGAGAAAAATGACAAAATTACATTTGGCTGAAAACTCAACATCTCTTGGAGAGTGGAAAATTGACCTTGAGGTACATTTGTACATTTATCTGTTGTTCTATTTTCAATAGAATATTCATTTGATAACTTACAAAGTTAGTAAATAAATGGTATCTTGTTTTCTGCTTATATACTTAATCTACTTTGTAAATGACTTTTTCTTTCCAGTTGGAATGTTGGGTGACAGCTTTTTCCCTGTGTGTATTTTTGTTTGTCTAGCTAAACAGATTACTTTTAATTCTGCGACACCTACTAGTAAATACTTGAAAATTTAAGCTGTATCATTTAGGTTTTGGCTTGCAAGAGTTGAAAAAAATCTGACAAAGTCTAGGCAAAACTCATAAAATATCAGTTTGCCCTCACAGACTTGTCTGTATATGAATATGATGGTTAATGTTAACCTTTTGATCTGGTTTTTGTTTTGTTTTAAGCATTTGGGGAAGAACTGATGACTGTTTGATCTAACCTATCTATGTCTCTTATCTCTGCTAGTAAATATACTCTTGTAATATGGATTTTCTGACCATGATACAGGGTTGCAAAAATATGGATTTTCTGACCATGATAATGTTGCAAAAACAGGCAATGACTGAAACTATTATTCTTTAGTATGCATATAAATGGACTTCTCAAAAGTGGCTGTTAAATAGAAGTTTAATATAATTAATATAAGTAACTTATAACTATATTTAACTAATATTAACTATAGTAAACCATATTAGAACTTTGGACATGTCTGTTCAGCTGGAAGATTTCCTTCCACAGGCATAGGTTAGGAAGGATCTTCACTTATGGAAAATTATATTTAGGAGTATGTTTAGAACTCTGGTACCTATGATGACACAATCCTGACTCCAGATAATAACAAACCCACTTTGTTGGTTCCTGCTGCATGATGTGGTTGTTAGGGGTTGTTGCAAACCTTTAAAAAATTCTTTAGGCTTGCATCAAAAATATACCAAACTCAATCTGTGCTGTAAAATTCTGGCTGAAAACTCTAACCAAGCAGCTTACAAATATTTTAAAGAAATTTTAGTGTCTGAGATGGAAAAGTGGCTGTGCTCCTCTATAAATTGCTGTTAGATACAAGTAGATTTTTCACTGTTTTCAAAGGAATATGAGTAAGATTATCTGCTGTGATCAAGACATATGTTAAAAACAGGAAAGGACTAGCAAATAGAGAAAAATTATGCTTTGACACACAAAACTAAAATGTAAATAATTACTCTTCTGATGAAACAGCCTACAATGTAAAAAGTGTGCTTTCTTCAGTTTCATTTAACATCAGTTAAATAATCTGCAAGGTTCACACTTTCTTCAGATCATTTTATGCTGATCTATCAGTTTTGTAAGGAGCTGTACTCCAGTGGGTAAAGGAAATGTTCTACTCAGTCAGTGCTAATAATTGTTCATCCTGACGTGGCATTAATGGGAAGGTTTCTGTTCCAATTTACAACTATATATTTGAAAAAACAATTTGGCACAGGAGCTCTCAAAACAAAACAGCTGGTGGGAATTTTGGGTAGCAGCAGAAGTTTCACACCATGGGTTACTTTTGCTTACTACATTGACCAATTTAATTGTGTGCAAACTACATTTCATTTAATTCATTATTGAAGTGATCACTGTCAAATGGGTTAGAGCTTTGAGCAACACTTCAAAGTGAGAGCAGTGTGGGGTAGCTTTGATCAAGCTTTTTCCAGCCAATTAGTTTTTGGGGAAAATCAAAGAAAGAACAAAACTTAGGAGCAATGTCTCACAATTTCATTGAAGTTTTCCTGCTGCTTTGTTGCTCTTTTCTTTCTTTTTTCTTCTGGGTTTTGCCTCATGTGGAGCTGACTTTTAGGGACAGAGTATGTGCTGATATATGGTGTATTCTTGTTTCTGATAGTGACTTCTGCTTCACCTCTCTTTTAGTGCTGATATGCACAGTTTGGCTGTCTGTAGCCCACAGATTTCAGGTTGAGAATGAACCTTGAACAAATAGGGATAGCACAGCATTTTAAAATCAGCTCTAATTTATTGGGCTGATCTACCCCAATTGCCCAATCCAATTCTGTTTACTTCTTCTGGTTTCCCCAGTCCCTTGCTTACAGAGTTTGTGCCAGTTGAAACTTCACAGAACTGCAGAAGTGACTGCCCAGAGCACCTTTTCCTCCTTCAAGCCACTTGTAGGCTTAGAATTTACACAGAGGAGGGAAAAAGGAGAATTCCTTAACAGCCATCAGCGAGTCAGTCATCGATAACTGGAGTTATTTCATCATTTTGACAATGTGCAGGATATTGCTCAAAATTAATGTTCTTCCTAGGTGATTACAGGAGCAAAAGCTGTGCTCAATTAGTAAAGCAAGAGAAAATCAGCAGGCAAGATTTTTCTCTAGTTTATTCTCCCCTCCAAAATATGGGAGATGTAGATACCCACCTACTAAAACAAAAATCAACTTAACAATATATATAAAATATAGTCCTTAGATAAATTTACTCAGATAGAGACATCTCAAACTGAATGTTCAGTCTGCCTTTGAAAGAAGGAGAATTTTGTTGGGAGGAAGAAACAGTTGAAGACAGTAAAAGAGTAAATAGGTGGAAATTTTTCTGATAAAGGTCAGAGTGCAGAATGGCTGGTGGAGCTGAGCTCTGCAGTTTTGACAGCTCTATGTTGAGTTGAACACATTGAATTGTTGGGTAAAAAGGAAAGGTAAATGACCTTATGGAATTATTAATGTGATGTATTTAAGGGCAGTTGATACTTGTTGGTGATTAGGTTATGAACACAATCACTGCATTTTTCAAGTAAGGAAATGTAAATTTTATGATTAATTTAATTTCAGCATTTTTCAGATATGACATGGTAATGACTTAGAAAAGCTGGAGTGCAATTTCAATTAAAGATGTGTAGGTGGTAGGAAATTTGCACATTAAAATAACAATTCTTTACATTATTTTGAACTCCATTAGACAGTATGCTCAGTTTTCTCACCATCATGAGGCATTTGTCTTTTATCAATCTTTCTTTCTATGTGCTATTGTAGCTTTATTTGCAAGGTGTTTTATTGTACATTATATAAGGGAAATTAATGGTGTAAGCCTATTTCTAAAAGTGTAACAAAAACCTTGTAGAAAGCCTTATTTGTTGTGAATAAGCACACTTGGAATGAATTCATCTGACTTGTTTTCCATTCTACTTGCTAAAAACCTCTGTGGTATTGCTGAGATAAAACAGCATAAGTGCTTTGTTTTGAAGGAATACAGTAGCTGGATAGCAAATTATAAGCAAACAAAAATAAAAGTTCTAGTGGTGAAGAAAGAAGTCTCAAAATTTCTTAAGACATCAGCCAGTTCTTCTGTGAGAGGAATGGCATTATCAAAGACTTGTTTTACACTTGATTTTCATCAGAGCTGAAGGGGCCTGCTCCATAGAAACACACAGCAGGAAGGCCTCACTAAATATTTCCATTTGTTGAGCAGAAAGCTGAATTTATTATGTTTTTATTCCAATTCAAAAACTTCCTTTGAGTTGTTCTACACATGTGTCTCAACTTTATATACAGGTTTATGTAAATTGTAGAGCCATTGTACGATGCTTGTTATGCAGTGGAACTGAACACATTGCATACTCTTGGTTTAAAAATGAGAATTAAAGACTGAACTCCACTCCTTTAGCTCACTGAGCCCAGCTTTGCAGGAAAGGGGTGAATTAAATGCTTTAGAAAGAATCATCTGTGCTAATGTTGTAGTGGAAGAAACTATGAAAAGTAAAGGCCAGGGACAGTAAGGAAATGTCACAAGCTTAACAAAGCAAAGCAATGTAAGCAGCAGGCAAGTAAAGCATGCACCAGCAGTCCAGGGGAAGTGTAATGATAGAAGATAAAAAGAAGTCTTTATCAGCAGAGGTTTCCAGACCCTGCATTGTCTGGGACAGGCTCAGGATCAAAAGATGAACTGGGCAGGCAGTTCTGTAATGCTGGGATGCAAAGTCACATATCCCTTAGCATTCCTAAGCTAGGGATGGTCTGATGTCACATAGATTGAACAGGTATTCTGGATTTGCTGAGGAATTCTTAATTTCTTCTTAGGAAATGGAACTCTACTAGCTTTTCAACTCAACTCCCTTGTTTTATGCCTTTTCTCTGCTTTCAGGAATAAAAATTTTAGAGTAGTCTCTTAGTAAAAAGGCTCTTGTGTACATGAGGGTTTGAAAATTAATGAGTCATTTTTGCTTCAGCTCTCCCATACTGTCATAGTAAGAAAAACCCATTGGAATTTTAGCAATATTTTTACTATGATATATTGTCATAGTAAGACAAACCCATTGAATTTTACCAATTTTTGTTTTGAGAAGACATTGTCAGACTCTTAGAGAAACTCAGAGTCTTTAAATTGCTAGATTGTGCATCCAATCACAGATGCCTTTCTCACCCTGAAATACTTTTCATGCTGGTTTCAAAACATTACATTAACTCTGCACATTTTTTACATTAAATAAAATTTAGCTTAAATGAGAGCTGTGGTTGAAGACATTACTTCATATCATATCATCAGCCCCACCAACCTTATCCAGTAAAATTAGATTGGCATGCATATAGTCACTAAAATCTCGAGTATATAGGGAATAAACCTGGTGGTGAATTTTACATGGCATGTGGAGTGTTCCTGTAGACTGTGGGTGACATGGGGGAAAAGAAACCTTAATGACAACTGAAAACCAACCCAAAAACAAAGAACAGCTTTCAAATGTGTTGATGTAGTTAGGTAGTAGTGCAGGAAATTTAGACACAAATGTAAAGAAAACAAGAGATCAAGAAAGTTAAAATTATTTCAAGAGCTAATAAGAGTTTTCTTTACATTTTTAGCTCAGACTTCTTTCAGCTAACTAGGACTTAGAGTGCAAAAAGCTGAACACTCATTTGTGTTCTATGAATTTTATAATGCTCATGGGAAAAGGAGGATAAGAAGTGTTAAATAGCATTTGAGATTGACTAAACACAAAGTGAAAGCTGAGGAATTGATGACTTCAAACCCCATTTATTGTAAGTATATTATAATAAAATTATTATATAAACCTATTGGGTTGCTAGATTAAAAAGAAAAAAAGAAAAGAAAAATAACTGCTGGTTTATATTTAGGCTGCTAAAATCCTTGTTTTCCTTTGCTTCTTATTTCTTGTTTTTAATCTTATAGAATGAGGAGTTAATTTCTTATTTACAATCCTGTGGATTAAGGAGTTAAAGATGAATGGTTTAAGAAGGGTTAGTAAGCATGCTGGGTGCAATTTACACTTTTCTAATGGAACTCAAGGATTAGACAGACCCTTTGCCATATTTCTTAAAAGAAGAATATACTGCTTGCTGAAAAATTTCCAGTCCCTAAAGAGTCCCTTATCTTCCATGAGATTTTTCCTATATCTGAAGCAATGTAACTAGACTTGTTTGGATCACTTCCTTCTCCCTCTCTAAAGAGAATATGCAGAAGATGAAGAAAACTCAAGAAAATATCATAACTTTTTAGCCTCACAGATATATCTTTAGTGTCAAAGATACACTTCCAGTATAAATACTTGATTGCTAGCTAGACAAGGGACAGCAACATTCAGATCCAGAGTCTCAGTTCACACTGTCCTCATCGAATAAAAAAAAAGCAGACAGCAGACAACTAGAAGTGTCCAAAGGTATTTCTGTAAAAAAAAAGACCAAGGGCAGAGATGAAAATACTCTACAGATCAGTGGTGGAATTGGGTCTATACTGAAAATATAGATGACGTGTTGGATAGAAATAAAAGTAGCCTTTAGTTATGGAAATATCTCTGCAAAATATATTTTTAAGGAATTATATTCAAAAGGAATAATCTGCCTTCTGTCTCTTAGCATTGCATGAAGCAAGAAATCATCCTACTCTATCAGAATTATGCTTTCTAAATTATATTGTGTAGTAGTCTCCAAATTATGTTGTGCTCTGCTAGCATTTCTTTTAGGTTGTGTAAGCTTTTGATAAATGCAGAACACTGTAGGATTTATAGGACAAGTCCTGCTTGTCAGGAATTTTTTTTTTTTATTTTTTGTATCCTGATGGCTTTTCTGAAAAGTCTTTCTTAGCAAACAGCAAAGCCTCATCTGGACACTCAGTTGTGCCATTCAGAATTGATGGCAAACTGGGTATTTACAAGGATTGGATCATCTAGCTCAGTTCATACGCACATAAAGAAAACTCGTTCCTCATGGCATTTTGTTTCTCATTTTTCTTTGAAGTCCATTTTGTATGCTGGTGGTGCTCAAACAATTCTTACCTTGAACATAAAACTATTGTGGCATTAGAATATTTTTCTTGAAATAAAGTGGAAAAGATTGTGGTCTTGTATAAAACATTATCATATCATATTTTAAATGTATTATTTTATCTTTCTGTATATGAGCATTTATTTCAACCATCATTCTAAGATAAAGCTTTTAAAAAATAGGTGAGATTTTGTTTAAAACCTGTTTAAAGTGGTCATGGAGTTTGGTGGCTCAGGCTCCATACATGATGTTGGAGGTGGTTCCTTGTTGGATAGTTTTGTGCTATTTGTGGTGCTGTAACACACTTTATGGACACCATTCTTGATTTTTATTTGGTTTCAGCAGCAGAATCGTAATTGACAAAACTAAAATTTAAACATACTGTTACTTTATTATGGAAACCATAATTTTTAGCTGAATGCAATCTGAATACTAAATGTCATCATGAATCATTGCAAGCTAGAGTCCAATTTCTTCAGATTGCTGTCATAAAGAAAACATGTATAGTGTTTAAATGGACAGACAAATATTCCTACTGGGGCAGATTAAGATAATAAAATGAAAACTAAAGCCTAGCTTGCTGCTGGTATTGATAAACAGGTTATATTTCCCAATCTCTATTATTCCAATATTTACTCACTAAACAAAATCTTTATGTTCCTGGTTCTCTTATTTTTAAAGCAATAGCAGTTGCAGCGCAGCTGTTCTCTGGTGAGGGCAGTGTGTGTTCTGTTGACAAGAGAAATCTGTTGCTGTAGGAAATGAAATAACATGATGCAGACATGGGAGTTTCCAAGTAAAAAAGAGGGCATTTAATTTCTGACTCCAACATTTATAGATTTCCAAAAGTGACAGTGGATTGGAGGATGAGTCCCACCTCTCCAATGACACTGGACAAACCAACAGTCTATCAAATTTCTCCTCCTCCATAAAAGAAAGCAAAACAATAAATTATTTGCATAAAGTACATGAGAAAATTCGTTACAAGAATGTAAGCATCAAAAAACTTAAAAAAAACCCAGAACAACTGAAATCTGCGCATTAGTTTGCATGTCCCTTCATTGTAAAAAGTGATGTATTTGGAACTTTGGATCCTTGCTTGTTTCATCTTTGATATTTTAGCAGGGTGAAACCACAGACTCATTACTCCTGTTCCACCACAACCTGGGAATGGAACACTTAAGGGACTCAAGGCATTCCTTCTCTGGGTGCACATCCAGAGGACACGCCTCCACATGCTCCGGCACCACCTTTAGGCTGGATCACATCACAATTTCCATTGTATTTAAACAGTCACTTTCCTGTTTTAGTCCTTTGTGCTCCATGCTTCATCATTCATCCTGGATGAGCTGTTGTTTATTTCCTGTGCTTGGCTGAGTGGTGAGGGTGTCACCATGATATTTTATGAAAAATCCCTAGGCCAGGATTTTTCTCCTGAGAAGCTGAGAGGCCTCAGAAAAGAAATGTAAACAATAATTATCTGGTTGCTTGCAATGTGGTCTGGAGGTTGCTTACCAACAGGGGCATCTTTGATTGGTTCCATGTGAAATGTTTTTTATTAATAACCAATCTCAGTCCAGCTGTGTTGGACTCTCTGGTCAGTGATGGGTTTTTATTATTCATTCTTGTCTAGCCTTCTGATGTCTCCTTTCTCTTTTCTTAGTATTGTTTTAGTTAATCACTATAATATGTAATAAGTTATATATACCATATAATATACAATAAAGAATGCAATATGTAATATATAGTGCAATATGTAATATATAATATAGAATGTAATATATAATATAATATATAATATCAGCCTTCTGAGAACTTGGAGTCAAAATTCTCATCTCTCACCTCATCCTGGGGACCCTCACAACACCACAACAGTGCAGGCTTACATTATCCACAAGAGGATAATAACCCTGATTAAAAATGACTGCAGGCACCAGGAGATCTGTGAGTGAGCACAAAGGAAGCTGTAAATATTTCTCTGTGTAATTGCATGGCACTTGGAAAGACTGTGTCTGTAGGCACAAGTGGTGCTGATATTATGAAAGTGCAGCAGCTTCTGCCTTCCAAGCTCAGTCAGGAGAGCAGAGTGAACCTTAATAGCAATAGTGCATCTCACTTGCTGCCTTCTTTGTGCCTGTAATTATTCAAACATGCACATGAATGCTTAGGTGCTCTAACAAGCCCAGTGTTCTACACATTAAAAAAAAAACAAACAAATTTATTTGGTTCAGAGGAGGATAATACTGTTCTTCTTGTCATATTCTGACCTGGCTTTAGTAAAGGAGATGTGTCTTATTAAGATCATACTTCATGTCATTTAAATCAATTAGTGTTAAAGTTTCTGTCAAAAGTAAAAAATGTGCTGAGAGATTGTCAGTTTGGCTCATTTTACAGGGAAGAGGGATGGAATGATGGAATGCCTTTCTCTTACCTGGAATTTCTCTGTACTTGTGGCATGGGGAGGAAATATAAAGTTGGGCGATTGACTTGTTGCTCAGGAATTTCTGAGAAATGTTTATTATGAAATGTTAGAACTTTCCTGAGATTTTTGTACTGCTGGGTTGGAATTTGGAAATGGAACAAGTTTGGCGGTAATTATCCCTAATACCATTCTGATTAGAATCTCATATTTGTTTAGAATGTCGCATTTGCCCAAATTTGTTTAGGATAAAAATAATCTAGAATATTTTTTTGTCTCCCAAGATATTTTGTCAGCAGTAAGCACCAAAACTTTTCAGGTAAAGGACTTTGCCGAAGTGTGCATTAAAAAAAAAATCCATAGAGATTTTATTTTACTTGTAATCACCTTCCTAAGTAAATTACTATTTTTTTATTACCTTCACAGACTTGAAATTTTATGCAGTTGCCTCCAAGATGAAGGAAATATTTCTGTTGTTTATAAAGACTGGGGGGATCTGTTTACAGAAAATGACTGTTGTATTTGGTAAAGTATTTCTATTTGACAAGTGGGAAGAATTGCTTTGTAACTGAGCTGCTGCCCTAGGGAAAAGAGAATGCAAACAAAAGACATTTATGCACTCCTCAGTGCATGCATCAGCCTTGTTGTGGGATGAAATTCTGAACTTTAAACAAGATGACTCTGGAGGAAAGAGCATAAAGAGATGTGTTTTGAGCAACAACACCTTGTAGCCAGGAGCTGTCAGGGTTTGTATCCTCTGTGAATTGACAGAGTAGGCAGATCCTTTAACATTGCATTTATCAGCATGGTGTACATTGCAGAGAGATTTGTAAGGTGAAGCTGTGTTTGAAAGCATTAGAGGGACAGATTTTTCTGCAAGGGTTATGTAAGTAATCCCATAAAAAGGAGAAGGATGACATGGCTGTGGGGAGGGATGAAATGAAGCCCAGGATGTGGTTCGAGTCCTGCTGTTTAGAAGGAAACCTGCACTCATGTATTAGACCTTTGTTCATCTTTTAATGTAAGGGTGGAGATCAGGTTTTTGATCTGTAAAAGTGTAATTCTCTTGTACTGAATGCATCATCAGAGCACAATGTGTTTGCTTGTCCTAAGGAACAGTTGTACTCAGTACTTTTAGCACACAGCAGTTCTCAAAATGTGGCTGTGCCTTCCCTGGGGAGGCTCAGCTCTCCACCAAGAGAGATCCAAGCAGATGCCAGCAGCATGACTCCTTTATTGTTTTTCTTGAGATGCAGGGTAAGTATAACCTTGTAAAGAATATTTAATCATGAATAAAGAATAAGAATCCTGAAGAGTTCGAACTTTTATAACTTTATGTTTATGCAAAACTTGACCTTAATCTTTTCTTCAATTTTCATCTTCCAAAGAACCTGCCTAAGTCACTACCTAAGTCACCTACCTAAGGTCACTGGGGTTTTTATCCCATGTTTCTGCTCAATATTTACAGTTCTCTAAAGCTTTTCTACTGTTATATGGAATGGTTGTATGGCCTCACTTCTGTCAGAGGTGGATGGTGTCCTCTGACCTGAACTGCCTTTGGACACTACATTTCCCTCTGAGGAAAACTTGAATATTCCTTCCGTAGAAACTTTTGGAAGCTTTGCCACAGCCTCCCCTCTGAGACAATTTGTGAGAGCAGCTGTGTAGGTTTTTTTGGAAAATTGCTACTCTGGGTGGCCAGTGTAAAGAAAATAATTTGTCTTCCTTTCTTGAAAATTTTGTAAGTCATCCCTCTGTCCCTAGGGTGAAGCTGGCATAAGAAAATAGGAATAATGACAGACTGGTTACTCAGAAATCTGAAAATAAAATATTACTGTCTTTACAAGATTTGGTGAAAGAATTGTAGTGTCAGCAAAAGTAAGAACACAAAAAAGGGCTGCAGGTGGAGAGGTTGCTTGCTGCTGAGTGCCAGTGCTTTAGAGAGTTCAAACAGAGTTTTGGACTGTGCATGAAAGAGAATTGTACAGAAATTGTGGGATGTGTGGGTGATAACATTCTCAGGAATAAATTCTTTTGACTCAGAAACCATCTGTTGCTCTGATAACGAGTGAGATGTGGCATTTACATTTGCATCTGATGATGAAGAAGCATCATTACAACCCTCAGGTAAAACTGAAAGCTGAAATGATTGTCAGAGTCAGCAAACTGCTACTGAAGCATTGCTGTGTGCTGCTATGAAAATGGCAAAGTTTGGACATGAATTGGGTGATAGTGAAATCCAGTCTGAATTGATTTTTTGGTGGAATATCCAAAGGCAGTGTGTGCTTCTCAGGAAGAAAAGAGTTAAAATCACCAGAGCACAGGTTATTTGGCAAAATATTTATGGCTCATGGCAATATTTTTGGCTCACAAGTGAGAAATAGAAATCTGCTAATCTTAACCCTAAAGGAAACCCAGTCATAGTGCTGGATATTTGCTACAAAACAAAAATTCTGAAGTTATAGAATAGAGTTATGATGAGTTATGGAATAGAATTTCTGAATTCAGTCCTACTAATAGCTGTAGAATTAAGTATTGCAAACCTAACATTATAATTCCTGATACCAGCCCACATTGCTTCAACAGTAGAGGGATGGTCTTAAACTTCCCTTCTAATTCTCTTATCTATTTATTTACTGTGTTTATTTACTTTACCTGTTTATTTATTTATTACAGGAAATTGAATAGCAATACTTTTCTCTTAAATGCTGCTGAGCTAAGTTTTGTGGAACTGGTAACTAACATCCAGAGAACTTCCTACTCATGGATAGTTGTAAAAAAATGTGTTTTATGATTCCATGCCAGAAACCTGACAGGGCTGAATTAGCCCTTACCTTAGCATGATGGAGAAAGGGCAATACACTTCTAATTAACTACTGCAGGAGTTTGATGTTGTGCTTGCCTCAAACCAGAGGAAAGCCCCCTGCTAAAAATTAGGGCAAGTAACAGCAGTGGGGAATGCCTTGAGTAGCATGAAAAAAGTTGGGACACCACCTGAGAAACACCAAGCCCAAGCTGTTAAACAATTTGAATCTCTAAAGCAGCATTTGTCAGGGAAGCTGGTGGTGTTGGCTTTTTCCAGGAATGCCAGCACCTCTATCACTGAAGATCAAAGGAATGAGTTCCAAGTGGGGAAGCCACCAACAGATTTACAAGGGAAACTCTTAGAAAACAGCCAGAAAGATCAGATAATCATTTTTTCCCTTAAGCAGTTTTTAGCTAGTGGTTACTTTTGTGTTATAAGAAAGAACAAAATCAGCACTCTGAATTTTCCCTATTCTTTCATAGGAACCTGCTAAGAGAAGCAGAGGGAACTTTTAACTGCCCCCTTAATTGATTGTGTTATCAGTTATAAATATTTGTGATTTGTTTCTGTGTTCATTGAGAAGAACTTTTTGGGAGACCAAATATTAGTAGGATTATATGAGACAAATCTATTTATATATCATTAATTTGTTTTTTTCTATTAAATTAAATAATTTATTAATATTGTGTAAGAAAAGGTTTTACTTTTGTTTTATGAACACATACTTTTGTTTCAAAGAACTGATAATTAGAAAATCCAAGCAAATATAACCTGGGAGTTGGTAAAAGGATCCATCATTCAAATGTGCATTTATTGTCTTCTGTTGAGCAGTGTGATATTCTTCCAGTACCTCCTTCAAATTTAAGAATAATACTGGAGTTTTAACAGTATTAGTACATCCATTGCATGAGGTATAGCTTATGTGTCCCTAAAATTTGGAGCATGGAGAAGATTTATATACAATAATGACGTGAATTTTTAAACTTCTATATTGCATTGCAATTTGAAGGGGCATTGGCTGGCAGTGATGAAGAGATCTGCAGCTAATTTCCACTGCCTCAACCAAGCCACCACGATTATTGTGTGTGCACACTGACTGTGAGCTGGAAATCATGGCTTCAGTTTATGAAAGCATTGTAGAACTCTTACTGTTTAAAGAACTTTATTTTGTAGGCCCAACTTATAATTTTACGTTTTTATGCAGCAAAAGACCCATAAACAACTTTTATGATCCAGCCACAGTAGGAAAGCCATGGTTGTATCTGTGTGGGATATGGAGGCATTGAGGTTTAGCTAAAGGACTGTTATTATGGTTTTTGAACAGTAATTATTTAAACTAGCCTATTTGATTATGCTAATGAATTTGTGCTTTGATATTAGGGATGTTAAAATTCTTTAACTCTCTATGGAAGTGACCTAAAATAACTCTGATCCCTTTTAATGACTATGACTTCATCAAGGTGTTGTGTTCCCTAGGAATTAGAGCTATTAACCTCAAAGAGAAAAGTGTGCAGAGTAATTTTTTCTGCCACCAGTCATGGGTTTTAGTGCTCAGGAGAGGAGAATGGCGATAGCTATTATGGTTTTTAGACAGAACTGCAAAATGCCTGATATGATTCATCTTTCATCAGTTAAAAAAAGATAGGATAAAAAAGGGAAAAGTAAACAGGGAAATAAAAATTAATAATAATATCTGCATGGGAAAGGTAGTTTATTTATTTATTTTTCTCTGAACTGAGATAAAACAACAAAATGCAGAATCTGTTTACTTAACATAAATGGATCTCAGAAGCAGAGACCAAAAATTTATTAAAATTTTTTTAGAAGATTAATCCTGCAGTTTAATTCCAGTATGCCTAGCCTATGTACTAAGATTTTAATATCTTTTTACTCTGGGTAAATGAATGTACACTAACTGTCATTCCTGCTTTTTTGGTCCAAGTTCTATATTTTAGTTGACTCAGTGGTGAACTTCTGTCCACAAAAGTACTGTTAATATGGACTGTTCTTTCCAGGTGGCAATGTGAGTAAAAAAAAAGGACAGTTAAAAAAGGCTACAAAAATCCAAGGTATCATTGTATCAAAACTTACTGCAGGCTTCTGAATCCCATTAGGTTTTTTTTACCATAACTCTGGATTACTAAGCATGTGTTTAATTTAAAAAGCAAAATCATCTCAATCTAAAGGGTCCAATCTTGTTTCCTTTTACTCACTCAGGGAATGCAGCTGAAGTTGGATAAGGGTGTGGAAATCTACACCTTCTTGCTGAAAGGTAAGATCTTTTCTACAGTACTCTTCATGGGCTTTGTAGCACTACCTAAAATCATTATTTTTCTGTGATATTTTGCCTTATTTTGAAATGTAACCTCTTTAAAACAAGCCAAAACCAAACAAAACCAACAAAACAATAAAAAGACAGGACACAAAAACCAGGAGACTAACATTTGAATTCTAAAATGTGCTTTTGAGATCTAAATATGCCTTTGCCCATAAAAGTGAATATGTTTAATACTTGGAAATTGCTGGAAATTGCAGTGAGACAGCCTTTCTTTCAGTAGCACCTACTTAAAGATGGTGCTTGAGGGTATAATTGCTAAATTAAAATTACTACTCGCACTTCTGTGGTCTGGAAATTAAGCTGGAATTTTTCTAAGGGGCAGATTTCGTTGCAAACACTCTTCTGGTTTTGCTTGGTTAGAATAACTCTCCTTGAGAGTTATTTAACACTTTTAAGCAGTGCTTTCATAGGTTTCCTTCATGGCAACACGTGGAAATACAAAGCAGTTTTGTTTGTTTTCTTGCAGACTTTTAAAAAAATCAGGTGCCCTTTTAAACCCATGGGTTTTCAGGTTGTGTTTAATCTTTATGTAGTGGAGTCCAGGACAAGCTGGATTTCCAACATTTCCAACATTTCACTACATCCAAGTGAAATGTTGGAAATCCTAAACTGAAAGATTTAAAGTATCACTGAAACCCTTCCATGCTGCCCAGGCCCAAGACAGATACTGTTTGAGAGATCAGATACTAATCAAAGAGAGTAGATTTTGGAAAAGGGTTCAGCTTTTTAGGGTTTTAGCACTCCCAGGTTGGGGGTAGCTCACTGCCCATCACAACATTTGGAAGAATCCTCATGGAAGACTCAACAGCTCAGCAATCCCTAATTTCAAAAGGACATGCTTCAGAGGCAATTTAAAAAGTTGTCTAGACTACAAATGCCACAGAGGGGATGACTAGGAATTTTTAGCTTGTGGGGTTTTAGCGTTTTAGAAATTGACTTTCATTCGTTTGATGATCAGTCAACAGTTAAGCTGAAATTCTGTTGTGTTCTCTAATTCAATTCTGGTTCTGTGGGCAGCAAATATTTAAGACTCCCTGGTGAGTTAAAAACTGGGGGCAAAATAGTACTCTTACTGTGTTTGTATGTAAATCTGTCTGTGCTGAGGAAATTTATCAAAACACTGGCTGGTGGAGACACAAACTGAAGTCTCAGGAAAGGCATTCTGAATCTAGAACACAGCTTGTTTTGGAATGACTTTAAATTTTTCTGTCTGTTTAGTCCCATAAGATAAAAATATGTTCATCCTTCATACTCCTCACCAGTTCCTGGCTTACAGAGATTTTAAAATATTTTTCCATTGGTAATTCAACCGGTTGTATAGGGATAAATTTCAAAATGAGAAGAACTCAATTAGGGAGGGGGAAAAAAAGTATATTTGTGATTTGCCAAATAATGAATGTTCTTTTTTGGCATTAAATTTCAGCTGCTAGAATCTCTGTGGCCTTGTATGGATTACATGGGTGAGAACTGAAGGCATCATTTGGCACTTAATTGGACTGTGTGTTTGGGAACAGATTTCCTGTAAAGCACCAATCATGCTTTAACTCAACTTTCACTGAGACATCTTTGGGATTGTTATGAAGAATAACAAGGATGTCTGAAAGTAGGTTTCTTAATTTTGGTGTGCAACTGAGGCAGCATTAAATGGCAAAGCAATTTAAAAGTACTTGCTGCTGTGAAGAGAAAAGTTTTCTTTTCAGTTTTAAGTATTTTGATAGGTACGTGTTTGCTCTCAGAAGTGCAGTAGAGCTTTAATTGCTCTGAATAAAAATACCTGAAACCAAAGTTTGCTTTCAGTGCAGCTGAGTTTGAACACAGTGGAAGGACCAGGTTTATAAATCTTAAGTAACTTCCTTTCTCTGGAAGTTTGGTTAAGTTTTTTTTTGCTGTTGTTTTGTTTTGAGTTTTGCTTTTTTTTTTTTGGTTTTTCTGGTTTTTTTGTTTGTTTTTTTTGGGGTTTTTTGTTTGCTTGGCTTGCCATGGAAAATAGATCTGAATAAACCAAGAATGATGTGCAGGCTGTGAGGTGTAAGTAAATGTGACATAGTGGTGTAGGTAGACCTGATCTAGTCCCAGTGATATAAGAAATGAATTCCATTGTGGTCGTTGCAGAAGCGAGAATATCCCAGCGCTGAAATTTGGGGTAAAATATCTGATCATTTTCTCTTCCTCTGACACCAAAATCTAACTCCAACTCCCTGATGAATGCTGCAGTCTGGAGCCATATGTGATTCTACTCCTTTGCCAACTTGTTTTTGGGTTTTGCTGCCTATTTTTCACTCTTGAGAGGGAAATTTCTGTGGAAGATAATACAAAATTGTAGATTTAGATCAAAAAAAATTAAGCATGTTTACTATGAGAAAGAGTCTGTCTCAGATAATCAATCTTGAACTTTTAGAATGTTTTATTTAAAGAAAGTTAATTTTCTTAGATAAAGTCAGAGGATTTTATTTTGAGCTTTATTTACGTTATTGCTTTTCTGCCGAGAAATAAGGACATTTCCAAGCCATGTGAATTATCCAGCTATAAAAATTGCTGTGATTTGTTCATGTCTCAGAACATTAAAAAATTAAAAGTAACATACAGGTGAACTACAACAAAGTTGTCTTGATTTTATTTTTTTGTGTTTTTTAATTATTTTACTCTATTATGTTCTGTGCAAAACTTGAAATATATGGACATTTAGATTTTTTTTTTAATGAAGAAAAACTCCTTTGAAAATATAGAAACCTTGATACAATACAGCTTTGAATATTTTTATGTTTTTCTTCTGAAAACTGAAATTTGCATTGGAGGAGAAAATTCTGTCAAAAGAATAAAAAAATTATGAGTACAGATGAGACGATATTATGGGAGATGGGTGTAATGTAAAAAAAATTGAAGGGATATCAGAGGTAACAATTTTAGAATTTTATAGAAGGTAACAAATTGCTGTTCTCTTCCCTTTACCCTTAAAAGAAAAAGAAAACCAGCTACTTTTATTTTCCTTTCTTAATTATTTAAACTAGCTTGCTACTAGGCTGGGGCTTTGTTACAGTAGGTTCTTCTAAATTTTGATATTTGAGAGAATAAATCTTGCAATATTTCTAAGTTTTTTTGTAGATACCATCATGAAAAGATTTTCTTTTATAAATATTTGCAAAATATTTTTGTTAATGTAAAATGGACTTCTGCATTGTAACTATCTCAGGAATAACGTCCTGAATCAGTCACAGCAGTGCTTGGGCTGGGATGCACAATGGGTTACAAAGTGAAAGTCCACAAATTCGTGATGTGATTGTCCAGATTGCTCCTGGCAGTGGTAATTGAAGGGGTCTCTTTGCCCCTGCCTCAACAAAAGAGTGGCTTAAGGCAATCACCAGCATTTTCTTGCTTTTAGCTAAATGAAGCTGTTTCATTACTTTCAGCTGATGCGTGTGGGCCAGTGCAATCAGGAGAAAATTATGTGAAGGGGCTGGATTGAAAAAAAAAAAAGGTACAATTTTTGTCTTTTTACAGGAGAAAAAGCAGGAAAGAGTCCAGTGGTTTCTTTCAAAAAGGTTTTGCTGCTTATGTTTCATTAGAGTATTAAAAAGTGTCAACAATTCATGTAGTTGGAAATTGCCTCACCTGTGTGAGAAGAAAGAGAGAGGGCAGAATCAAGAACTTTAGGAATTCTGGCATTTTATTTGTTGTCACATAATATTTGGTTTTCTCTAGTCCTGTAAAAGTTTCCTACCTGCTTGGGTAACGTTTTTACATCCCTCTCCCAAGCTTGCTTTGAGACTACTCTACACCACAGTGAAGTGATCTGAAAGAGGGCAGAAGTTATCCTACCACAACTGATGCAATGTGTGATTATTTTTCAGATGAGGAATCGATTCTTCTCTTCCTTTGCCATACATCAAGCTTTGGTACTGCCAGAAAGAAGAGCAGCCAAAAAATGCTCACTTGTAGCAGATTTTTCTAAAAGTATTTAGAAATATTTAGGTCTAAAAATATTTCTGAAAGGTTTCATCAATTTTTTTTTTCCTGCTGTTTTAGTCTGAACGTTTTTGAGTAATTTAGGGATAGCAATGCACTAAAGCATTTAAGGAAAAGCAAGGTTTGAGCCATTGGCATTCCAGCCTCATTGGAGGGCTGATCTATTTTCAGTGACAGCAGCTGAGGGGAAGATGATAAAAACATCTGCAGCACCACCAGATTTTAATCTTCCCATTCAGAGTTCTGAAATCATCCTACAGATGTCTGCCCCTCATTACATGGCTGCTGGGGGATTGTTTCATCTGGTTCACTTTTGCAGCCCTGGTGTACCTTTAATAAGCAATCTGGCATTAGGCCGTTTGTGCCACTGGAAAGCAGAGAATTGTGATATATCAATGATACTGTTAATTACACTGCTGTGCTAGGCATCATTAAAGCTCATCATGCTGAAAGGCATTTCTGGAGGATTCACTTTTCCTGAAGTGAATCAGCACTAAGAGATTCAAGGAAACTGTTTCAGGTTTCTTTTTCCTGGCAGTCCATGGTTCAAGATGAAAGGTGCTTGCATCAAACTTTCTTTTTTTACTTCAAACATTATTTTCAAAGTAAAAGGAAGCAGCTGTTTTATTGGAGATGTTGACCAATGATGCAGCTCTGTGGTTTTATGAAATAAAGAAAGCAATATCATATGGAATACTTCAGGTATTCCTGCATGTACCTCGCACTCATATAGATAAAAGGGACGTGCTTTATATAAATTTTGATCAAATTCCAGGAGTGGAGGAAAAGAAAAAAGCAGGAAACTTGGGACAGTATATTATGTGTGTGTATATAACAGAATTCTACAGACCAAATTGCCCTTTTTAACAAGCTAGACATAGTTCCTGTGACCCAAAACTATATAAACTAGCAGAAAGAACTTTCTAGTCAGTACTCATCTTGATCTGAAGACTATTATTTTTCATCATAGGAAAAGTGGAGTGAAAACATGAAAACAAAGTTAGCAGCAATATCACGTGAAATACTTCTGGTATTCCTGCATGTATCTCACACTCATATGGATAAAAGGAACTTGTTTTATATAAATTTTGGTCAAATTCCAGGAGATGAGGAAAAGAAAAAAGCAAGAAACTTGGGACAGTATATAATGTGTGTGTTTTTAACAAAATTCTACTGAGCAAGTTACAGAAACTGCTTTTTAACAAACTAGACATAGTTCCAGTGGTCCATGCAGCATAAAGCCTTTTCCAGTCAGTACTGATCTTGATTTGAAGAATTCTATTTTTCATAATGGGAAAATTGGAGTGACAACATGAAAACAAAGTTAGCTGTTATATGCGCTTTTAGGAAGGTGTAATTCTTTTAATATCTTATAATGAAACATTATACATAAAAAATAGTTAGCAAGGAAAGCCAAGTTGAATAATTCTTAATATTTACATGACGTTTAGTGTTATTTCCCAGTTTGCTTGGCTTGTGTGTTAAGTTGTTCCCTCAGCCTAAATTTGACTTCTAATTAAATGATGTGCCCTTATATTGTACATTTGAAGACCATGACTTTCACAAGTGCCTTGCAATAACATAACTGCAATACCTGAGCTGCTGGCACTCTAATCACTGTCATGGCAAAATAATTGTTACAAAAAAGATGCATAACATCTAGTTAAGTCATTAAGTGTGTGGATTTTATTAAATATTAATTAAAATTCTCTTTAGTTGAAATGGATTATTACTTGTTTAAATTAGTCACATTTTCTTATCTGTAACATCCATTTCTGAAGCTTTTAGATATTAGAAGTGTCCAATATATGTGAAGAATTGCATCCTGTTCTCTCCATAAGAGAAACACCTGATTCATCACTTTATTGTCTTCAAATTTTTGTCCTCCTGTTTTTACAAAAGGTTATGTATCTAAGAAGGGAGTGTAGTGTGCTGTGAAATATTGAATTATATATTTTTAATGAGCATAGAGTTGAAGGAGCTGATATAGTATAGTCTAGCATTATGAAAAGCAATTTTTCATGTTTGAGTACTTAGAAAATCAACAGAGATACTCTATGTATTCCTCTTGTGGTTTCTTCTTAATTTAGCTCTAAATGTGAGAGGTTAACTGTATCAGAAATCAGTGAATTACTTTTTTCCGTGCTGAAAATAAAAGCTGAAATCCTACCTTTGATGTAATCTAGCAAAACAACTGTTGCCTTCTGTTTGAGCAGCAGTTTCATGTGGCCATATATCATTAACTTGGATTTCAAGATAGTCTATTGAGAAGGACACTCTGAAAACAGACTGAACTTTGCCTTGGGTAAAATATCAGAAGGATTTTTTTATTTTATTTTTACTTTAAAGAATTGTCATGAAAATTGTTGTGTAAGGAAAACCTGCTACAATTGTGTGACAGATTCTGGAAGAAAGGGTAATTCTCACCAAAATATGTTCACAGTTAATTGATAGTGGAGAAAAAGTTTCTTCTTTACTAACCATTAAAAATAATAGGACCTTCAATATTCCAATACTCCTGCATTAATAAGATTGGAATGATGGAGAATAAAAAGCCATTATAGAATCTAATCTGCTGCCATGACAGGAACTGGGCAGGAATCTCCATGATTTACAAAACTAAGAACTCTTCTAGTCTTATATAAAATACTTCAGACCAAAGAAGAGATTGGAACATATATAGGAAAATATCAAAAGTTATCAAGAAAGTGTTCAGTATTCCAGATCCTTGGATCAGTTTGGGAATTGTCAAGTAAGGCTCTGACAGTCCTGATATTGACCAATATAGAGAAAAAAACAAATGCTTTAATTATGTTGTCCTGACTTTACATAAGCTCAAATCAGGAAATTAATTACTTGCAAGTTTTGATTTCTTTCAACATCTGTTCCTTTAATCTGCAGTGTAAACTGCAGAGATTATTTGCAAAATTTTCACTCAGTGACTATTTGTCAAGTACTTTTAATCTTTCACCATATATCTGTGTAGAAGGTATTTCTTCATTATCATAACCTGTTTGATTTGAATGAGGAAATTATAACTAGTCAGTCTGAAATTTCTTCTACTTTCTGTCAATTGTCTAAAAACAATTTCACTAGTAATAAAAGACTCTCTTGTTAACACTAGAGCAGTCAATAAGATAATCTATAAAGGCAGAAAGGTGATAAAAGCTTGTGACTTCAAAAAAATCTTTCTTTTCTATGCCTCTTTCCTATATTTTAGTGAGAGGAACTAATACACAAAACCAAGTTTTGAATACGTTTCTTAAAAGAATAAAGCATATTGTTCTCACCCAAAATATTAGAAACACTAACAAATTATGAATAAAATTTCCCTAACTTTATCCACCTCCAAAAATAAAAAAATATATGTAAGATTAAAAAACACTCAGTTTTTTAAAATTAAATGTTCATATTTATTTTTCTTATTTCTTAATTGGGCAGAAGAGCTCAATCTTCTCAAGTCTGTGTCTGAAATGATGCAGTGATGGAATTTCTAGCACAGCAACTTTCACTTCAAAAATAACTCTCTGGCTCAAGAGAAGTTTGAACAAGTTAAGGGAAATCCTAGAATGATGTTCAAGGGGTACAAATGATCACATTAGTCCCTTCTGGTTTTTAGTGCATGAATGTGAGATCTGAAAATTTAGCTTAAAAATAAAAGCTGAGAGCATCACAAAACATCTAACTCCTAGAGCTGATGCCTTAGTAAAGCCTCTTAGAAAGGTATTCAGACAAGCATTAATACATAGGTTTATTGTTCTATTTGCCCTTGCCTTTTCTACAGTTTAAATAATTTTTCTGCTTACCTGTCTCATGACTGTTGCTTTTAGCTCTACTGACAATTCTGCTGTATCTGAGGCCTGCCTTTTGCAGCTTTCCTAAAATTCTATAATATAATATAAAATTCTATATACAAGGGCACTGTTGTAAAAATTGTCAGTGATCATATTATTGTCAGATTGCTGGTGAGAGTTGTCTCTGCTTTCAAGGGTTCTCCAGCTGAGTGCTCTGATGGGAGATTTTCACTAAGACAGGAGCTGTGCAGCTAGTCCCAGTGGAATTGCACCACTCCCCCTCAGGATAAAAAGCGTCCCTTATTCCATGATGTGATTTTTTTTTTGGTCTTTTCCCAGGTAATGGGAGAATGCTGGCAAAGGGATTTTTATTCTTGTCATGGTTGTATAGAATGGTGCTTCCGTATTTGAAGAGGGTACAAAAAACATTCCTTATTTTTCTAATAGACTCCTTTCCTTATCTTTCTCTATTATTTGGATGATGGTTAAAACTGCCCAGGGGTCAAATTTGCCACAAGAAGCTTGGTTATAGGCAGGACACACGAAGTAGGATATAATGACAGAACATGTTGTGGGGTACAACAGAAAATACTTTATATTAAATACTTTATATTGCATGGACATGGCAGAAGTGGGCCAGACTGAGGATACACCTGTGTATGTGCTGGCATAATTATTTCCAGTAGAATTCAGCTGTTTAAAGAATCTGAGCCCATAAGGTAAAACCTCCATTCTACAGAGCTCTTGGAACTCTCTTAATTCCCAAATGTTTCTCTTATCCCATGTAAAAGTGGGATACAGAAGCAATCTCAGTGAGTAAAACAACTACGGGTATTGTTAATTGCACAGATGCTTTAACTACTATTCATCTTCTATGGTTTGTTTATTTGGCTATAAAATTTAGGGAATTCATCAGTACTACTGATATTTCTATAGTTTGAATGATTTTTTTAAATACAGTGTTCAAAGCACTGTGTATTCTTAGTTTTAACAGCATGCCATTACAAATTTCTCATTCCACTTATGCTCAAAAATATTACAGGAAAAAAAACCTCTTAATTGATGGTTAAATCTAAGATCAAGACAAAGCTCTGTAAAGAAGGACAGATGAAAGACACACTCAGTATAAAATTCTGCTACTGTCTATGATTTGGACATGCAGTAGAGAGAAAAAATTCTTGCAAGGGATTTAGACATATCCTTCTGGAAGACTGGAGTTAAAATTTAAAAAACAAAAAAACAGAAAAAAACTAATTTTCCAGCATCTGAGGGAGACTCAGTAATGTGAGCATTGTCAAAAACTCCTCTCAGTCTCCTCATCTTAAAAATAATGCTCGTGAGGAAAATGTTTTTGTTTTGAGGAAACAACCCCTTTTCCTTGAGCCAAGCTTCCACAGGGTAAAAGTGGGATGAGCAATAAAATCTGTGTGTTTTATTGGATTGTTAAAATTCAAGTACTACTTCAGTAAATGGTTTGCAAGCAGTGGAAATTAATGTTGGAAAGTAATTATATGCTAGTTATAAAGATATAATGTGATTATACATATGATTTATGTGGTCATTATAAAAATTTGCCAACCTTACTTTGTGTGTTTGTAACATGATCTATATTATAATTGTAGAATTAAAAGCTACTTTAAAAAAATCTAACAACTTCAAGCTTCAAAAATACAGCTCACATTACTAACCTTTTTAACTCCATGAAAGAATCAATGAGGTTTGAGTAACTGCACACTTGGTGGACTGATCCTAGTGTTGTTCAAACCTAAAAAGTGATTTTTAATGGAAAAAATAATAACTTGAAGGATGTTCAGATAGCATTCTGTGGGCTTGACTGAATGCAATCAGTACCTTAGAGAAATAAATGGTTGGTTGAAGATGACTGTGAATTGCCACTGTGATGAGATCCCAAAAAATTCAAATGTATATTTGGGAAAATTTAATTTGCACAGGTGTTGGTGGGTATTAATTCCAAATTAATAATTTGTCCCCTGTTAAAATGTTAAGGTAATAGAAAAAGTTGCATTTTCTATTATACTTATTACAGATCCATCTCTCCCCATCAATAGAAGGCACCCCAAAAAATTTTCATGCCTAATTTTTGAATTCTTTCATCTGGTAAGAAGGTAAGATGAAAACTATTTACTTCAGATAAATGCCAGTCAAAAGCAAGACAAATATCTGGGAAGGTCAGAGGAGGTGTGAAAGATAGGATTAAGCTGAGAAAAGGAAACATTAGATGAAATATAAAGTCACAACTCTTATTTCAATAAAAGTTTTTTTCTTTCACAGTAGATCAGTAGCATCTGTCTCTTTGCTCATTCAGAACTAAGCATTGAGATCCCTTCTATAGAGAGCAATTTTAAATTGTCGAGGACAAATAGAATATGGTCTAATAAGCTTTTTCTCATCACAAATTTCTTTTTGCAGTACTTTAATCTGGTGATTTGGAAAATTGAAAAGAGAATTGCAAACAAGATGAATGCTTGGTTTGAATTTGATTCATATTTTTGCTATTTCTCCTCATGGCACATCTATAATTATGTTCTTGTGAGTTTGCTGAGATTGAACTTCTATTTGTCAAGTACATCATCAAGCCATTGACCTGCATCACTCACAAACTCAAAACTCGGTTGTATAAAGTAGAAACTGAAGCACCTTAAGAACTTATCTCTTCTTGTATGACTGGGTTTATCCAAAACAGAAGGAAAAGTCATTTACTTTAGTCTACTTCACACTACTGGTTTTCTTTCATCAGAGTAACTGCTGTTAGGTGTAGAAAAGGCTCCTTGTGCCATTTATTTTTGTGCCTGGGGAGGTAAAGGCCTGTCAGATTTCTTTTCCTAGTAGCTTTTGTCTGGGAGCAATTCTTGGATTTATTTGAACTCAATTCTCTTTATTTTAGCTTGATGAGAGCAGAAAACTTTGAGCCTGAAGCTGCAAAAACACGAAACTCAGGGAGGACCAAAAGCATTGGTTGGAGAAATTAGTACCTCAATTATGTTGCTTGTGATAGCTACAGGAGTGTATTATTCTTCAGAAATAAGAAAAAGTTCTGTGCTTTTTCTCATGGTCAGACTTCTAGTTTTTATATCCAAGGTCTCACATTTCATATATTCCTTTGTATATATGGCTCAAACATGTTTTATTCACCTCTGATTGCCCCACTCTGTTCTGTGCTGGTGCAGCCTCACCTTGAGTACTGCATCCAGTTTTGGGCAACACAATATGACAAAGATATCAAGTTGTTAAAGAGCAATTATTCTGGGAGCAATTCTTGGATTTATTTGAGCTCAATTCTCTTTATTTTAGCTTGATGAGAGCAGAAAACATGAAACTCAGGGAGGACCAAAAGCATTGGTTGGAGAAATTAGTACCTCGATTATGTTGTTTGTGATAGCTACAGAAGTGTATTTTTCTTCAGAAATAAGAAAAATTTTCTCATGGTCAGACTTCTCTGTCTTCTGTGCTTATTCCCATGGTCAGACTTCTAGTTTTTATTTCCAACATCTCACATTTCATATATTCCTTTGTACATATGGCTCAAACATGTTTTATTCACCTCTGATTGCCCCACTCTGTTCTGCGCTGGTGCAGCCTCACCTTGAGCGCTACATCCAGGTTCGGGCAACACAATATGACAAAAAAAAATTAAATATTAAGTTGTTTAAGAGCATCCAAAGAAGGAACAGGAGGATGGTGAAGAATCTGGAGGGAAAGACATGTGGGGCGTGGCTGAGATTTGTGTTCATCCTGGAGGAGAGCTCACTGAGGGAGACCTCAGTTTGGCCTTCAGCATCCTCACAAGGAGAAGAGGAGATGCAGGCACTGATCTCCTCACTCTCGTGACCAGGGACAAGATTTGAAGGAATGGCATGAAACTGAGTCAGGGAATGTTTAGGTTGGATATCAGGAAAAGGTTTTTCATCCAGAGGGTGGACGGGCACAGGAAGAGGCTTCCTAGGGAAGCAGCCAGAGCACAGGACCATCCCCAAGAATGACACACATGTGCCCAAAAGCTTCTAGAGCTCAGTCAGGCTTGGTGCCATGAATCTGGGGAGCCTGTTCCAGTACCCAACCACCCTCTGTGTGAAGAAGATTATTTAAATATCTAAATTAAACCTCCCCTGACACAATTTCAGGCCATTCCCTGGGGTCATGTCACTGGTCACCATGGTAGAGGTCACTGTTTGCCCATCACAAGGAAATTGGTGACTGTGATGAGGTTCTCCCTTCAGTTTCCTCTTCTGAACAAACAAAATTACATCAGTTACTACTCAGACTGCTTGCTTTCTAGGCCCTTCACAATCTTTCTTGTCCTCCTTTGGACACTTAATGTCTGTATTATATTGTGGCACCCAGAACTGCCCCCAGCACTCGAGGTGAGGCTGTCCCAGTGCAGAGCAGAGGGGACAATCCCCTCCCTTGCCCAGCTGGCCATGCTGTCCCTGGTGCCACCAGGACAGGGTTGGCCCTGCTAGCTCCTGAGCACTGACTCACATTCAAATTTCCATAGATCAGGACGCCCAGGGCCCTTTTTGTGGCCCTGCTTTCCAGCCTCTCATTCTCCAGTCTACACACACCCAGGGCTACCCAATCCTGTCTGTAGGATCTGGCATTTTCCTTGTTGAAATTCATTAGGTTGGTGATTGTCCAATTCTCTAATTTGTCGAGGTCTCGCTGCCTTTGAGGGATTCTGCTCCTCCCAATTTTGTGTCATCTCTGACCTTGCTCAGCATCCCTCAGTCTGAGTCATTTATGCAGATGTTGAAGAGCAAAGGGACTTAAAATGAGGTTCTGTGGAACCCATATAATCACAGGTCACCAGTCTGATGCTATCCTGTTCATTATGAATGATTTCTGGATAAAAGTGCACAATTTCCTAATTCTATCTAGATTATTTTTTCTTTTTAAAAATACTAGCTCTTTCATTTCAAGCTGCAGAAATTTATTCTCATTTCAGGAATAATTAGGATCCAACTAACCTGTCAATTGCTTCAGCGATTGAAATCTCCACAGGTTGCTAAGTGGTTCTTGATTGTCCCAGCTGGCATCTGGAGACAGCTCTTTTTGTGTTTCTGGTCAAAATCCATGTTTAGAATACAAATGGAATTTTCATGTGTTAGCCAAGTACAGATCTTAAAGTTCTTTCATCAAGACAAGTCGATAGTTCTGAAATGTCTGTGAAATAATAGAAATACTGGCATTGTGATATGGCTTCGCTTCAGCTGTGTATGGAATTAAAAATTCTAACTGTGGTGTATTTTGCCCATGTTTATATATCTCATAAAAATATTAAAGCCCAGTAGATGCAACTTCTTTAAGCTTAATCATGGTAACATTAACTAGGAAGCAATACATATGAGGAGTCAAACCAAAATCTCTGTTTGCTTATGGTTGAAACTCATACGATTAATTTTTCAATTATGTATTCATTGTTAATGGGAACAATTGTTCTGTTTGCTTCTGTAGTGCTCTCTACGTATATCATGGGAGATTTTTAACTGAGACACATAAATATGATAATTTCTCAGGTTAATATCCTCAACTCTTTCTCATGCTGAAAATAAATTATTGTGCATGTGAAGTCACATCTCCTTAATTCTCCTAACAAGTGCCAAAAGTGTGGAGTTAGAGGACTGGCATCCAGTGAAGGGACAAAATGGGGCAAAGTCCATAAAATTAAATATAAGAAAAATTTAATCTAAGAAAAAAAATTCCCAAGGGGGCAGTCAAACACTGAAGCAACATTCCCAGGCTGGTTATGGAGTTTCCTTCCCTGAAGATTCAGAACTTCCCTGGCCATGATCCTGAGCAGGCTTGCTTGAGTTTGCCCTGATTTGAGCAGTGGGGGGTGGACAATGTCCCCACCAGCCTGAACCCCTCTGAAATTCTGTGAAATCCTTCCTTAGAACTGTTGCCTTTAATTGCAGCTGGTTTCAATGAACCAGCTGCAATTAAAACAATAGAGAAAGCAGGTTTTGTTTTTCCTTTTTTTTTCAAAGCTGAGTATGTAAGTCAATGGCATTGTTGTGTCAGTAATCTTTAGCAAAGCCAACATCTATTTCAGATTATTCCCCTTAAAATACTTGTGATCCTTTCTCTGTTTATTGTATTGTCTGAATGTCCAGAATCTGAACTAATCTTGAACTGAACATTTGTAGTATAGCACCCAGAGTTCTTGTAAAACATAACAGAAAGGTTTTTAAAAGTTGTTATTAGTATTAATGAGAGCTTAATACTTGGATCAAGGAAAAGAAAGCTCTTTTGTCAATGTGTGCAGAATTGTTACAAAAGTATTTATTAAAGGAATTCTTAAGAGCTGTATTAAAATAAATTTAGATAATACACTGGTCACATTTCAGAGGCATTTTTAAAAGAGTAAAATTTTTAAAAAGTGTGAATAACGGTTAGTAAAACAAATTGTACTCTGTCCCCAAGACACTCTCTGTGCTATAAAGAAGCACTCTCTCTATGCTATAATAACATGTGATTTGATGACATGGGAAAACAGAGGATTATTTCAAAAGAATTTAGTCAACTTGTGCAGACTTCAGAGAAATTAAATATTATCATCTTTCCTTCTCTGACAGCTGGAAAATGAAATACACACTTTAAGTGCAGTGTGCTACTTCAAAAACTGAAAACAAAGCCAGAATTGTGGTAATTTTCTGCACAATATTTTTTTACTTCTGTTGCAGCAAATCACTGAATTATAGCAGTAAGGGCTGTGCATCCCACTCTGCAAAAGTTTTAAACATAATCAATTTTTTACATGTAACCCTGTCCCTGCCACCTGTGTGTCCACTCTGTTCTGCACACTTTCAAATAAGGATGAGTTGCTGTACTGCCTAAATCTGTAACAGTCTGAGTGTACTCCACAATGAGTTTTTTTTAATTGTGCTTCTAATGCTTTTTTTCTTTTTCTCCAGGGGCCATGGAGAACAGTTAAATTGAAGATTTTATACTAGGCTTTCAATGGAGGAAAATTGTTGTGGGTGTTCCTTTGAAGGTGTGTTTCTCTAGACCAAATCTTTCCGTGTTTAATCATATGTGAGTGAAAAACAAACAGCTTTTATATGTTTCATTGTATTTCTGAAGGTGCTTGTTTGTGGCTTGTTCCTTATTTTCTTCCTGAAATGTCCTATCCAGCTGAAGCACGGTCGTCTAAATAGGATTAAAAGCCCTGAGTTGCAGAAATGTATTCCTACTGATTCCTGATTTCCTAGAGGAGCAGTTTATTGTTCACTCATAATCCACTTATTTTCCAACTTCAAAGGGAAGACTAATCTGATTTTTTTTTTAAATTTTATACTTGTGGAGTTGATTTTCTTTTTCCTCTTCTCACTAAATCTGTGGGTTTTGGGGTACAATCAAGCAAAATGGGGAGAATGATGAGTACTATTACTTTAGAGTAATATATGAGTGTATTGAGATGCTTGAATGTACCTTGAAGAGGGTGAAAGGGCAGGAAAGAATGTCCTCTGAGGAATGGTTTGGGATACTGTGTTTGTCCTCATTGGAAACAACCTCATTGCTCATTGCAGCTTCCTGAAATGTGCTCACCTCTTCTCCCTGCAAGGATTTTTTATTACAAGAGATGTTTTAGCACTTCCTTTTGTGAGTAGTACAAGATGAGTTAAATTCAAACAGGAATATTTGTGTGTCTGTGTTACCTCTGAAACCCTGTAGTGACTTGACAACAGCTACTGCAATTTTTAGAAATACATTTAAGATTGTTTGAACTTCAAAAATTTAAAACATGAAATGTTGTTATATTAAGCTCATCAAATCTCAGCTATAAGTTGGATAAACTTTTAATTAAATACTGATGGGAATATTATCTAATTTTGTGACTTTTGGTGACTTCAGTGGCCTTGACAGCAAACTATGTTTCCTAATTAAAGACCCTTCAGGTTACACCCTCTGAGATCAATGGGAATATGTGGTCACAATACCAAAGTTGGACACACATATTAGGTGGCTGAGATTTCTCATTCTGTCTTTTATGCTGTCTAGTTCAAAGATAAACACTTCATTCCCTGTAGCATTAATGTTGCATCCAGTGAATAATTGCATTGCTGTAAGTTTTGAGATATTTCAGATAGAAAATTTCTGGCTCTGTAAATGTCTAGAACAGGATAAAGTAGAACAGAGACACATATGAGCAGAGTTGACAAAGAGGCATTTGCACATTGCATTTCTCTTTACTGGGCTGTTGACTGCAAATGAAGGTACAGAAAACAAAAAGGGATTCAGAGAATACTTTGCTGGTTAAATATAGACATGACTCTCACCTTGACCACACAAAATCTTTACACCTCTTTCCATAACATACTAACCTTAAAACCCTGAGGTTTTGCAAATTCTGTACCTGGAACAACACTTATTCTGGAAGAGAGGATTTCACCTATCTGCATTATTGCTGCCTTCTTGAGCAGGCAGAAATTACCATGTTTCCAAAACTGAGTGAGGGACATCTGCTTCCACATTCTTTATGTGTATCTCTCCCAATTTGATAGAAGTGTACACTTGATGATGATGGGCCTCCATTTTACTTCGTGTTGCTTCAGTGTCTTTTTTTGATGTATTGATTCCCCATTTATTTTTTTTAATATCTATTGTATCTGCTAGGAAAATAATCAGGTTTTTTTCTTTAGACATTATAAGAAAAGAATTATGATTTGCGGAAAACCAGTAAAGAATTAGTGAAGAAGCTAATCAAAAAACTAACCAAATTTTTTCTTTAGAAGTTGTAAGAAAAGCATTAGGAGTTGCAGAATACCAGTAAAGAATTAGTGAAGAAGCTACCAGGCTGTGACAGAAAATGCATGATAAATAAGCACAGTATGTAATCTGCTGAATAAATAGGAAGTTGTGTATATCAGAGTAACTTTCTAAATTCAGCTGAACTCTTCATGCTTATGTCAATATAATATAAAAACAAACTTGCAGTATCCTTGATCCAAATAGCAGATGTGAGACAAAAGAGACAGTATGTCCTTCAGCTCTGATAAGAAGTATCTATTTATCAGATAAATAGAAGAAAAATGTAGATGTTTCTTTCTTGGCTGTCTGCTCTAATGGATCATTGTAAAGTTTTGAGAGTGCTACTGTAAAGCAATCATGATGATATATGGATGATTTTCTTTTTAAAGTGCTGGCTGAAGAAAAATATTTCAAATAATAATAACTTTATGCAAATGGTACATCACAAGAGCTGATGCCATTGAGAGCTGTGTTGCAAAAGGGCTTTTGCTCGTGTGGTGTCTTCCCATTCTTCTTTTTGCACAAGGCACCCTGTTAAGCACATCACACCTTTCTCTTGGTTTATGTGGCTTAAAAATTGCTCTTACAGATTGCTAACCTCTTGTGGTGTCAGTTCACCCAACAGAATCCTGCAGAGGTGAGTGCTTGGTGAAAGGGAAGAGTTCCTGCAGCAAAATGTGAGCAGGGAGATGTCAATAATCCTGCTGGTCTGGAGGGAGATGGACCAAAGCAAAACCACAGGGGATTACATTGAAGTTATAAGAATAATGGGTGACAGTGAAAAGAAAAACCCAGGAAATTCATTTTGAAATCTCTACAGCTTCAATTATGTCTGTGGAAGATCCTCCTCCTCTGCCTGTCATTTTTTTACTAAGCTTCTCTTATTTTTTTTTTTTAATTAAGCTTCTGAGACTGCCATTAACAAAATGCAAACATAAGTTATGCTTATCCAGTACAACGTTTCCTATCAGCTGCTTCACAGAGGTGTTCAGAAGCTGGTAGTACAAAATTTATAGCAAAATCCAAGTTTTTTACTTCCTCCCACTTTGTCTCTAGCTGTGTGATAGCTAATTTGAGTGAAACACTTAATTATCTATTAGCCAAGGCTATAATATAGAATTAGTCACAGCCCTCTATGAAAAATAGCTGACAACTTTCTCCTCATGAAAAAATCAAACACAGACTTACCCATTTTCGGTACAAAGTGACTGGAGTAAAATCTGTTTGAATGAGTGTATTAAAACTAATCTGAAAAAAAAAATCCCTAAATTAAATCCAGAAAAATCCCTAAATTTAACCAGAAAAACCTGGAATAGAATGGCCATTTAGTTTTTAATATTTATATCCCAAAGATCATGAATGCTTATGAAAGACCTCACCCTTCATTTCTAGCTTTGAATTTCTTAATACATGGGTGGGGTAATACTTAATTTCTCACTAGCCATAAAAGAGTTAATTAAAACACAGCTTGATCTTCGAAATACCATTTTTCAAAGCAATATGTATGAGATTATTCTGAGACACACAAGTTTATAGTCAGTAAACTTTAGGATGCTCAAAAGGGGATTTTACAAATGCATGGACAGCAGATACCAAGGTCAGTATGTGCATACAAACCCCATAACCTCCCAAATCCAACAGCTGTGGATACTGGGAGAATCCAAAGGGAAATGTACCACAGAAAGTGGCTGAGAGTGTGTGCTATTCCTAAATGGAATCTTCTATGGCTTCTATCAGAACTGTGATCTTGATAAACCAATGTTCTTAATGGGATATTTCTTGTGTTCTTTACTCTTCAAATATTATAAAATGTGAAGATCTTAATGTGTATTTGCTTCATGCAGCTGTTCTTTGGTTAGTGTGATTGTTTTGAGCTCACACATCACAGTGGAAAAGGAGAGGAAAAAATAGATGCACAAGGGCATAATGTCTGCACACACACCTTTCAGATACATCAGCACTTTGGTGCTTTTGTTGTGAAATCTCTACTCTTTACAGCAAAAACAAGACTTGAAATTCCAAATCTGTTGCCTAATTTGGCACCCTGAGGGGGTTTCTTGAAATGCCTTAGCTTCAGCTGATATTTGGATCATTTTTTGTGGGGCTTTTTTCAGGGTCACTTATCCCTGTGGGCTCAGGAGACAGCTCCAGTGATGCAGAGAGGGCTCCCACTGAGTAAGTGGCAGGAGCATTAAAATAAACCTCCAAACCAGGATGGAATTGTTTGGTGCAGCTGACAAACTCTGCAGCCTGCTCACTGAACCCAAATCAGGCATGCTTTGTTTAACATCCTTCCACTTATTTCAGGTAGTAATTACCTGGTTTGTTGTGCAGCAAAGAGGCAGGAGCAAAAAGGAATAGCTGCAATGCTCGCTTTTCTTGCTCCGAAATTTTTGTTCCTAATTATTCTGGGAATCTGCCAAGATTCCCCTGTCTGCAGGACAGCACAGATGTCTACATGCTTTGAACAGCTTTGAAATAATGTAGCAGCTAAAGACTGGAATGGACATCCAGTGCATGAGTTAAAAACCTTGGCCCTCAGAATTTAATACATAAATGAAAGGTTTTCAAAGTGATTTAAAGAATCTTTTGAGCCCTGTTGTCTGAATTTTTTATTATTTTTTATGCTGCTAGTTTGCACTTTTATCCTTTTTCCTTTTTATTTCTTTTTCCTTTTCTGATGCAAAATCTTTGCCTCATTGGCATTAATTTAATTTATTGCATTGATTTTTTTAAGGATTTTTCTCTCTTATGTGAGCAGAGTTGCTTTTCTTTTTCTTTTTCTCTCTAAAAAAAAAAATCCCAAAAAATTTTTGTCAATTTATTACTCTAAGCCAGCAGCAAGTACAATCCCATTATTGCTGATTACATTCAAAAAGACAGCACATTTTTTCACCTCTCTTAGAACATGAGCAAAGTTCCCATGCAGCAGGTGGTTGTAATTAGTTTTGAATTCAGTTTGGCTGGCAAATTCCTTCCTGTTCACTGCATAATTTCACTGCTACAGTCCCAAAACAGTGGTGGGTAACAGCAAGAGAAGTCTCTGGTACTCTGGTATGAATCTTAGGGAATTTCCCCTAAGTCCTGCTAATGCAAGCTGCTACTCTGAAAATTAAATTCATGCAGGTTTGGGGATCCCTGACACTCAGGTCATAGGACTGAATGACAGAATAAAAATCCTTCAGTAAACATAATGCACAAAATGTGAATTAGCTCACTGGTTTTTGCTGACCTCTGTGATGTGAAGGATCATGTAAAGAAGTCTGACATCTCCACCCTTAGTTCTCAGTGGGAATCACATAAACCACACTTCTTGTCCTTATTTTTGAGGTATGTTGCATGATATTCCGTACAATTTTGTGACAATAGTAAACAGAGATACTTAGCACCAACTGAAATAATAAATAGTAATAGTTATTCCTCTAGTAATAGTAGTATTTAGTAGGTAAATAGTAAATAATTCTGAAAACCCTTGTGAAGATGGGTTCTATAATGTGGGAGCAACACCAAAACATGAATTTCCATTGTTCAGGTAGTGCTAAGTCAGTAAAAGATCTGATTGTTCCTGATGGAAAAAATTAGATAATATTCCCATCAGTATTTAATTAAAACTTTATTCAATTTATTGCTGAGATTTCTTGATGAGCTTGATAAAACAACATTTCATGTTTTAAATTTTTGAAGTTCAAACAATCTTAAGTGTATTTCTAAAAATTGCAGTAGCTGTTGTCAAGTCACTACAGTTTTGGATATAACACAGACACACAAATATTCCTGTTTGAATTTAACTCACCTTGGGCTACTCACGAAAAGAACTGAGCTGCTAAAACACCCCTTGTAATAAAATTCAAAGGCATGTTAATGCTTTGCAACAGAAGACAACATTTCTCAAAACTGAGATGTTGGCAGTGACGCATAATCAATGTTCTGCTAAAACCAATCAGTTGGCTTTATTATTCAAATAGCTAAGTGTTGATAAATTATACAATTATAAAGTGCATTCAAAGCCTCTGTTAGATTAAATGGGTGGCTGTATATCTGCTATAAAAGATAAATCACAATACATTATTAATTAAATAAGTGAAACACAGAATTGCCAAACTTTCATTCCCTCGATTGTTGAACAGCCTTTTTTTTTTCTTCATTCCTAACCCCTCTACTTGCATCAAGGGTGTTTTAACAGCTATTCTAAATTTTTTTTTCTACCACTAAAGCTGAGTAAAACCCTCAAATTTCTCATTAGAAAATGGTGGTTTATCTCCACTGTGAAGTTTTTCACAGAGAAATTCCCTGTTTTTTGCTAAAGCTGGCCTTGCAAATCCCTCAAAACCTGGAATTTTGCCTTTTTTAGTCACACTGTTTATCATAATGGTTTCATAAACATCTCTGTAAATGGTGGGAACTTTCAGTGACTGTTAATGATTAAATAACTTAATTCAAATACCGTAACTATAAAAAAAACCCAAAAAAACCCACCACATCTGAAACTGTAGCACCATGGTCGCTTTGAATCTTACCCACTGACTTTTACTCTTGTGATGGACAATTGCACTTTTCAGATGTGTAGTGTTCTTCATACTAATGCTCAGTGAAGTGCTTCACTGTTTGAATTATTCTCAGGCTGAACCCTGAAGTCATGTGAAGATACAGGCAGTGAGCATGTCCCCATCCCAGTTTAATTGTCATTACCAGTGGGCTGAACAGTGGACTAGGTGCTTCAAAACAACCAAATTGTTTGAATTGTCTGAATTTTTATTGTCAGCTGACTAAAATGGAGGCCCTCTTCACACTGATATTAATTTACCTTTTCTATTTGATTTTATCTTTCAATTATTTCATATAGTCTCAGTCAGTAAAATTATGCCTCCTTTTGTCCTGTTCCTTTACAAGCTGTCAAGGGCTTTCTTTCCAATTCATATTGCTAATAAACTGTATGCAATAGCTTATACTGAAGGAGAAAGCTGATCACTTGATGTAGGCTTATAAAGACCACTGTATCATTTTATCTTCCACAGAAGTCCCACTGTCACTCAATAAATAGGATTTAACTATAAAACATGACCACAGGGTCTGTCCAAGATGCTTTCTTGACATAAAATCCTCATTAGGTTAATGTAAGATCACTGGCTGTAGCCTACATTTTATTTTATATAATGAGTTCCTTTTTATACAATAAACCTTATGAAAGGAGAAATTATTGGCTGATAGGGGTAGAGATGGATGAATATAATAGCGCTTCTGCTGCAGGGATTTATGATGTATATTTAGCATCACAGACAAGGTACTAAATCACTGCCACAGCCAATGTGAAAGATACATTAGTTGTCATTTGTTTTTACCAGCTTCTCCAAGTCCTTTTCAGATGTCATTCTAGAGATTTCTAAATCAGTCTCACTTTGTGTTATTAAAAAGTCTCTTACGCATTCTAATGCTACTCTAAAACACAGCAAATTATTTCACTTTCATTGGTTTTGATACCATTAATATCTGCTCCCTCTTCTGGGATATTTATACCAGATAGAAGAAGCCCTAGTGCCAGTGTGATGAAAACAACACACTAATTGGAAAGGCAGATAAAATATTGGTGAGAAATGTAACAGGGATAAATTCCCCCCAGTTTCCTGAGATTTACATGTAAACTGACAGTTTATTCTCTGATCAGATGCTGCTGTTAATACTAAAACAAAAAAAGAAATTGTTATTTAGGAAAGGGCTTAGAAGGACAGATTGTTGTGGTACATGAGCTATTGCGGGCTATGGCAGTGTCTGTGATCAGAAGAATGCCATGCAATTGGATTTTTGAGTGGAAACTTCATAGGAGCATCTATAGCCACACTTGTTGAGACCAGTGTTTGATCCCAGATAGAGATGTCACAGAACTCTTCATAGTATCTTTATGCTGTCCAACATGATCAGAGGGAAAAAAAAGAATAAATAAGGCTTTTGGAAAATGGAGAAGGTTGGGAGACTTAAAAACTCAAAGAATGAAAACTAATACATTCGTGAATACCCTCAGCTCAGATTCATCACTTTCTGCACCTCTAGTAACAAAATAAAGTACATAAAAATGCTCCTTTAGAAAAGAGCTTATCCATCCAATGCAACTTTTGTAGCTTGGAAAAGAAAGACTTAAAAATCAATTAAGAGTGTTTTGTTATAATGTATGGCAATGTCTTTCAGGTATCTCAGAGAGGTTGAGGTATCAGAAATGGCTTCAGTTAAGAAGGAAGACACATTGTATGGGAGGAGGGTCTGTACTGGAGTGACAAAATGAAAACCTAAGACTGAAACCCAATAAATGAAAATTTCTCTTGTAGCTCTCAGAGGGAAAAATATAGAGCACTATCACTGCCAGGTTTGTGTTCTTTTAAGTAATATTTTGCTTGATCTTGTTCAGTTCATATGGGATGTGTTTTGCTGAGATACTATGACTGGTTAATAATAGACAATTTTGCCTATTTGTGTGTAAAGGTCTTTTCCAGCTTGTCCAAACATGCTTTTCCTTTTTTTCCTTTAATTCTATTACTTTAAGAGTTATTGAGATATAATTGATTGCTAGGATTAAGCCATACCCAAGCGACTTTCATGTATTTGTTATTCATGGTGTTTTCCTCATTTTAAATTAACCTTGAATGAACAAGAGCATGTGTTTATTAGCAACGAGAAATATTTGAAATGTCTGGCAAAGTTTTATAACACACAAGAAACTTGTCACTATGGTGGAGAAAGCTGAGGAGATCAGTTATTACCAAAGCAGTTTTATTTCATCTCTTTTACTGTCACACAGTCAAAAATGTTGCAGTTCTGAGAAATGTGGATTTGTTCCACAGCTGCTGATGGTTTTCCTCTGGCAGAAGCAATCTGTAAAGCAGTGTCTCTGTGGCTTAAAGATGTAGATTAATGTGAAACTTGGTGTAACACAGCTACTGGTCTTCTGAGTTCCCTGAGAAGAAAATGGCAAGCATCTTTTTCATGTATATTTTTTTCTATTGTTGTATTTTTCTAGTTGTTCAGCACTTAGAATACAGCCTGTCCCACACCATTTATTGGGAAATCCCCACAGGAAAGGCTCAACAAGCATGTCTCTGTTTTCGCTCATGAGGAATCCTGGTGAGAATCATTCAAACGTGAGGACAAAACGAAGGAGGGAAGATGTAAGTCAGTCATCAGGTCTGAAAACACAGTTTTTGTGTTTAATTTTATGTTTTGAAAAATAGGCACAGACATAGTGATTGGTGCTTTGTGCGCATTTGCAGTATCACCATTGACAGCTTCCTTTTTATGGGAACAATGCCCTCTGAGGACCAAATACCTCTTTGTCTAGATTGCCGAGGACAGAAACATCTAAGATAAGCAAGATAGCAGGAATTAAATAATTCCAAGTCCCCTTAACTCTAATGACCATAAAGCACAAATAATGCACACTCAAACTAATCGTTATTTATAATGATTTCTGAAACTACATTATAAAGTCTGAAGTAAACTCAGATTAAAATCAATTCTATGTCACATCAGTAGTGATGTGCCTTCTGGAGTCAGTATGAAATACAGAAAATGGTTATTAAAGACTATATTCATTAAAACCTGTGAATTCATGTTTCTGAAAGCATCTTTAAAAAAAACAGCTCAGATAGATTCATAGAAAATGCTGAGTTGCAAGGATCACTGATCTAACTCCTGGCTCTGTACAGGATGCCCCAAGACACCATATGGACACCTAGAGTATTGTCTAAATGCTTCTTGGGCTCTGCTGGGCTTTGTGCTGTGACCACTGCCCTGGGAAGCTGTTCCAGTGGAGAACCTTTTCCTGATATCCAGACTAAACATCCCCTGACTCAGCTTCATGGTTTTCCTTCAAATCCTGTCCCTGTCCTGAGAGTAAAGAGATCAGTGTCTGTCCCTCCTCTTCCCATCATGAGGATGCTGTAACTGCAACGAGATCTCCCCTCAGTCTCCTCTTCTCCAGGCTGAACACCAATCTCAGCCACTCCTCCTGAGGTTTTCCCTCCAGATCCTTCACCATATTCATTTTCCTCCTCTGGATGTCCTCTATCAACTTAATATCCTTTTAATAATTCCAAAACTGCACGCAGTACTCAGTGTGAGGCTCCACTTGTAGAGCAGGACCATCACCTTTTTCTCATTTTTAGTTTTAAGTGTCATTGACAATGTTTTTGTGTATATATGTGTCACCTATATGTCCAAACAGAATGTCAAGATTATAATTTTACTACTTTTGGTAGTTTGAAATAGTTTTGTTTTTAGTTAAGGTAAAGAAAGAACATCAGATGCAGAAGTAATTCTTTCTTAGAGAACATTACATCTTCCTGTGTGCTTGGCAGAGCCAATTACTGGCTGGCTATAAAAAAAAATGATATGGCAAGTAACCAATTAGAAAAACTCTACAAATCGCTGTATTTTAGAGAAGAAAGAACTTCTAAAACCTGATTTGTAATTTGCCATCATTGTAGCTCCATCTGCATGGCTAAAAAGTGGAGGTGAAGAGAGGGTTAGCTGGATAAAATGTTTGTGAATTTAGAAATCTCAGTTCAGATAAATTGAGTTGTTTTTAGGCTGATTGAGTTACACACTTGCATTTGGGATGCTCCACATGTATAAATACATGCTTAAATATTAATGAGATCATGTGAAAGACCATAGAGTATTCTGATACTAAAATAGCGAAGTGAAATTGAAAATTAAGAAAGTAAATTTATCCTGGTTCCTGTTTTCTTCAGAGGAGAGGAGCTACCCCCCTACCCTTCTCCCGAATCAGAGAAAAGGAAAAATGAAGAGAACAACATGGAGACACTGAGGTCAGTGAAGGAGGAGTCAAATCTGAGATGGAAGGAGATCTTTAACCGTGCGCTGAAATTCTGTGGTAAGGCTATGGTGAAGAGATGATTGAGACCTCAGGCTCTTTTTTCCCCTGTAACTCATGGGATGCAGTGTTCTAACCCAACCATGAACAGAGGCACCAGTGCTGAAACAAGCAGACCTTGAAGTAGCTGTGATTCAATGAAAATCTTGAATAGAAAGAGAAAGGTGAGAGAGATGAAAAGCTTTGCCCCAGGAATAGAAGAAGAAAACCTCTGTTACCAGAGATAAATGAAGAGAACTTTTGTTTCCATGCTAGAACAGCTCATCCTTAAAATTGCTTGATCAAGCAATTAAAATCAAGCAATTTAAAGGATGAGTTGAGACGACCCATGTTTGGTAGTTGTGGGAAGACTAATAAACTGTGGGAGGGATTTAATGATTGCAGATTTCCAGGCAGCTGCCATTCATGAAAATTAAAACCATGAGGAAACTCTTTCTTGTGGAAAAATCTCCATGGCATGGCAGGAGACACTCCTCTCCCTAGGTGGACTGAAGAAAGATTATTTTAGAAGTGGTAAGCTGACTGAAAATACCAGGGAGGAGAAGTGTTCTAAAGGTTTATTCTGATGCTTATTATTCTTCTTTCAGTTCTTTTAATGAAACTTTATTTATACCCTTTAAAGTTTAGAGCCTACTTTTGCCCTTCTCCTAATCCTTATCTCACAGCAGAAAATGAATAAATAAATTTAGTGGGTGCACTGACTTTTGGCCAGCTCTTAACTGACCACATGCTTGTATAGATGTACAAAATTAACAGATTTTACAAATGGATTCCAGTTTCTTAATTGTTGAGGAATCCTATTTGCTTCTACTTCTGAAAAGAGAATGTATTTATTTTTCCCATGCTGTGTATATACCCAAATGTGGCAAGAAAACTCAAAACATATTTCTGGCACTGTGAGTATGGAAAATTAACACTGAACTTAACAACTTTGGATAATTGTGTTTGTTGAGGCTTTGGCATATGTTGCATTTGCTATTAAAAAAAAATCTGTTGTTAACAACCACTCCATTTACAGTTTAATGTTTGGTATGACTTTAGACAATGAAAGTTGTATGAACATTTTTGCATGTAGATTGGCACACTAAAAGTTATTAGAAGTAGAGAAATCAAACAATATTTAAATTACCTTAAACATTTCACAATTATTACTAGAAAGAAATTGCACATTCCCCTTAAAAAAAACCCATTCAGAGTCTAACAGAAGTGCAGGGAATGGATTTTTTAAAAAAGAGTGAAAAAAGAACATTAAAAAAAGGCAAAAGGAGTCACACAGTAGTCAGATAAGATTTTTCATCTGTGGACTTTCACTGCACTTTTCTTCAACTCAATTGGAAGTGATTCAGTGAGTGAAGCTGCTAGGAATGAAGTAGGTGTTTCCAAGTGTCAGTCAACAGAAAAATGATAAAAATGCTGCAGAAGCCAATGCTGGTTTTCAGAGCTAGGAAATTAAATGGCAGTGTCCTTTGTATTCAAATCAGTTTGGCCTCCCCTAGTATTTTAAATTCTTGCAAATTTTTAAGAAGTTCAACATGAACAAAATGGTGAAATGCACAGTAGGTCAGTGTTTTGTTCTATGAAATCCTGTAACTCCAAGAAAATAGTGAAATGTCTTTTTTACAGACTCCGCTGTGAATATCTTGCTGTGCATCTGATACCATAGCACTGTCATCTGCTCCTCTCTCAAACAAATTTTTCTAAACTTGCATACTTGTAAACTCTGTTTTTATGTGAACCCACAAGAAAAAAATGCCAGGGAAAGAATCTTGATTATAAAGGATATTATTATTAGTAGTAGTAGTAGTAGTATGGAAAACAACCTGGAAATTTTTCACAAAAGTGAACATAATGGCACTTAGTTGTTAAGTGGCCACAATAAATAATCTCTTTTAATATTGCAAAAAGGAAGGGATGATTTGTGATTTTCTCATGAGTTAGTGAGTAGTAGTTTCATGGCTGATGTTTCTTTTGCCCACTCTACTCAGTTTCTGCTCTGAAGGCCTCTTTCTGCACTGGCACACATGGCCAACAATCTGTTTTATCTGATTCAGGAAGAACAAAACAATATCAGGGAAGAACAAAATTTCATATGAGAAGCTCATTTAGTTTTGCCTAACCTTTGTCTTATTTCTCTTCCTTCAGGAATAGCCATGGTAGCATAGCTTCTCTTCTATTAACAACCATATTTAAAAATCTGTAAAAATTCCTCATTTGGCAACAGTTTCTTCTGATACCCAAATTTTAGAGATTATTTATGCCTTAAAAACTTCTTATAGCCACCTGTAAAAGACGATAAATTATGCCAAAATGCGTTAAGGGCTCCCAAGTCAAACCTCTTAGCAGAGCTGTAATTTGCCATCACTGTAGCTCCATCTGCACGGCTAAAAAGTGGAGGTGAAGAGAGGGTTAGCTGGATAAAATGTTTGTGAATTTAGAAATCTCAGTTCAGATAAATT
>JAXCLO010000208.1:7254436-7297880 GCA_035583995.1 Arremon aurantiirostris
TTAGCAGAGCTGTAATTTGCTATCACTGTAGCTCCATCTGCACGGCTAAAAAGTGGAGGTGAACAGAGGGTTAGCTGGATAAAATGTTTGTGAATTTAGAAACCTCAGTTCAGATAAATTGAGTTGTTTTTAGGCTGATTGAGTTACACACTTGCATTTGGGATTGGCTCCACATGTATAAATACAATAATTGTATTGTATTTGGCATGCTCCACATGTATAAATACATGCCTAAATATTAATAGATCATGTGAAAGACCATAGAGTATTCTGATGCTAAAATAGTGAGGCGAAATTGAAAATTAAGAAAGTAAATGTATCCTGGTTGGCAAAAATTATTTGTAGACTTGTAGCTTCTTGTTCAATGGCGTTTTAAGAGTGACTCCAAAGCTAAAATTTTTTTAGTGGTTTCCCAGAAAATCTTCATTCAGGTGGGGTTAATTGATATCAAACAGTGGTGTATTAATTAAGGAAAATTTGGGGCTGGCCTGTACTAACCAAACTAAAGAAGTACTTTATAAAACTGTGTGGCTGTGCTTCCATCACACCCTCCACACAGCTGGAAGGTGGGAGAGGATGCCCAGAGGTCCCAGATTTGCCCAGAGCTGCAAACACCAGGATAGAAAGTTTTTTGTACACCTGTGTGCAAAAGATCTATCCTGCATCATCCAGAGACAGTGGGAAAAGGTATCTGACCTTCTGTAAGAGGCCATCTCTTTAAAACTCTTCCTTGGGTCAAATTCCACATAGATTTCAAACCTCTGGTGTGAGTTTTGCTGATTTATGGTGGGACACTGCAAAAAGTCATACCTCCAGCTCATTCAACCTTGTACAGGCTTTGGTAATCTATCAATAATGGTATGGGGTCTAAACACCTTTTAAAACTTTTTAAAATTGTATCAGTAGCCGCAATGTTCAAAAAAATGAAACTGGGAAGTCAAGTTCTCCAAAGTTAGGAAGTGACATGATTTCAGTGAAACCTGAATTTTAACAATTTAAACTCTGTGCAGAGACTGTTTAAGGTCTGAGACTTTCAGATTCTCCCTACAGTTATGATAACAGTGGTTGCCAGAAATCTACATTCTTCTCTGTATCAGAGGGTGGTGATGGAGGCTTTCAAGTGACTTCCAGCAATAAATTTAAATGTATTTTTTTTCCTTTCATTTAATTGCAGACCTGCTTGAAAAAGAACACCTGCTCCGCCTTGTCAGTAGGTACCAGTAAAGTTCTTCTTCTCATGTACAGCCATGACTGAGGAGCAAAAATGGTACAAATTGTTCATTTAAAAGGATAAAATATACCTAAAAACATAAACTGACAACATCAGCTCTTCTGTTTCCTGGATTATCAATCTTTGATTTCACAACTTAACAAAGATAATTTTTGAGAAGTCTATTTGACACAGTTCTTCATGGTAAAGATTTTAAAAGAAAAAAAAAGTTACCAATGCATCTATTTTAGCTCATATTGTGAAAAAAAAAAAAAAAAATGTGGGCTCTGTTTCCAGCCTTGACATGATATCTGTGTAAACACTTGCCTGGATCAATAAGGCTGTCTTTGATTTTTGGCCTAAAAAAGGAATACTGCTATGTGATCTTCCTTTCTGAACGTTGTAGGTTTTTTAAAAATATCTCCAGATACTGAGGTGTGACATGGTTAATTTGAAGAAATTTAGGAATCAAATAGAATCATCTATTTCAAAGATTCCCTGGGAGGCTTATTTTGGTTAATTCCCTCTTTCTTTTTCAACTGCTGTGCCCTGTGAAGTCATTGAGTAGATCTGTGGTTTTCTTTCAGAGAGGAGAAAAATGGCCAAATGAGATTAAATTAATGGGTTTCCCTTTATTCAGCTGCAATCCTTTCAAGAGACTTGATTGATGTTTTGCTATTTTCACATTTCGTTACATTCCTTGCCATTTGAATGAATTGTCAATATTATAATGTCTTGAATACTCTGTAAATTATATCATAAGTACTCCCACTTTGTTTACACGCTGAATTGTGATTGATCTATCCATTTTGTATTTCTTTAATTTATAACTCTCCTAATTGCTAAGTATAATGGGACCAATCAAACCCCAAATTATTTAAAGCAAAGCAGTGATTTAATCTGTTGTCTTTCATAGATGGCATGAGGTACTAAACCCCAGCCCTGTTTCAAATGGCTCTGAGAATACAGATGACTAAATATAACGTGAAGATTGGGGTTTTTTGCCAGTTTTGTTTTGGTTTTTAACAAGCCTGGTTTAAATACATTCCTCCTCACTTAGGTGAGACTACCCCCCAACTGTGTACTGTTCTGTTTCTCTATTCCCAGGAAAAATATAAATGAATATAAATAAAATAAAATATATGAAAAGTGAGTGTGGAGGAGCAATCATGACCACAGTTGGTGGAGGAATTGTTACTGAGGTAAAAAGGGAGGTAATGGGAGCTGGCAGTATTAGTGATGTATACTGAAAGTGGATTGTGTAGAAAAAAAAGAGGAACAAGGAAAACCCAGGGAAGAAGAAAAGGACGAGACTGTGAGTGGAAGAAAAAGAAAATTTTCCATTCCTTTCAACTTTGAGACTAATCCTGCTTACTTGCTTTCTCTTCTTAGCAGTCTGTTTTACCTCTTGTTCTTCCCCTTCCCCTTTGCCCTTCAGAGGCAGGGGAAGAAAAAAGAAGGGAAAAAAAAAAAAAGAATAGATGGAAAAGCAAGAGTGAATTTTCCTCATTGGCTCCCTGACTGTGAGATTGCTTCTCCTTTCAGGTGTTCTAGTGTGCTTGGTGTTGTTCTGGAATTGCACTTTTTATCTTGTCAGCAGCTGTGATGAGATAAAACTGGGAAAGGGTGTGACACACATGGCTGGTTTGAATTCTTTCTGAAACTCATCGTGTTTCTTAGATGAACAAATATATTATGTGCAAGTTGGAGTATATCACAGGAAAAAAAAATTGCCAGACAGAGCTCAGTGTGCTCTGGTTTCATCCTTAAACCATACCAGTGTTAGATATTGTTTGTGAAAACCAAGAATGGAATATTTCTAAATGTGTGACCTGGATTTTTTATTACCAGAACAATAATTTTTTTTTGTTCTTGAGCATTCTCATTCTCTTTTGAGTAAATCTTGTGCAGGCTCTTGAATGAAGGTTTTTTTATCAGTGGAGAGCAGGCTGAAAATGGTAGTGAATCTGAATAACATTAGGCTCAGCTGAAGTGAACAGCCACAAAAGGTATTAGGTAAAGGGAGAATCAAGCCTGAAATTCTAAATAAATTTTGCCTCTTCAGTCTTCAAGAAAAGCTATGTCTCACGATAAAGTTTGAAACCTAGGACAAGAGAAAAGAGACCATTTTATTTTATAATGGTTTCATATTCTAGAATTAACAAGCAGATTATAGGCACCTAATTTTTGCTGCATTTTTAGAAAATGAATCAACAATATGAACAAGTCAGGGATAATTATTTTCCAATATGTTTCTGTTTCCATTGTTTTCAGCCTGTGGATCTGTGTTGGCTCACACTGTTGGCTCTGTCCTTCTTTAGCAGTCAGGTAGTTGATTTTTGTTTTTTTTCCCCCTACATCTTTGATTACCCTGCCACAAAAATGAAAGGAGCCTCATCAGATTTTATTTTAAGTCTGGGAACTTTCCCTACCTCTTGAACCTGAATGAATATTTAAGCAACTCATAATGCAACAATTGTTATTCTGAGGGAAAATAAAAAGCAATTCTCTGCTGAACATCTCTGCAGCCTGATGGAAAGGTAATGGCACTGCTACAGACTAGAATAAAATCAAACCCTAATTGTTTTGGTGAAATAGACTTCCTAGCAAGTCATACTTTAATCTCTGCATAAATTAGAGGCCTTTACTCTGTTCAAATTCCTGTGGGGTTGCTGCCTTTGGTTTCTGTCTGCTTCGTTCAGCTCAGCTAGCGAGCGCTTCTGAACAATGTCATGATATTCCCATTAAATAATTAAATAATTTTAAAATCTGAATTAAATAATTCAGAGTTGCTGAGAGGAAATGTGTCAAGCTGCTGATAAAATTTAATCTAGATGGGTTGCAGCAGTGAGCCTGAGGTTTGGCAGGTTCCTCAAGCACCCCAAGGTGTGTTGGTGAATAAACCAAGGTCCAGAACCCAGAGTATCCAAAGTCAGAGCAAACTGGAACTCCAGTTACTCCAAATGCAGGTTCTGGGGCTCGTGGCTGATGAAGAAGAAGGGTACACCACTGACTGCAAGGTTTTGGGAAGAAGTTGAGCACGTAAATGATAGAAAAAAGTTTTAACATCAGTTATTTCATTGGGAAAGTAAGCTAGGTGATGGGAAAATATACATTCAAGAAGTTGTAATATCAGTGTGGTTTTGGTTAAGCATGTCCTGCTTTTCCTAATTTTTCTGTTCCTAAATATATCATATAAAAACATTCTCTACAGTAAGGCTGCTAAATAGTCTAGCAGACTTTGACAAATAAACTTTAGTTTATTTAACTTAGTAAATAGACTTTACTGAGGATCTAATGTTCTCCATAGAGCACTGCTGTTTTGATTCTTTCTTTATGCAAGGAATATGAGGATGATCATAATATTGCCAAAACAGAGTTCACAATTGTCATCAGTATCAAACCAATGGAATAAATTGTAACAAAAAAAGAAGAAATCTCTCAAATTCTTCTGGAGTTGTGTAGCTGAAACAGGTAAGTTCAGACTATAAGAATAATGTACATCAGTCTGAGATGCAGATTGTTAATTGTTAATTTGTTTGTTCACTCTAAAAGGTGCAAAGACATAAGTATATTAATTAAAAAAAAAAAAGAAAAAATATTTTAAAAAACTATTTCTAACCTCCTTTTTGACAAAGCCCTCTGAATACACGCATAGGCACCCTAGAGTTCACAATAATCCTGCTATTTATTAATCCACTTGGGTGACCTTGAAATGACCCTATCACCCCAACTCAAATCAGCTGTATTCCTGGAGAGTGGCAGGAAAATGCATCTGTAAGAAGAAAAAACATAAGAAAAATGTTATTTTCTGGGGAGCCTGAGTTATCAGATTAGATTATGGCTGTCAGAATCAAGGGTACACAGGCATGGCACATGATGATTATGATTTATGGGAGCCTTAAAGAGGAAGAAGTAAATATATGTTCTAAAAGTTCTGTTTTGCTGTGATTAATCTAAACACCTTCCTTGGGTTTGTGATGGCAGAGGAAGGCTATGTTGACAAGAACTTTTCCTTTTTTCCTCACCAATAGTTTCAGTAACTTCTGATGTACAAATCCAGATTTAGAAAATGAATCTTTTGTAGCCTTTCATTGTAAAGGATGAAAGTTAGTAGGTACAATTTGCAATAAATTTGAGGTCAAATGTGACACTAGATAGACATCTTCTACAAATAAACAAAGTCACAGTGCACTACATGAAGATACTATTAGCAGGACACAAAATCAAAAGAACAGTCTGTCTACAAAAAAAATGAACAGAAAAAAGAAAAATATTCTTCCCTTCAGTCCTTTTTAACAGTTATTTTCCTTGTTTTGAAGCCTGCAGCAAAGTGAAATCTTCAGCTGAAGGTCTGTGCTGGTGTTAAATTTATAGCTTAGTGCTTCATAGATCTAGTCAGATATTTGTAGCAAATTAAAAACTGCATCATATTTTTCTCTCTAATGAGCTCTATATGATTTCTTGATTCCTTTTTCTCATCTGGTTGTCTGAAAGCATTTCTTCCAAAATTTAATTATTTTACAAGACATAAATACATTTTCTAGTAATATTAAATCTTTCATTTCTTGGTGTTATAAAAAATAAAGAAGAAATGCAGTTATAAGAAACATATATCCATATAGCCAAATATCTTGGCCATCCTATAAATGTCATACAAACTACTTAGGAATGGGATAGATAAAGACACAGTTAAGATTCTTGTTACATCAACATTGTAAAACATCTTGATCAGAAGAGCTAAATGCTTTTTATGGTTTTTATTAAGCGTACATGCAGACATTACTGGTACTTCTTAAAAATATTGCCATTGGGACGTGGGGCTTTTTGAGTATCCAGTTTTGGTTTCAAAACTTTAAACCAACCAAACAAATCTTAAGCATCAGTATCTTAAAACAAGAGAGATGAAGGGGTATTTCACTGAATTAAGTTTTGTTTCCAGATGGTGAACTTCTAGTTAGACAGTAGAGCTTACAAGGAACATCAATCAGAGTAAAATAGAAACCAATTAATGGGAACACCTCAAAGGAAAACAAATGATGGGAAAAGTTAGACGCTCCTCACCCCATCCATGTCCAAAAAACCCCTTAGATTATAGGATGGATCATAGGGATACATTATATGGATCATATGAATACATTATATTTGTATCCATTATTATGGATGCAAAATATGGAAGGTTATTTTTCATGGTGGTTTAAGAGGTTCAGCGTTCGTACAATGTCTCTTAAATGTCACCAAAATGAATTCCAACTGTCCAGAAGTGCTGTAGCTATAACAAGGGATTGAAGAATTCTAATTACTGCACTGCAGAATGTTAAGAAAAATACAAAGTATAAAATAGCCTCACAAACATTTTTACTTCTGAGAAAATATTTCTGTACTGTTATATTTCTTGATAATATTTAAAATAAAAACATACCAATAAATGTCACTAAAATTCTTATTGGAAGAATGGTAATGAACATAAGTTATGGATAAAGTTCTAGAAGTTAAAATACTAGAAAACTATCAGTGGAAAGATTTGCTTTGTAGGTATCAATCAGTGAAACTTCACAATACTTTTATAAAATAAAGAAATGATAATTTATTTTTTTTAACTTTGTCTAATTGGTTAGTATAAAGTAAATTTGATGGAGCCCTTGATAATGCTTGGAAGATAATGAGAGGTCTATGTAAGTAAGAGTAAGCTATTAAGAGTTTGATTTTGTTTATAAAACTCATTTAGATACTAACTCCAAAAAAGAAATCTCACTTCTCTTAAGGCACTTCTTTCCTTAGATCTCATGTGCATCTTTACAATTAAATCAAACTTCATGAGTAGTGTAGGTTAAGGTTGAAAAGTGTGTTTTACGTTATGAGGTGAAGAGAAAGGACTCTTTGTGGCACAGTGCCTCTCCAGACAAACACTCCAGCTATTAAAAGATGCCTGGAAGCAGTGCTGTAGAAGACTTTTGTATTTCACAATAAATGTACAGCTGAATTCACAGCGTGCTAGAATCCATGAGGAACAAGCAAAGGGTAAAGGTTGTGGTTTTCTTTGTGTTCCTTCAGGAGAGAAATAGTACAGCTATTCAGTGAACATGAAATGGGCTTCCATTCCTGTTCAGGTTTCATAAATCAGCATAAACATTTCTTTTAAATGAAAAATAGAGAATAGTTTTGGGTTAAAACCCAGTACTAATAAATATAGAAACGTAATCTTGTAGTTATGCCAGAATTATCATTCAACGTTTGTGTCAGAATGTTTGGAGCAGACCAGTTGTACTTAATTGCACAAATTTCAGAAAATGACACACCAAATTAGAAGGAATGCTGGGTGGACAGTGAACATGATTAGTTTTAGAATACATGAACTGTATTCTACTCATCAAATTCTACTAGATTTTGTTTTCTAGTACAAAAACACTCGACCTTAAAAGAAACACAAGTGTGAAACAAAATGTAAAGGGCTTCTTTGTCTGCTGATGCACAATGCCTGAGAGAAATACAACCTGGTAGATAATTCCAGTTAAGAAACTGAGTTAAAGGAGGGGTAGAAGAATGCTTTGGATTTACAGCAGAAGAGCTCTTGTGAGACACCTCTAGCCTTGTCTGCTTGTGAGTTTGGAGCCAATTTAGGATGTGTTATTTCTCTTTGTGGATGTGGTGGGTTCAGAGAGCTCCAAGGGTGATAATATGGTCGTTTCCCAGAGCTAGTGAGAGAAGCATGTTAAGTTTGGTCAAGATTTCACAGGAAGTAGGAAAAGAAGCAAAGCAGGTGGTGCCTCATTGGGAAAAAACAGGGAAATTAAGACAGCGCTCCTTTATCAAAAATTGAAAGGATCAGGAAAGGACAAGGTAAGAAAACGATATGGGCACTGCAAGGTAGTGAGGAGACAGTGCTGATGTCTCAAATTATACAGATAGAGCCAGTAAAAGAATTTTTTGATGCATTTTACTAAGCTGGTCAGGAGAAGCAAAGGCCTGTGTTGGCTCTCTGATTTGAATTAAGAAATATCATCTGTTCTTGGCTCCATCAGCATCGATGGGCAGCTCAAGGATGAAGCTCTGAGTAACTCTACTATCCTTAAATGTGTATTGGGAAGGTGTGTGAGGGTAAATAATAAAGCCTAGCATCTAGTTCTAGTAGGCAAGACTGATGTACTTGAGGATTTAATAGAAACTGGGGTATTGATTGATCCCAGGTATGTGGAACTGCTGGCTGATAACCATTATCTTGAAAATAAACATAGAATCACCCAGTAATTTTTAATGATATGGAACAAAGCCAATGAAGCAAACCTTATCTGAAGATGAGAAAACAAAATCAATAGAACAGCTTGATCAGGTTGGTTTGAGGTACTTGAGTGCACAGTCAGTTGCAGTCTATATGCCATAAATATCTTAACACCTATCCAGAGATGAAAATTGTATCTTTATTGCTAATCCATGGGGATTTAATTTAATTTATTATTTTCTTCATTGTAAGTTATGTATTACTTGTGTTTACTTGAAACTATTTGCATTATGCATATGTGTTATTTTTATAAGATTGGGTCTGATGGTATAAATATCCAATGGCAGTTTGGTCTAGGATATTTGAATACTGATATTAATGTGTAGGGTCACAGGTGGAGTCTCTACATGTCTGCCACCACCTTAAAAATCAGGTGTTGCTAAAGTACAGCTAGAAATTGGTTTTTTCCTGTGGCATTTGACAGATTTTGTACAATTCCATTAAAACATTTCAGAATCTTTGATCCTTTGACATTCTTTACCTAAATCAAACAAAGGATCAAAGATGCTTTCTTGCACAGGCTGTAATTTTCTAGCATTGCAAGAGCCTTTCATTTATGGCTTTGCTTTTCTGGGGTATTTTTTTATCACATAATTGGAGTATTTAATTGGTTAGCACTAAGTTAATTTTATTTCATTCTTGACAATAAACTTTTTGGCGAATTAGTAATTTCTACCGCATCTATGGATATGTGATTGCAAATACTTCTAGTCCTCTCTTTCCTTCAGATGATGTCCTCACACTGCCCATTATGCTTTTTTTTTTCTAGAATACATGATCTACTTGCATAGATCAACTTTTGCCATTTAAAAAAGTTTCAGGTATTGTGGTACTACTTATGGTTTTTAAAGAAAATATGTTAATGTGGTAACATGTAGAATTTTAGTAATATTTTCAGACTCATGCTGCTCAAATGAAACCCAGAGGACTTAATGAGATCCAAAATATAGGATTAGATGACCTCTTTCTGATTATTTCTATTTACTATAAAAATCCAACGTGTAAAGTTTAATTTTATTTCTATTTTATGGTATCCAAATGTTCTAAATTTGAAAAACTGCAAAAGGTTAAATTATTATTTAGTGCATACTTTGTTAAAAAATCCAGGAAAAATGCACTTATTCTTGGCTCCTAATTAAATTATCTTGATCTCAATAATATTACCAGCTTTATCTACAAGAGTTTAAGAATTTTAACTGAATTTTATTAGCTTCCTATAATGATCTTTCATGTAAAACTAATCCTGCTGCTTGACTATTACTGCAAGTTTTGTCAAAAACTGAACTGCAGGCTTTTTCTTCCCTAATGTGGCAAACATTAGGCCATTCATGTTTATGGATTACTGAATTTTAAAGACAAATTACTTTTTGTCTTTTAAATTCCAAAACACAAAGTAAAACTTGAAGCAAAACTAACACCTTATCTTTGAAAATTTCACAGTGTGTATGCATTGAAAATTGTTATCTTCTCTTCAGGCTTCAAAATTTGAAGAATTTCCCTTGGGTAAACTTGAAACTGAATGAGCCCATACCATAAATGCTAAACATGTTAATTTGATAGCAATTCATCTGTATGGCTTGTTTTGTTCTAGTATGACTACTTTCTTCAGTCTCTCATAATTAAATTGTCCTGTATATTCACAAAGCTTAATGAATCAGCATGATTTGGGTCTTTTTCCTTAATTTTTACAGCTTGGTAAATTTGCTTAATATTCATTTTACCATTTGATAGATAATCCTTCCAAAATATTCTTCTAATACTTTGGCCTTCATGGCTTTCTTTTTTTAATGGCATGTGCAGAAAATCCTACCTTCACTGAAGGAGGCTCCTTTCTAATAATATTTAGGCAAAATTTTTCTATTTATATTGGTCAGACTCCTGTGAATTGTTCTTCACTTAAAACAGAAGGAAATTCAGTTGTTTTTTGTGGTTTTCTGAAAGGCTCTGTGGTGTTATAGCCGATTGATCTTCATCAGACTCAGGCTACCAGAGCAATTTCAAGACTTTGAATTGTCTTAGTGTGGCTTTCCTGTCTCAAATTTGTTGGAAGAAGAATAGAGTAAAATAGAAAACTTCTGTGTCAGTCAATATATATGTTTTTACTCTTTCTCTGTAGCAACCTGTATAGGGAAAAAATAAAGATCACACTCTTTACCTCTGCTTTTATTCTGGATGTCCCCCTTTCTGCATCCACATTAATATTAAAAATGTGTTTTCTTTGAGAATCAGCTCAGCAGTGTCCTGGAAGCCAGAAATGTTTCTTTTGGGTTGATTTTTCTACCCTTGATTCCACTACTATTTTTTAAATTTATCTTTTATGTGCTCTCTCACAGTGTTTAACTCTGAAGTTGGGGAACCATTTCTGAACAGAACAAGAGACTTATGTACAGTTGAAACCCAGATTTTGAGGAAAGTTGCATTTTAGGTAGGTTTAGCCCACTTTATTTCTAGCCAAAAGGGAATATGAAAGACACATAAATATTTAAGTGAATTCAGTCTTACTGTACAGAAAACAGATGTGAATTACTGGGACAAATTGCCTTTGTTTTAAACCCCTCTTGCACAAAAATCTTGCAAGTAGCTCATTAAAAATACCTTCTGGGTAAAATCTCTGGCAAACCAATAGGCTTCAGAGAAAAGTCAAATTAGTAACTACTTGAAAAGTTTCCCTTTTTTCCCTTTCATTCTCAAAAGTAAACTTGTATCTCTCTGTCTATTTGGATAAATTTTACTCTTTATTTAGCTTGCTAGGAGAAAAATACTCTTGATTGAGCTGCTATGTATTCTTTAGAACCACCTGAGGGTGTTGTCTGGCTCTTTCTAAAGGCTATAAACTCACAAGATATTTCTTTCTCTAACCAAAAGAAGCATGTAAAAAAAAACCAAAAAACAATTGAAATAATGCTCATGGTAAATGAAAAATATCTGGATTTTTCTTTCTTAGTAAGATTGGGAGTCAAAAGACTAATCTAATGACCATCTTAGTTCATCTGTTTTACAAAATAAATATTGTAGTGTTATTGGTACTCAGAAGTTAAAAGAGCAACATATAAAATCTTCTCCCTCTACATGATTTTCTAAAAACCTCACTGATTTGTCCTACAGCCATTTCTGAAAGAGAGCTTCCTCTGTTTGTGCTCCCAAATGAAAATAAAATTAAATGTAATTTGAATAACTTTATGCAATTGTTCTCTTTCATGCCTTGCCTTGAAAAAATTCTTAAATCATGCTCTAAATTATTTTCAAAGAGCACATGATACTCAGTTTTGGAAGTTAGGCTCATTAATTAACAAACTTTTATCCCACCACCCACTTATTTTCCCTGAAGTGTTCTTCACACAGGTGAAAGGACACTAGAAGAGATCTTCTGAGTGTCTCAACATGAGAAAAACTTTTATAAATATTTTATATATTTTTAATAGAACATTTTTTCGGCAATACACAGATAATTTTTGTGCAAGGTGTTTCTTACATTTGGGTTATATTTGTAGAAAAGTATCTTTAACCAACAGTCTGTCAAGTTCTGGGGTTATTTCCTCTAGGATTGTTTTATCTCTGTATCACAACAGTTATTTTTAAAATCTTGTTGACACATTAAACCCTATGAAATGTGTCTGGAGAAGCTTGCAGCTTCTATGAGAAAAACAGCTCTTGTCCATTATTCTAGTTCGGATAAAGTGCAGACAAATGAGGAGAACAACTCCAGTGATCCTGCTGAGTGGAGCAGTAAACTGGATAATCTGTTGGGTCACCCTTGAAGTGAATTTAAAAGGCTGGAGTGCATAAAGCAGGGAAAAGGGTAAACATTAAAATGAGTAAGAAATTCCCCCTTGTGTTGACATTAGGATGCACTGAGGTGAATATTAAAATGCAAGTGTAAACCCTAAAGACATCTGACTTAAATTTCTGATGTCTCAATCTTCCAACTCCCTTGAGAGAAGGAGAAACAAAGCCTGTGTTTATTTGATTGCGTAGGGTACTGAAAAAAATTCCATCAGAGGAGCAGTATTTGCAACGTTGGTACCTCATATTGGTCAAAAATCCTTAAAAGCAACAGGTTCTGACCGTTTCATTTTTTTTGATGGTGTATTTTGTATCTCTCTAAACAGCATGTAATATAATCAAAAAGTGCTGACTCATAAGCTACAAAAATAGCATAAATACACTTTAGCTCAGTGAAGCCTGTTTTGGAAAGAAGCTCTAATGATTATAAATGAATTATCTTATTTTGTCCTCTTTGTTTAGTCTGTCTTTAGGTGTGGCAAGTACTTCACACATCTAAAAGGAATATATAAAACCTTATGGAGTAAATGTACTGCTCCTAGGTTTTTAAGCTCATTCACCAAAACAGTTTTTATCAGTTTTTTTTTTTTTTTAATTTAAATAATTGCAGAGCACAGAATTGGCAGACTAGTGTGAAATAGCACTTGTGAAGATACAGAAGTTTTCTGGTAATATATCTTTGTCAGTTTGCTCCTTGTTCCATTCAATGAAATTTTGTCTTTTTAATGAAAGTCATAAAAGTCAAATAGCTTCATATACAGAAGAGTGGGAAATCTGCTTTCTGGCATACATTTTGTTTTCTTCTTGTCTCTATTTGTAATACAGTCTGTGTTTCAGGATAGCATCTGCAAGGGTAATGTTTTCCTATAAACATGTGAAAGCCACAGTCTAATGAAAAATATAGCAAAAAATAAATAAAATCCAGACGTAACAAGCCACTTACTAACTTCACTAGCATTATATAATGGAAATATTATTTCTGTGTAAGCAAGAACTGCAGAATTTAATAAAATCCAGATGTAATAAGCCACTTACTAACATCACTAGCATTATATAATGGAAATATAATTTCTGTGTAAGCAAGAACTGCAGAATATTAATGATTTATTAATGGCTTCCATGTGAAGTATACCTCATTTCAAATAGCTTTCCCTCAGTTTCCATGTTTACTGAAATATTTAAGGTACCCCTTAAATTAAAATTGCTTTTATCATGCATCTGCACTAAACATGTTTACTCCAGAAAGTTTTCTGTGAGAAATCATGTCTGGGTAAAGTGACTAATTATTCAAAAATTAAGATACTTTCATATAGCTTTGAAATGGTAAACCCCATGCATTTATTCACTTTAAACCAAAAAATTAATAAAATTTTCAAACATGTGGAGAACAGTAATTATTTATAGTGCCTCTGGGTTTAAAACCACTAATTTTCTAATTACAGTGCTTCCAAAGTCATATATTCTTATTTGTTCTGAGATACAGAGCATAAAGCTTTTCTAAGGTTAAGAGAGGTAACACATAACTTCAGGAGAGGTAAAATCTGTTCTAAAAGACTTTTGTGTACACACAAGAGATCATAATATATGATAAAATGAAGAATGTTCACTTTTATGATAGATACTGGAATGAAATATTACGTATTCTCTTTACAGACTTTCAAAAAAGCTCTGGTGAATATACCTGAAGAAGGGAAAATAAAGAGACAAGGGGGTAAAAATGTCATCATCCATCTTAAATACATTTTTTTCCAAGTTTCCCTGCTGTTGAATTGTTGTAATTTCCAAAATAAGGCCTGTTAAACCCATTGCTGGGATTTTTTTTTTCTCACACTTCTAATAGATGCCATTTTCCAAATAAATTGCTCAGGGCAATGTGGGGAGGTGACAGAATACAAAAACATTTAAGTATTTTTCAGAGTTAATGTTTTGAAAGCCACTGTATTTTTTTTCCCTTCTGTTTTGGCAAGAAGTATTATGCATTAAAATTGAAAAAATAAAGTAGTTAATATAACAGTTTTGCAAGTTTTAAGAGATGTCAGATGGATGATTTCAGTATGAAAAGAAAAATACCCTTCCTTCAACTTGTGATACTGAAGAGTCAAATATTTAATTTGGTAAGATAGTATTTTTGTAAAAGCCAGATATAATTTTTTTATTGATTTTATGTATTGATATCAACTATAAAAACTATATAATCAGCTAAATATCAACCATATATTGATTTTATTTGGTAGTTGTTCAACAGTGTTGGTACCTAACCCTATGGCACCACATGAAATCTATCCAAATTTATTCCCAGATTTCCACTTATTTTAGTAATTCTGTATAGGCTCTACTTACAGAGTCTCTGTTTAATATCTTTGGTGGGAAATACAATGCTTCTGTAGAAGTGCAGATGTGAGGTCTGATATATCTAGACTTCAGGCTTTATTTATATCCATCATCTGAGAAATCATCAGAAAAACCATAAAGGTGGGGGGAGAGTAGCTCAAACCCCTTTTTAGATGATATAGTCACAGAGATGGGTTACAAAAGTGTGTATTTGATCCAACTCCTAGAGAGAACAGTTTCTAATTCAGGAAACCCAGCAAAATTCAGGCACAAATTAGAGTTACATGCACAAAATCGATGCTGGAGGCATCCTACCTCAGAACACAGAGTTTCAAAACATGAACAATGCAGCATGATCTTCTCCATGGTTCCTAACTGGATGAATCCTGATGTTTTGAATCCTTTTTTTTAGGAATGCATCAAGATAAGTCTAAAAATCCTGTCTATGGTTAATAATTAAAAGGCGGTAATCGAATCTGCGGCTTTGTTTTTATGGACATCTCACTTTTCATGGGATTCACTGCAGATATCTAAAGGGGTATTTATAAATATATAAAATATATTATTTTCAAAGTGCAGCTGGCAGCCCTCTCACACTCATGTTGCTAATTACCTGACTGAGAAGGGATGTTTGTAAATTTGACAATAAGCGAATGAAACTGCTTTTTGCTGGCAATTCAAATGAGCATGATCTCTTTCTTAAATTTAGAAAACACTTATTCAGTCAGGCTTGACTTGCTTCACGGCTGTGTTTCAGGGGAGGGATGGCACTGTGTGAATGTCACATTTTTGGGGACAGAGCAGTGACAGGACACACTGAGTTCGGTGCACTTTATTCACAGTGAGCCAGTGAGAAGGTTTGTTTCACCAGTGAAAACAGTTTGTTTCTCATTAACAGAGGGAAAACTCGATGCTACATGAGGTGGTCCAACTTGTAGCAAAGTTGTTTATCACACACCCTTCTTTGATTCTCTTACAAACTGATTTTTGTTAGTTTGTTGTCCTAGTCTGCTAGTTCAAGTGAAAAGCCACGGGATAGAGATAACATCCAATTACTTTTTTAGGCTGAAAATAATTTCTGTTAACATTGGAAAAAAAGATATAAAGAGCATCACACCAGCTTTAAAAGGACTTGCAAAGGGTATTGGAATGCTATGAACCAGCTTTTAATGTGTGCTTCCTCCCTAAGGCAGAAAATTGCACTGGGGAAAAAATACTCAACCTGTTTCTGCTCCATTGCAACAGTTTCACAGATGATGCTGTGCTCTGAATTTTCGTTGGAGAAAGTTTAACATTACTAACACTTTGACTGTACTGATGAGTCCTGATATAAAATGTTAATTAAAAATCAGTTTGGTTGCACATGTGTCTATGTTTAAGAGGAGTCTGATATTTTCATGAATTATTATTCTGAGACATTTCTGCTTCTTACCAACATCACTGATTTCATCGCAGGAGCACAAGTGTAATTTTTAGAGTATAAGAATAGGGGAAAATTACCTTTTATTTTTTTTTCCTCATTGCAATCACCATCTTAACAATTTCCTGGTTTACCAATCCTATTTTTGTTACAGTTTCTGTCACAGAAATAAGAATGGAACTGTAATGCCAATGCAGGCTGTGAAATGATGAGTGAGTTGCTGGAACGTGATGGTCTGGAATCCACTTATGGGTTTTTCTACCTAAAAGAGAAAAGACAACTGGCAATCAAAAGAGAAACACTGAATAAGGCAGGATGATGTATTTGACTATTGGAAGTGAGTGGGAAGGTAAGAAAGTAATTTTTAGGGTGGGAAAATTTCCTTGAACTCCTCTTCTGCCTGTCCCCTTTCCATTTATTGTCAAAGCTGATGCATCTGCCAACAAGCCTCCTAAAGAATGATAGCAATCACCATGTTCCTGCAGCTCCAAAAACAACAGCTAAACCCAAAAATAAGCTAATGTCCTGTACAATTGTCTTTTTTGTTATAGTACCTAAAGGATTTGGCCCATGGTACATTCATGTCCTTCCCTAATCTCTTCTCACTATCATTTCAATCACTTTATTTTATGTTATAACTCTTGCTGTATGTTGGCAGATATTTTCAAGTGGCTATCGCTGCTGATTGAATACTTATGGCCAGTTAAGACTCAATTAAATGTAGTCACAGTAATTGGGCTTATGTGGTTTATGATGTTCACCCCAGATTTACAGAATTATAACTGAGATATGAATTTGACTGTTTAATGGAATCTTGTTGTTACTCGGTAGATAACACTCATGGAATGCTAAGTATCACTTTGTTCTATGTGCTGAAGGCAATTGTTTCATCTAATTTAATGTGTTGAAAATGTTGAAATAGTTCTGTAGGTCTTCCTTGCCTTGTACTTGTTTGCTCTACATTTTATTTGATTCTTCCAGTTTACAACATGACATCGTGTCAGAGCTTTTTCTATAATATTGTCTTGTCTTAGACATTCTGAATGATTTTATACTGAGAACAGCAGCTGTTCTTCCTCAGATTTCCTGTCTTCCCAATCTTTTTCTGGCCTTTATGAGAGATATTTCATTAACCGTCCATTTTGAAACACATTAAAAAAAATAACATTCTGTAATCTTAATCTCTAAGAGCAACGTTTGCTTTGCCTGGCCTGGCCCAGTTCTCCATATTCTGGATACTTAAAAAAAAATCACAGCCAAAGCACTACTATTATTATTTAAATGATAATACAAGTTTCAGTCATGTAATTGTCACAAGGACAATGTTCTCAACAAATAAGCCATTCTTCAGCAGTGGGAAAGGAGAAAAACCCATGCACTCAGAGGAGTCTTGTGAGATGAGTTATCTATTGATGAACCCTCTGTGATTTCCTCATGGTAATCTCAGGCAAAAATTAAAAAAAAAAAAAACCTGACATTTTTGCTATACATCTCAGTACTTCAGTGAAGGTGATTTGACAGCATCTCTATGAAGGACCAGATGGTGGAGGAATACTCTGAAGTGTGTTCTTTTCTTTCCCTCTTGTAGATTGTTTCATTCCAGTGGATAATTGATGCAGGAGGGAAATTCATAGCATAGACTGCTTTCTATAAACATCAAAATCATTTGTGAGGGAAACAAAGCTTTATTATTCTAGGGGAGAGCAGCTGAATGCTGTTTAAAAGATATCCCTTATCAGCCATTTTAGAGAACACTTGGGCAAATGAGTAAAAAGCAGTCAAAACCCTGATGTTTATGATTATTAAATTCAAACTCTTGCTGTCAGCAGGTGATATCCAATATATGCATGTGTGCATACATGGAACACAGAGGTTATTTTCTGTCCAGGTAATGCTTTGACAATTATGAGCAATGCAATGTAATTGGAGCAAAGATCTCTCTAGCTGGACACCTTAATATCTTGGTACTGCTTTAGGCAACTGGGGTTACATAATTTATGCTCTAAAAGAAGTTCATATAACTTTCCCAAATAAGTATTTTTATGCTACTGTGTACCTCTGTAACTAGGCAGCTAAATCTTGCAACTCTAATATTCAAAATGCTCTACAACTTTCTTTCTGAAACTGTAGTAGTATTCCTGTGTCTTTATAATATTAAGAGAATCTTTCTACAAAAGACACAAACTTCTCTTATGCAAAATGCTGCAAACCATAAAACTTCAGCAAGTTACATTAATTAGTTAAAACATGCACAAATGAGCAACTTGTTCTCCTTTAAAATGAAAATATATGGACATTGAATGCAATGATGGGTTTAATCAGAAACTATACAAACCAGAAACTACACAAAATCTACTGCTCTAAACTAAATGGTTTGCTGAAACAAAATCACTAGTTTCCTAGGCCATTTTGGGAGCAGAAAACAGAACAATATTTTCTGAATCACTTAAATGAACATGGGTAAAAAAAACATTTTGTGTCTGAACCAGGGGAAAAAAATTTGCAATGAAGCAGCAAATCAGATAAACACGTAATTGTCTTGAATGTTGATGGATGATTTCCCATGGTACCTAAAGGATGTGTTTGGGTGTGTGTTTAGCTCTTACCATTGTTGTTGATAATTTTATCAAATGTAAAGTATCATATTTGTTCAGTGTAAAGAAGGTGCATTTCAAGACTAATCAAAGTAAACTGTGGCACGAATACATGAAAATTTGTTTTAGTAAAAAAGCAAACCACTTATAATAGCAAAGATATCTTCATTTTCCTTCATATTTCTGAGTTCTAAGCAGTGTTTCATACCTGAATAAAGTTTTTCAACCTGTAACTAGCTCTTTCATTTTGGAGAATTTGGGTACTTTTTTGGCATCCAGCTTGAGAGATATTTTTGCTTTTGCCCTTGTCCACCTTGAATTGCTGGTGAATTTTCTACCTTGTTATACAAAGTGCTTTTTAAAATGTTGAAAATGGTATGGCTTTTTAAATCACACACCCTGCTGCTTTCTGGGGAGGCAGGGAGAGTTTTGTTCCTAATGGTTCTGGAATTCAGCTGGAGCCACTGCTTTTTGACCTGCCCATGTTGCTACCAGTCAGAATTATTCTATCATGTCTTTAATGCTAAGATGATGTTTTCTCAGTCCATTTCTGCATAGTTCTGCCCTTTAGCCTGCAGTTAGATCCCCCTGTAATCAAATGCCACAACCTGTGAGGCCATGATGTGGTCAAGATGTGCAAATATTGACTTTTTAATTGGGATCACTTTATAAATGTTAAAATGTTTATGTGTTTGATTGTTCATTTATTTTCTTCTAGTAGCTCTTGTTGAGGCAAAGCTGTACACATTTAATTATTTCAGGTTTTTTTGATGAATCAGTCCCTCCAAAGTGGTAATTAATTTAGATGGCATTCTCTGAACTCTGAACTCCTTGCAATATATCATTTTTTTTTGCTGCTGCACTGCACAGGAAAGTGGAATTTTGGCAATGCCACATAAACAGAAGTCATTAATCATCTCTATGTGAAGTCTGTGTGTACACAACCAAGTCTAGCACTAGTTTTTAGTGCATCTGATATCACAGAGTAAATGTTAGAAACAAAAGGGTCAACTCAACTGGAATCTAAAGTATTTTGTCTAAAAAAAAAGTAATTGGTGTTATTTCCTAAAGGAATGACACTTTAAAATGAGAGGCTCTGTTAACTGCACACAGTTGTATCTGAAGTCTGCACTATTACTGTGTTTTCAAAAAGTTTGTTAAAAACCCTGACTTGGGCTAAGCTGTTTTCTCAGGTCCCACACATACTAGAATATCCTTCTGTGTGAAAGAATGAAACTGTGAGTGTCCCAGCAACAGCAGTGAACCAAAAACTTTTAATTCAATTAGCATCTTATCAAAGAAGAATACAGCTGGATGACACAGATCTATGGGAATTTGAGAGATATAAGTGGATCTTTATAGAACAAGTTCATCTCTTTGTCCACAAAAAGGATTATTCAAATCAATGTTGTTGTTTTGGGTTTTTTTCACCCAATTATTTGTTTAACATTTTACACCTTTAAATAGTCTGCAAGAATAAAAGCTTCACCATTCCCTCCTGTTCTTCACTGTTTCTCAAATGACAAAAGCTTTTAATTCTGAGACACCATTACTCCCATTTGTTATAGAGGTACTCTGATAAGCATTTTGGTAATTTTTCTTCTTGTAAGTCACTCTCCAGTAAAAGAAGATTAAATATTTTTTTTTCCCCAGTATGAACTTCTAATGCACCAAGTCATCTGATCCTTTCTGACTTCTTGAGAACAAAAGCCAGCAGTACATGACAGATCAAAGGGGAATGGAAGAAATTTTGCCTCTATAATAACTACCTCAGTTGAAAAATAGAATATTTTCTAACTGCATGTGGGAGCTAGATTCTGTGAGCTGCAAAGGAGTGACATAGAAGCAGATGATAGCAGTGTTCTGTTTCTAAGCCTTTCTCCTGAGTCTTAGGAGGAAATGAATTGGAAATGCAGAAAGAGAGACAGAGAATGTTGTTTCCTGTGTGGTTTCATGTATGCTGTGATGTACCAGTAGGAACACTCACCCTCAGATTTTTGTAGTCTCCTAGATAATGAGCTTTTTATGCAAAAGGTTTTTCTGTTTTCTAACAATATTGGTTTCCTGATGCATTTTACTGTTTGTTGGTCACATTACAAGGCCACTGAAAACTCTCAGCTGAACTATCAATGGTGTTTGTTGCAGTTTATATGTGTATATGTACTTATGGAGATAATAATAAAGCACAAGCTACTTGTTTCCCTGCAGGATAAGGAGGCAAGAAGTGGTTTTATTGTGAGCTTTTGACTCATGGCAGAACTTGCAATCTCATCTTCCCGCCCAAACCATCCACAAATATACAGGTGTACAGGAAATACTGCTTCTTACACAGTGAACTGAAGACACCAAATGCTTTGCCATAAAAACAATGATAAAAAGACTCAAAAAATATTATTTTTTAGCACTTCAAGGAAGTACTTTTGTCATTAGACTACTCTTTTTTCCTTTGTAGAATCTATGTATGAAATGAATTATCACTTTGCATTTGCTGTTTCCATTCACATGCAAATCTTGTTGCAAATTAGATGAGAAATAGATAAAGCTACTGATTTCCAATCAGCTTGTGGAGTCTTTTATTCTGTGCTGATCATCCTTTGAATTCATTTTCCAGCTGTTGCATACTTTTTTCTCCTTTCAGTCAAGGAGAGGGAACTCCCACTGACAGATTTACCAGTTGGTTTTGATGTTGCCTTGACTGCTTATAACCTCAGTAGGGGATATTACTCCTTCATGAATTATTAAACCCTAATACAGTTCGTAGTAGAGTTGTGAGATTTTATGAAATCTGACAGATGGCTCTTCTGTTCTTCTGAGCCTTGGTTATCTTCCTGAAAAACTCCTAGGTGTCTGAGTATATCTAGGCTTCAGCAAATAAAGCCACAGAGCCTTGTCATTGGGATAATCTTTACAAACTTTGCCTGGGCTCTCGTGACCCATAAACCTGCGTGCTGTAAAATAATCTTTACTGTGTGTTCTCAGTGCAGGTCTCCCTGCAGTTACATTTGGAAAGTGAGGTTTTATTTCGTATGTATGCAATTGTCTGCCTGCACAGATGAATGTGAGGGAATAGCAAAGCCATAGAAATAACTAAATTACATTTATCACATACTTTCAGTTGACTTCCTTAAATTTTACCCATTAAATCATTTCAAGAGGTGCCTCTGACCCTCTTTTTAAAACTATTTATTAATGTGAATATTTTTTTATGAGTGTGAGGCATACCATAACCACATTTATGGGGGACTGAGGCCAAGAACAGCCAAGAGGCTTTTGTCTTGATTTTCCAGAGAGAGATTTTCAGACATTAAGAATGTACCTATGCATTTTGGGCAGTAGAAAAGAAAGAAGCAGCGTGAATCTTTACAAGATCAATAGAAGTTTTAAAATTAAAACATTCAGCATGGGGAGCCAAGGCCAAAGCAAAACCAAAACCTGGGACATTCTGGAGGAGCTTGTGCACAATTCCCTTGTAAAGCCTTTTATAAAACAGCTTAATTGCATTGCTCTCTGCTGGTAATAGAAAAGATTGCAGTCTGATGTTTAAGACCTGAAGAAAAAAATATCCATCTAGCATAAGATCTGGTAGAAGAATTCAGCAGAATGTTTCTGGGTTTGGCATCAAAATGGGGTGCTTGGACTTTATTTTTCCTTGCCAATAAGATGTTCCCTTCCTTAGAGAAAAAAGAAACCTCCCACAGCTACATAGGCTGATGAGGGAAATGTTGTGTGGAATTAGGAGGAAAAGGTCTGCTGGGGTCTGGTGCTATAGATTTTTTCCTGGTTGTTTTAATTTTTCATTTCAAATGTATATACACACTGAGGGACAAAAAAAAGAAATACACAACCTTTCCCCCCATTGAATTATGTTTGGAGTTTTCTCAATGTTGTCTGGAGTTTCACTCAAATATTTTTTCTGATTAAACTTCAATGTATGCTTTGTGCTACTGAAGTCAATGGCAGCAATGAATCTTGTTTTTATGTGTTTATATCTTAAAATGAGGCAGGAATTAAATTCTTAACTGATATGTGCATGGTAAAATCTCCAAAATTCCCCCACTCATATTTAGGTACTAAACATTTAGGTACCAAGTTTCAGATACCTGTACCTGTACAACAGAGATGGGGAAAGACAAGAGTGGATATTGACTACACAAAGGTTTCAAATTGAAAAAAAATACATTAGGTTAGACACTAGAAAGAAACTTTGTTCACTGTGAGGGTGGTGAAGCTCTGGACCAGGCTGCCCAGAGAAGTGGTGGATGCCCCATCCATGGAAGTGTTCAGGGCCAGGTTGGATGCAGTTCTGGTGTAACTTTGTCCAGTGGAAGATGTTCCTGTCCATGGCAGTGGGGTGGGAACTGGATGATCTTTAAGGTCCCTTCCAACCCAAACCATTCTCTGATTCCATAACTAGGTGCCTAAATTCTGCTGCCGCCACCTTGGTCAGATGCCTCTCAAGGCTCACACATCAACTGATGGGGAAACCAAGGCCCAAGAAAATTATGTGGAAGGAGGCTTGACTGAATCTGAGTGCAACACTCTTTACCAATGGCATTTCCTTCATCTTTCCACCATTAATCCTTTTTACATTCCTAGAAAGCACCCAGAAGGCAAAATAATCAGATTTTTGATGGCACAATTGCCTACCTACTTTCTTTTTCCTTTTCCTCAATTCACTGGCTTCAAAGAAAGTACAGAGGCAGCATAATAAAATTAGTCTGGGTAGTGAATGAGCCATTTTGCATTGTAATGCTGACAGCCAGCTTCTCAAAGTATCTCTGGAAGTAAATATGATCCATTCATTTTGAGTGAAATTGATTACCATGCTTATGGGAGTTTTAACAGAGTCTTCTACAGCTTTCTTCAGAGTTGGAACAAACAACAGCAAAACTTAGGAGAAAGGTAGCCAGCAACTGAAGAGATTGTATCTTTACAAAAAACAAAACCAATTTTATTAGGTAATTATTTATCTTTTTAGAATCTTTGGTAACAAACCCACTGAAGTTGCAGCCAAGCTAAAGCTTCAACAGTTTTCTTGTGCATGAGTTTTAGAGGAAAAAACAGTTTAACAAGCTTAGCATAAGCCATGTCAATGTAATAGGCTGTATGCAGACACAGGAAATTTGATTGAACCAGGAAAAACAGCAAAGACTTGAGAAAAGATAGACAGGAGGAGAGCACTCAGAGTATAACAAATGAACGTTAAAATATGTTCAGTACCAAAGACTCAGGGAGATGGTAAACTAAAAATGTGTGGTGAAAGCGGTCAGCAAACTAACAGCTTCCATGGCCTGAGTCTGGCTGCTCCTTATGTCAGAGCTTTGGTAAAACAGGTTTTATTTTTAACCTGGAACATCAGTGAGGAAACAGCAGTCACAAATTACTGACTTTGGTGACCTTGTTCTGGCATGGCCAGACTGACCAAATGTGCTGCTTAAGGGAAGTTTAGAGCAGAGTTTTTAAAGAGCTTGGTTACTGTGTAACTGAATTCACTGATTTTTTACATGTTAGAATAATTTCAGGAGAAACACCTTTCCTTCCACAGAAAGAGCTGCAGGAAGTGTGAAATATTCACAGAAGGCAACTGAAGATCAGGTTCATTTTGTGTGAAAAATTAAAGATTAGGTCAGGACTCCTGGTTACTTTAAGATGCACTGCCATTACTTTTATTCCAGCCACTTCATTAGTGAGTTTTCATGTTGTCCCTCAGCAGGATCATACTTTAAAAATCACAAGGAAAAAAGTGAAGTGCTAGTTGTTACAATGATAGAGCAAGTTAATTCTATGATTTACTATATTTTCCACGAATAAGTCACCTGAACGTTTCTACGTGAACAAATCTTTTTAACTGTTCTTTCTTCCTAAGAGTATTTTGTTGTCCTAAATTTCCATTGATACTTGCTTTGTTTTCTAAACTCCAGGTACCTCTTGAAAGCCAAAAAGGGGTGACTAAATCAGAAGCATTGAACTCTGCTTTCTATGGCTTGGAATGAGTGAGGTAGGATGTTTGACAGACTCACCTCTGTTTTTAAGGAAACTGTAGCAATGCTCTTTTTATCCTAACATTTCATAAAACACAATTTGATTTTTGCTGTGCTGTCACTGTCAGTTATTAATCTGCAATCCATATTTATGTGATATGTTGAAATTGAGAACTTATTCTGAAAGCTGTTTAAATACATGTGCCATCATAAGAAAGTAAAAATACCCGTTACCAAAATATTGCATAGAAACACAAAACATTCCTACAAAATTGTGATTTTTGACAATACACAACTATGTAGATATCACTAGTGATAAAGTGGAGGTTTTCCTTGTCACCTTGTCCTCCAAAATCAGGGCACTGGAGAAACAGGAGGATCTGTTCTATCTCTGCTTCTTGGCTAAACAGTTGGCAGCCACTGAAATAAACTGGTGTGGAAAATAAGACTGACCTCAAGTGACAAACAGATCATGCTACTTCAGTTTTGTGTTTTATAAAAAATATTTCATTTTAGTTTGACTGGGAAAGAAGATAAAAGGAAGTAATTACCAAGTGAACAAAGTGTCTATTTTATGTGATATATAGTAAAATCCTTTTCTTCACTTGGTTCTTGGAAGTGTCATGGTTGGGGCAAAATCCTGTAGATTCTCTTTTCTCAAGTAAGCTTTCTCTTGGAGACTGATAAATTAGAGGACAATATTCAATATATTTCATAAAACACTAAACTTCATTCTTGTAATTAATTCTTCTGTTGGAAAATTAGTCAGTCTTGTTATCAGTGTGTTTCACTTCAGTAGTTTTACAATGATGTATAAAAGATTTACATGGATATATACATTCATATGTGCCTTTTGTGTTTTTTTAACCCCACCACACACTTAGAATTATGATATCTGGAGTAAACCACTGCATATCTATGCAGAGCTGGAGAAACCTCCAAGGATTTCCAGCATCAAAGGTCACTTTTTCTTCTGATAACTTACTGACCTTTCCATCAATTTTCTATTCTATTAATTTTCATAATTCAGTTGCATGGTTAAATACTGAGAGCAAAGTTAACAAAAAAAAAATTAGTTTTGTAAAATAGGACTTTTTGGTGACTAATAAAGCCAGTTCTGCAAATGTTTGCTACCTCCATTCTCAGAAAACAAAAATAGCATAGTTTTATTTGTCATATACTATACATCCAATGATATTTATAAAAAGCCCATAATAATGAAAAAAACCAGTAAATTATATGATAATAAACAAGAATAAGAGCGAGGTAATCAACTTGTACTCTGCCTCTTAGGACACTGAGTTTGGATAACACAAGAAAATTGTTAGGGTAGTTTCAATATTTATTTCAGAGAGTGGACCACAAAAGTTCAGATTAGTGCATGTTTTGGATATGTTACTAGAGGAGTGAGATGAAAAGGTGCATTTGTCAACATTATTTTTCATATGATTTGATTTATTTTTCAGTACTTTTAGGTGGCTGTTTTAGGAGTGATACATTAATTTTGCAATAATATGAGTGATTTAACAGTGATCATGCTGGCAAGCTGGGAGGAATATATGATGGTTTTATTTCATAAGCTTGAGACTAACCATCTTGACATTTTGTGAGTTTGTACTATGATCCATATTTGTTCACAATGCCAGGAATCATAATACTTTATAAGAACTTGATTGAAGATTTATTGGAGTCAGTGAACTTTACATACAATTGAAATTATTTGGTTTATGTTCTGTTTCTAGAATAATATTATTATTCGTTTACTTGTAGGCAAAAAATTCACATTGCTATTGTTTGTGAGATACATACATGATTATTTTATGAAAAATTGAAATTTGATTGGAGATATTTCAGTCACATTTTTTCCTCCAAACTTGGGGTAATGCCTGGGTTTAATCAATGTAAAAGAGTGGGAGATAAGATTCAACACTTTGTTATAAATATGTTATGACTGTGGATTATACTTGTCTTCATATAAATATTGAAAGACAAATGAATAGTCCAGGCAAACTCATTGGACTCTTCCACCACAAGGGAACTGTGGATGAAAAATATTTCATCATATTAATTACTTTATCTTCCTTTATTTTCAAATAATAAAAATGTATGTCTTGAAACAGCTTTCAATGGAAAGCTTTTTTAATCCAGGATATAATTTTTCACCTAAATGAAAAAAAGGAGCCACCCCAAATCCACCTATATCAGTGAGGCCCTCCACTTGCATCCAAGTTAAGGAACAAAGCCACTGGACCTTTGACTGATCTGCAGTAACACACCAATGAAATTTTTGAGAGATCATGGCTTTTCCAGTAGCAAAATAGAAATTTAGCTCTTCCATGTCCTGCTGTGAGTGTTGATGAAACCCTGTGCTGCACCATTCTTTCAAACAAATTCTACAAATGGGAAGGAAAAAAGCAAACTGGAAGCACTGCTACTACTGCTTCCCCTGATTCACCTCTAAATTGGCTTTTCAGTGATAAAGTGATATTTTAATAAAAAGATACTTACTAAATTCTTATTCCCCATCTCCCACCCCCCTGCCCAGCCACAGGAGATTTCCTGAGTGCAAGGGGAGGAGTGGCACCCAAGACAAGTTTGGGTTTTCTTGAGAAATCAAAAAGAGCTCATGCTAATGATAGCTTTTCTCTGGAAATGAGCTCATTACTGTTCATTTTCCTCTGCTTTTAATCTGCTCTTCAAGTGTGTGTCATCTTGAAAAGTTTCAAAAGGCATTTCATGAATGTGCAACAAAAGCAAAGTTAAAAAGAAAAGCCTTGCGCTAATGAAAAGCATAGTCATGCCTCAGCCATGAAGCTGGGAATTTAATTATTGAGGAGAGGAAAGCAGGGATGGGCCACAGATCACAGAACTGAACTGAGGAAAAAACACAAAATTATGCAAAGGGAGAGAAAAACAGAAGCTGAGAAACTACAGCTATTAAATTTGTGAAATGAAGTATGTGACAACTACAGAGTATAAATTTTGAATATGCATAATTTCCTGATAATAGCGTATTCTGTCTAAGCTGAGATTATTTTAATGTTATAATTTACAGATTAAAGATTTAATTCAGGATAATGGAAGTAAAATTTCTAAATAAATCAGAACTTTAACTATTTCAGATTTTTCTTGATTGGAGTCCATCTCTGCTGTTCATTAAGTTTAGGATTGGCTATTACTTGATTTCAAAGTACTTGCATTTAATACTTAATTTTTATTTAGTGTGCACAATTTGTTGGAATGACCCAATCTGTGATTTAGGTTGCTTGTCAAATTACTGAGTAAATTATTTGCAGAGCTGAACATTAAATTCTAAATGATCCTGTATGTAACAGAACAGAACCATTATAGTCTATTCTGTTCTCAATATTTCATAGTTTACAAAGTTTCATCAAATTTAGTTTCTACTACTCTCCATCTAGAAATTTATGCTAAGCAGCTTCAGATTTTGTAAAAACTGAATTATTTTCTTTCTTACATGAGGTTAAGTTCTTTTGTTAAGCAGTGTAAGAATGCAGAAATAAACATTCTTTCTAGTATTCCCTTTTTTGCTGAACAACATTTCTATTACTTCTGATGACTTGGCATGAGTCATTTTTGTGTCACTGAAAGCACCATGTAAGAATGAAAAACAGGCTCTCAGTCTGTGCAGATAGCAAACATGATGGAGTAAAAAGGTATCAGAGCTCTTTAAAAATGTTAAAATAGATGCCCTCCAATAAAGCTTTTATTTTGCACAGTGCCTTAACATATAAAGGTAGTAAAATGGAAACAGGCTAATACAAAATAATTGTATAAAGTGATGTAAGTCCACTCAGTGCAGCTGGGGTTCTGCTTCCTCAATTGTTTTCATTTTGAGAATTTTGAATTGTGTATACCTTATTTTTGCTCCTTTAAAAGATAATTCTGAAGTATTGCCTGCTTCCTCTGAAGCATTTTCAGCAGAGAAACGGATCACTTAATTTGAAAATCATGACAGATGACAACTAGCCCTTGTAAAAACCTAGAAAATATTAAAAAAAAATCTCACTTGCACTTTCATGTTCAGATTTGCTGCCCTTGTTGTCTTTTAGCTCCTCTTATATTAAGTCTTCTGCATACTAAGCAATCAGTGATGCTGCAAGTCACTGATTACTGCAAGGAAGTGATGATCTGCCTGTTGGAGAAATTCACAGGGATATATATATATATATATGTATATGTATGTATATACTACATAACCTCAGTATTTTGGTACATTCTGCATTCCCCAGGAGCTAAAATAAACTCATAACTCACACCTATTCAAGGGCCATGTGGCTTTTCAATGTCCTCTATTAAAGGTCATTATATAATTCAAAATTAGAGTCATAAAAATAAGACTTTATGACTTATGACAGAGAAATACAAAGGTCATAAACATCATTTAGAGATTAGGTTCTAGTAGAATATTGGGGAGTTATTGAGTGATATGATTTATATGATTAAATGTACCCATATTTTAAATTATGCTCCTTCAAATAGAAAATGTGTTTTGCAGCCACTCTAGTACAGGTTAGTGTGCAGCAAAATTTCCATTGCCTGGAATAGTGAATCTCATTTAGAGCTATGACTACAACCAGAAAAACAAATGTCATTGAAATGAAGAATTTTTTGACAGAGGATAAAATAAATTCTCAACTTGGGCTTCTGAAGATGAGTGAAGCTGTCAGTTTTACTCTGAAAACTCAAGACAGCAATTCAGTTTAAAATTAACTCAGGAGAAGTTCCTCTTCGGACCTTAAAGCTTTGTATTGAGCTAGGGATAAGTGTAGGTATAGTCAAATATAAAACAGCCAAGAGGATTCATTAGACATTATATTTTGTAACCTTTAAAGAAAAAAACTTGGTATTATGATTAGATTTCATTGAGTAAAATGAGAAATGGAAATAAGGAAGTCTTAGTACTGTTTTTATAAAAAAATATGGGTATTCTTTTGACTAAAGATTTGAAATAATCTTTATTCATTGAGAGAAAAATGGTTATGAACTAATTCTAGCCCATTAGAACAAAAATTACAATAAATATGGACACATGACTTTTTCAGGCTGAGTAATTGAGGGTCAAAATCCAGGTTATAATTTTCCAACCAAGACAGATTGTCCTTACAGTTTTTGAAAAATTGAGCCTGTGCTATTTGAGATACCTAAATACACATTTAGCCAGTAAGCATACTTTTATTTTTAGATGACTATTTGATTTTTTTAAAAGAGATAGGCTCCTACTCTGGCCTTTGTTTTTTCCATTTCCTTTTGTTGTTTTATCATCCACCTTTTCTATTTCAACTGATTTTGTCACCAAGGTCAAAATATTTAATACATACAGTGAGGCTGAGCAAAATAGATGCAAGCTGCTGAAGGGAGAGATGTTTTCTTCCTGATGTAAATCAGCTGAGCTGAGACACAGTGGTGCTTTCTTCTGAGATTTTCCATTTGGTAGTGCAGCTGATTTCCAGCCATTCCTGTTCCTCATGCAGTGTGAGTCAGGTTCTGAGCTCATACATCACTGAGTACGTGCTGAAAATGGAATTCCATTTACATGGAATATATCATCATCCAATCTCTGCTTTCGGGAAGGCTTTCTCTCCTTCTCCCCTCAACATTTAATGATGGGGTGGGCTCTTGAAAAGACTTAATAGCCCTCTCAATGTGCAGACAAATAATTTAGAGAAAGATATATAAGCCTAATTAATAAAATGGTGATACTTCATCATCTGAGCATCACCTAATTAAAAATAACACCAAAAAAAGATAAAAGTTGTGATGTCATTTGCCTGCTCTTTGTCTGTGTTATTTTTACACTGGAATAAGCATTATCATCCATTTCTTAAAGCTTATCTTAAAAGTATAAAACAACTTGGGGGCTGGGAGATGGAGGGAAATCTGACACTTTAAAGACTGGATAATATTTTGAAGGTATAACCATAAAAAAATTGTCAATGTTTAAAAATACTTGTGTTTTAATTTTTTCTTTTCAGATTTTTATGATGCATTTCAATGCACCTTTAGCTTATAAAGAAGAAATCAATAGACAGAAGCTTTGTTTGGGTAATCTTTACTTTTGATTTTCCTCTTAAATTATTCTCTTATGTTCTAAAATTATGAGGATTTGGGGATGGAGCGGCACTTGACAAAAAATCGGCTGTTTTGAAAACACTGTTGCTCAGAAAGGTTATTGCACAAAAATAAAACACAGTAATCAATTTTATCTAAAGATTAATAGGATGAATTTGGTAGAAATTCAAAAATTAGAAAATAGAAAATACAAAAATTAGAAAATAGAACTGTGTTGTGAAGATATATGCAGATATATGCATGATTTATATAAATGTGGGGTTTGGTTTTTTTTTTTTGGTTTTGTTTTAAGGTTTTGTTTTTGATTTTGTTTTAATCCAAGGCCCAATTTAAATCATATGAACAATTACAAAATATGAATGAGCCCCTGTGAATGTCACAGCCAAGTTCAGTTCCAGCTGAAGGTACACTGAAGGGTTGTGCACAGACCTGTGCAACTTTGCTGTCTGCCAAATGCACAAACCAGCTGCAGTCAGTCACTTGCAGGGCTTCTGAGGAAAGGAAGATTTGGGCTTGAGCAAGGATTATTTGGAGCATGCTGGAAGACTAAGCAAGGTGTTATTCTTCAATTTGCTTTCTTTCTAAATTACGCTATTGTACATGGCATAGTACTGGCACAAAAAGAAAAGAAGTGCTGTCCTCATTAGATGATGTCTGCTCCCAGTGTTAAGGTAAAAGCAGAGAGATTTCCTGGCTCTTCCTTTAGAACATGAAAAGAAAATCACAGGCACTCCAAAATGTCTTACAGAAGTCAGTAAGAGTCTTTTCTCTGATCTCAAGAAGCACCAATTGAGGCTTTGCAGCCTTCCTTCGAAGGTGGAAGCTGCTCCTTACTCTAAAAATTATTTATTAGATCAGGTACACCAAGGAGACTTATGTCACAGTGAAGATTTTCCTCTTAGTATATCTTTTCTCTTGGTGTTTGTTCTTGTTTCTATTAGGCCATTTCTCTTTGCTCTAAGAAATTAATTTTTTCACCAGCTATATAAAACAGTGTGGAAAGTATCCCTTAAATGCTATGAATCAGGATTTTAGCCAAATGAATAAACTACAGAAATTTGGAAGTCCCACTGCTCTGCCTCCAACCTACTGATACCATCATTTGAAATCATTGTTTTCTATTGCAGTGATTCTTTATAATTTACTTAAAAATTTGAAGACACAAGTTTGTCCAGGGAAGAGGCTGGATCAGAATCACAGGTAATTTCCTTTCCAATGAGTATGGGGTGTTAAGACATTACAACTTTAGATTTTTTGTTTTCCATGTTTGGGGAAAAGGCTTTAGCTTGTTATGAATAAGCAAAAGTATCGATGAGGAAGAGCAGATTTCCAGTTGTGTGCCACATGGAAATGAAATATTGGTAGCTGTTCTTACCATGTTGGTCTTCATCATGTGTTCCCTCAGCAAAAAGTATCTTCACCAACAGACAAATTCTCATCCATAAATTAAAGAAGAAAAAAGACACCTAAAAGTAAAATCTCTGTTGGTTGTATGGGTTTATGGATGGTGAAATCCATTCCTTATGAGCAAAATTAAACTGCTCTAATGAGATCCATTTTGGGACTTATGAATTTATGAAATAGCATTTAAATTTTCAGCTCAGTCTTGCTTTACAAAGTCTGTCTTCACCTAAACTACATATAATTTAATCTGGAGTATGCATTTACATGGTCAAGTACAGGAAACTTTGTGCTGGAAATCTCCACTGGTGAAGTATGTTCAGCTGATGAGATATGCAGCTCACCAAGAACATGAGACATCCAGACCCTGAAATATACATTCTGCTAAATAAGGGTTTATAAAATGTCAACAGGTAAGGTGTAACACACCTTTTAAGGTGTAGTCTGTTGAAACCCTTAAAAAAATAAAATGGATTAACAAAACACATATCTTTGTGACTAAAATTTGCAAAACAAAATTCTGGGCATCCTTAAATTAAAATATACTGTTCAAGCTATGGTATGAACAGGAATTAAGACTGAAAAATGTGTATATAAGTCAATGAAGAATCAGCTGACAGTGAGATTTGATGTATGCATTATGTAACTTGATCACAAAATTAAATGAAATATTAAATGGCCGAATATGTTATTTAGATGAATCATTAAAGAACACTAAGAAGATTGATAATTATTCTTTAGAGGAACTGGTAGTCTAAGAAACTTTTGAGGGGATCCAAAGCTTCACACCAGGTCACCTTCACTTCCATTGCCATTGCAAGGAGCACTGTTTTATTCAGTATCTATGCAGGAGGACGAAGATTTGGCAAAATTGATAAAGTAAAATAACATGCTCGAGATTTAGTGCTGGAGATTTGCCTCACTTTTCTGTCCATTTTGGTTCTCTTATCTGCTTTCATGACATGGCACGTGAGTCTGTAATGACTGTCTGCTCACAAAACCAGCTGAGAAGACACAGGAAACATCTAAGAGAAGTCAACACTAAATGAGAAAAGCAAGATTTCTCTGCCCTTAGCTGAGGAGGTAAAATGCAGTGTATTTTGGTTTCCATTTAGCTGGGGGTGCTCCCCCCTGGTATTCAGTGCCCCTTTGATTTATACAAAATCTGTAGGCTGGATTTTGTGCTCTTAGAAGTGAAGAAAGCCAGCACAATGGAAGTAAGCCTGCTTTTGGGGGATTGCCAGCCCCTCCTTGTGAAGCATTTGAAGTCCTTCAGAAGGGCTGTTTGCTGTTTGCCAACAGGTTTGAAGAATTTTCTAGGGGAAAAGACAACTTTGACAAAATTGGCAAAGCTCAGATTTCCTTGTTACTCTTTGGTTTTGTTTTTCTAGTGGTAATGATAGTGAAATCATATGGATTGTATTAGACTTGTATTTGCTATGATAGGAGATTATATATCTAGTGATAAAGATTATATCCTCCTGTGATCTTCTTTGATACCTCTGCCTTCCTTTGCTTGTAGGATTATTTTTTTTTTGTATTTTTCAAATCATGTTACAGCTGGCATTAGGCACAAAATATCCTGAATTTTCCTTCCTTGCAAACTGTATACCAGCATAGCTCTGAAGTGAAAAGTAAACCATCAGTCTCATGAAAAAGCCAAATCAACTCTGATTTCACATAACTTATAGAAACTCAGATAACCAGACTGGGTGATTTTCTCACTGTGCTCCAAAATGTCCATTGAGCAAATGAGATATAAGAAGGCAAGGAGCTACTACCTACTCAGGGCACTTGTTTGCTGCATGAGAAGGTTGTTACTGTAAAACATAGTGAGTTCATTTCATTGAATTTCAAAGCATGAGAGCAGCACATGGGATCAATTACTTTCTTCTGGGCTATTCTGTTTCCTATAGCAACAAACAGTTCAGGAAGTTTAGGGAAGGCAGTAAAGTCAAGCAAAACACACAATGATGCTCACAGAATAGCCTCTTGTCTTCAGGGCATCTGGAGCTGGAGGGGATGCCCTTGTCCTAAACACCCTCTCCCAGATAAACATTCTGTTGATTTGTCTATTTGCTCTTTGAATCTCTTCCAACTTCTAAAACTGAACGGAGCTCCACAGTGCAATACATACTGCTTCATGAAATACCTCATATTTTCTTTTTATTTTCAACCTACCTCATGTTTTTTCACACTTCCCTTTTTTTTTTTAACTGCAAAATACAGAGAGCAAGACTTACTTCATATTTCTTTTTGTTGTCTCCTCTCTGAGATACAGTTATTTCTTTTTTGGCAGGCACTCAAAAAATCATTGCTGTAATTTCTTGTATCTACATCTAATTCTAATCTAACCCTTATTGGATATTTGGAATGAGAGTGAGTCACTTAAGTGAGCTGCTGGCAGTAGACATCACATCAAAGGGTTTTATTGATGATCTCTCCCAGAACTGCCTGGTATTGCTGCTCTCAGAAAGGAGTTGATGAGTACATCTTACTTTGGACCCTCTGTTCCAGCTCACAGCTGCACAGAGCAGTGTGTAGGAATTGCTTTTCAAATATTTTACTGAATTCAAACCTTTTGAGCCTTTGCCCTGTCTGAATGAATTATCAGCTCTTCTCGTCAGCCTTGCTCCTCATCTTCCCCGAAACCATTCTGGGGATGAGAGATACTGTTCTAGAAGTGTCTGTGCAGCACAGAGGCTCTTGTTGAAATTGTGATATTTGTCAAGAGTAGGGTTTGTCAAAAGGCTACTTCAAAGGTGACTGACAGTCTGTGGGATGTTTTTGTCCTATGATTCTGCTGCATTTGCTTGCAGGAGTGCCTGGTGTTCAATGAGGATGGAGAAGTGGATTTGTCTGGTTGGAATAACCTTTTGGCACAAGTGGTTCATCAGAAATCAGCACCATTTGACCTCTGGACAGAGTACCCTGGGAAAGGGAAGGCTGAAGAGTGGAGGAGTACTGTGCTTGAGGAGACACAAGTAAAGCAGGAGGTGAAGGGCGGAAGGAACAGCAGGAGACATGGAAAGGCAAATTCAGGTAACAGTGCTTCATGGGGAGCTGTCAACAGTACTGAGACTGCAGCATAACTTTTCTTTTTTAATTGAAGTCATTCTACATGTATAGTTCTGAGAAAAAATACACCCCAGACATGTAGAAGATAATAGACTCTAGTCCAGTTGATGTATGAACTGGTCACTAAATATAGGTGTTCCAAATAAGATGATTTTTTTCATCTTTTCTGCTGAAGAATGAGCCAGAACTACTGCAAAATCCACCTTTGTCTGTAATAAAGACTCTCTTCCTGTGTATTGAGGACTTGCAGGGAATACTTTTCACACATGGGTTCTCTTCAAGTTGATTTCTTGGGTTGCTGATCTTGAAACAGTTTCCACAAAGAGCTGCAGTTGAAATACAGAACTAAGTCTAGTTCCTGTCTTTGCACAAAACAGATTTTTCTGGCCCTAAATGGCTAGTTTGATATATTTAAGAATATAAAACCCATTTCCTATACTTGGAGTAAGACCAGAATAAATAAAAACCCAAAATATGCCTTGTGCTGCATAGTTTATAATTGAGTTTGCTTCCATATTTTCTGTCTTGAACATATAGGTTATAAATTAATAGGCCAGCAGAGTGAAACAGAGTGTAAATACTGCAATAAAATTAAACAATTTGTGTCTTTCTCTCTCAAAGTTATGATCATTGCAGAAGATAGTTATTAAATCTCAAAAGATTACTTTAATTGAATTGCTTGTGTAACGATAGCTTACTGATTCTCAGTCTCAAAGATTTTTTTTTTAAAAAGCTGTAATGCTACTCTTTATTCAGAAGGAAGCTGCAATGTTGAATTTTCATGCAAATGAACCTTTTGTCTGTTAGGTAAAAATTAAAAATTCTATTGTTTCACATCTTATATGCAATTAATTTAAAATTTGTTGTGTATCTTTAACACATCTGTAACATTAATATTATTTTCAATTCTATTAATGAAATTGACATTTCTTCGGTGATAATTTTGTGCTTTGATAAAAGAAAAGCAGCAAAACCAACCAAAAAATTCAGTGTGCTTGACATACGAACTGGAGAAAAAGACAGTATTATAATCATATTTTCTTTTTTATTGATTAATGTCATAACTTTTTTGGCAACCACAGCGGGCTGACATTCCATGGTTCATCAGGCATGCTCAGAGGTAAGGGTATCTCTCTCTTTTTTGGGGTCAGAAGTTGACCAAACAGATATCCAAGCACTTACAACTATTTTATTTTAATTTATTTTAATTTTTATTTTTTATATAGATATATAATTTGATCTATTACAGATATGTATATATCCTACTTGGGCACTGGAACTTGGGCTGCTCAGGGAAGTGGTCAAGGCATCAAGTCTGACAGAGTTCCAGAAGCATTTGGACAACGCTCTCAGGTACTTGGTGTGATTCTTGAGGCTCTCCTGTGCAGGGCCAGGAATTAGACATTGTTGATCCTTGTGGATCCCTTCCAACCCATGATATTCTGATTCTATGATTACCATCAGAACTTCTGCAATCTCTTTCAGTTCAGTTCTTTCCATTGCTGTAAAGTCTTAACTGCCTTCCTTAGCCAGAAGGCCTCTAGAAAATTATCCTGGCATGAAGTGATGTTCTAGTGTCCCTGTTAAAGCTGTGTTTTATTCTTGGAATATTTTTGTTTTTAGCAAAATCTGTTTATGACCTGAGTCAGGACTATGACTCAGTTTAGCATTTATTTCCCATCATGGTTCCCCTTGAACACCAGCTTCCTTTTCTAGTTCTGTGGCGAGTTCTTGAAACCTACTGGATATAAATATAAATGTGCTTTGTGTCCAAGTTGACCTGTTTTAAAATCTATCTTTAATCCATTGATTAAAACAGCAGTATATGAAAAAGAAATAGATTAACAGCAGCACATATGACACAAGTATTTGGATGCTTAGTAAATCATTACAAATATGATCCACAGAACCACTATTGGCATATAAACTGGGCACAACGAGGATTTTAATGAGATCTGAAAGGGTAATTAATTCATATTCTTGAAGCATTATCTAAATGTGTGGAAACTGAAAAAAGCCAAATAAATAAGCATAAAATAAATAAAGTAATTACAATGTTTGTGTGAGAAAATACTTAGACTATATAGAATATAAAAATGACTAAACCACATGGCTACCGGAGGAGTTTTCTGCAGTGCAGATAATGTCCTAGGGAAGGCTTTTATAAAAATTAGAACTTCTGTAATGAACACAATGTCTGAAATGAATAATTTAGCAGCAAAAGAAGGGAATAGCATGGTTTGGGTACATTTATTGATCAGTCAGTCCAGAGTAAGAAGGCATTTTAGACAAAGCTATTATAATCAATGATTTCTGTAACAAGAGCATTTATTTTGATGGCAGTGCTTTCCTCTCCTTGAAGGGAAATTGTTATTATTATGGTTTTCTTCAAAAGGCAAAAATCTCAACATTTGAGTCAATTTAATAAAGTAACATGAGTACAGTATTCAAATCTAAAAGCATTTCTTTATGGCAGATTTCATTTGTTGCTTTCACCATCACCACTAGCACCAGATTCTTCCAGTTTTACTTCTACTTTTCTCTACCAGTTTGACATCCAAAGTAAGTCATTACTCATCCATCTTTCTTGTTTCTCCAAGTCATACTGCTTGTTTCATTCTATAAATCTGTTACCAGCTGCATCTTCTCTACATTTCCCACTGTAGGAAGTCTCAGATATTGAGCATTTAAAAACAAGTCTTGCTAAGTCATAGTCCAGGAGTTTTTCAACTCAAGAAGGGATAAAATGTCAAACTTTGCATTTTTGCTTTTGTGAGCAGCAAAGCTTTCCACTGTTTACATTTCTGTGGGTAGTGCAAATTTTAATTCTGAATGATTACTAGGGGAGAAAGATGAAATCCGTACACATCTCTCAGATAAATATATCCTGTTTTCATGTAATGAGGTCTGAGACAATCTTAAAAGTCATTCTAGTTTTGGAAGTATTTCTCAAAAAATATTATTTCTTTCTGTCAAGTTAATAGATTGACAGAATATGATTTGTTTGTGATCAGCATATTCACTCAGACAAAGGAAGATTTTTGTCTTTGATGTGTCCATTTGGGGTCTTTGTGGGATTCCTAGAAGGATTAGCCAAATATATTCAAGATGAAAATAATTTCTCACATGAAAATAATTTCTTGCAACATTTATGGCAACCAACAACAAATATTTGCTAAATAAAGAACTTAAAAAATGGTATCATATGTGAAAAATTTAATGAGCAAAATATTCCCAAAGAGAAGAGGTTTTTTAATTTGAAAGAGGTCATCTAATTTCAATCTTCACAGATATTGGAATCAAAGTAAAGATGTACGCTATGCCGGTCTCTCCTGTCCTTTTAGTTTTGTATTGCTGGTGTGGCATTAAAATTAAAAGCTGAAGCCTTTTTCCTGAAGCCTATTTCCCCTAATAAGGGAAATAAATGCTTTGATAATTTTAAGCAGCTAAAATTCACATTGTACTAATAAGCCTACTGTTTCTGATTTCTCATTCTATTTTACTCACAATTTAAATTTTGTAGGTCTTTGTCCCTATGTATTTAAGAGGGGAAGGTGATGCCTGTGTGCCTTTTCATGCTAAAACATTTGAGTTATCACACTTGTAATTAAAAAGAAGTGTAGGGAAAAAAAAAAAAAATAAGGTACACCTTGTCCTAAAATGGCCACCACTACTGCTGGAGCCATGCATTTAGTGATGCTAATGTAGCATTTGGAAAACCATTTGGTGAAAACCTGTTAAAAGACAGAACTCCTTTTTCATTAATCCACTCATGCTCCTACAAAATAAATTTGGCCTCTCTGAGGTCATCTAAAAAACCAAACTTGTACTCATTTTGTTTCCAGCTGTAAAAGCTTTCTGCTCATACTTTTAGCAAGGTACTTTTCTGTAACATTTTTTTTCTTCCACTCTGATATTTAAAGTGGGAAAAGAAAAGTCACTTCAAAGAAGATGAATCTTTCTTTGTTTGCTTCTTGTAGGATCCACAAACAACAGTTTAAGGACTTATATTTGAAAAGAGTCTTAAAATTTTGAAGACAAAATGTTTCCCTGAAGTTTGAACATAATGATAGGTGTAATTAAAGACACTGTAAATATTCTTTTCTATTTCAAGATATAATGCCTGCTCTTCATTATTCACTTTTTGAGGATTGTAAAACTTGATTTCATATATCCTAATCAAAAGAAAACTTAAGAAAACTGGAATTTCTGGAGCCCTTATACTGTTATCGTCTAGATATATTTTGAAGTGTTTGTGCAGTGGCCAAATGCAAAGAGAAATTATATTTCTTGCTTCTTAAGAGTAAAATACAGTAAAGAGTTTTTATAGAATTACAAATAGCCAAAAACAGAGAGAATTTTAGATTAAAGAGAACAACATGATGCCTTTCCTGTGCAGAAGAGTTTGATGTCATAATTTTTAAAAGAAAAGTGCTTTTGATTGCAGGTATATTTTTATTCCTATTTATTAAAGAGATATAGAAGGACAAAAGAAAATATATTTCAATTTGAAGTTTTAGCAGAATCAATATTCCACTATAATCTATTGAAATCCAGCTAAATCTATTGTAGTCCAGCTGAATAAAACAAGAGTCACTCTTTTTCTTGAAATTAAGTACTTCACCCACACTGGGGATAGAGATCTTAGTATTTTGGCTTAATCAATGTCCCATTGAGCTCAGTTAAAAATTTCTTCCTTCACTTGATTCTCGCAATTAGCCAAGAAGTTTAATGTCTCTTAATGGAACATCAAGCATCACCTCCTGCTGAATGTAAATTGACCATTTATCTTTTGCTTTTGTGGTAATTGTGTACTCATTTCCAACTCCTTCCCTCAAAATATATTACTTAATTAGTATTTATAACAATGGCCTATTTTAAGATGAGCTTCAAAGGTTTAAGAGTAGTTTAATGAAATATTTCAACTGCTGACTGGTAAAGCCATTATTACTCTCCGGAGTGGAGTTGTAGCCTTTATATAATTGATTTAACAAAAATGGCTAAAGGTGAATGTGAGGTTTTCCTTAAAAGGGTTATAGGTAATATTGTACTGAAGACAGTATGTTCAGGAAACATGATTGTCTACTGGATAACAAGATTATCCCTTGCCAAATTCATCCTGTAAAGAAACAGGCATAATGTTCAATAAAGGAAAAGAATGTGACCACTACAGTTGTGGAGCAGATTTTGATCGCAGCAATTTTGCCTTTTGAACAAAGTGGAATTTGAAAGGTTGAGGAGTTAGGAGTCAAAAAAAGTTGTGAAGTGTCAAACAAGATTAATATTAAAATAAGCTTTGTTATATATTAAGTAAGACGCAGTTTAATATTAACTCTTCTCCAGATATATTTATTTTGAATACTTTCAGCAATTTGAGATGATGTTTTTTACGCAGTGCTTGATTGAACAGAATTTTCAGACATGAAGAAAGGGGCGAAGAGCAGCAGGTCCAGGGAGGTGATTGTGACCCTTTAGTCCATTTCTGTGAGACCCCACCTGGAGCACTACATCTGTGTCTGCATACGGACGTGGACCTGCTAAAATGAGTTCAGATGAGAGCGATGGAGATGCTCAGAGGGCTGGAGCACCTGTGCTTTGAAGGCAGGCTGGGCAGAGAATGGGTTCCAGTTGGTTTAGGGAGAGATGCCTGTGCCCAAATTGAGGTGCAAATGAGACCAATATGATGACAATATCCAGATTTTATTAACAAGAAATAGGAAGAAGAGAGATGGAAAGAAATTGGAAAGAGATCTCACAGAGGGAGAAAGAGTGCTGTTCACTGTATTTTACCCTGAAGATATTAAGAAGAACTGCTGGAACTAGATGATCTTTGAGATCCTGCCCTAACAAAACCAATCTGTCATGATAGAGGATGCACATTTTATCTTGATAGTACTGCAATAATAATAATAATAATCATAATCATAATAGTGATATGCTAGTACTATAGTTTCTTCTTCATCTTCTTCTTAGTATTTACTTCTACTATTTTATCTTCTACATCAACTTATTACTTTTTTCTTATTCCTTTTCTTATTCCTTCTCTTATTCTCATTCTTATTCTTTGTTTTCTTTTTTGTTTTTTTATTCCTATTCCTCTTCTTTTCCTTATTTATTTTTTCTTTTTTTCTTCTTCTTATCCTTCTTTTTTTCTTCTCCTTGTCTTCCATCTTCCTCGTACTATTAACTTCTAGCAGTATTTTATCTTCTACATCAACTTAATATTTTTTTTCTTATTTCTTGTCCTATTCCTATGTTTATTCTCATTCTCATCCTTATTTTTTGTTTTCTTTTTCTTGCTTTAATTCTTAGTCCTATTCTTTTTCTTATTTTTTTCTTTTTCTTCTTATCCTTCTGTTCTTCTTCTCCTTCTCCTTGTTCTCCTTCTTTTCCTTCTTCTTCCTCTTAGTATTTACTTCTACTAGTATTTTATCTTCTATATCCACCTATTCTTTTTCTTTTTATCTTTTTCTCCTTCCTTTCCTTATCCCTATTGCTATTTTTATTCTCATTCTTATTATTTGTTTTCTCATTCTTATTTTAATTCTTATTCCTATTCTCTTTCCTGTTCTTTTTATTACTATTTTTTTTTATTTTTCTTCCTTTGTTTTCCTGTTCATACTATTTTCATCATCAGTGTGCCCTACTCCTCGGGCTGTGGTCCCAGGCAGGGGAAGCAGAACAGGCTGCGCAGCGCCCGCAGCGCCTGTGGTGTCCCAGCCCGTGGTGTCCCGGCCTGTGGTGTCCCGGCCTGTGGCACCTGGTCCTGGAAGGCAGGAGAGGCCGTGTGTCCTTTGGGGGCTTCCACACGGTGAGGTAAGGCACAGAGAGTTCCAAAGCATGGCCCAGATTCCCCGAGCTCAACCCAAGCCCCAGGAGGGACATGCAGGTAGAACCCGCCTCCCGTCAGACCTGCCGCTCTTTGCTCTCCGTCTTTGTCTTCGCGCAGCTCCAGGACACTTCTCTCGTCCCACTTATCGTCCTCTTGCAGCAAGGGCTTGGCTCCAGTGCTCTCTTCCCTGTTGTCCTGCATGAGGTCTCGGTCACAGTCACTCGCCCAGTTGGACTCTTCAGAGTGTCTCTTACAGTTCCTTCTGGACACCCCCTGGCCAATGGGCTCTTCCCAATCCGACACTTCTTGGCAGCTGCCGATATGGCCGTGGCACAGCTCATGCTCGCTGTATTCCTCCCAGTCAGGGAGATTGTGAGAGCTACAGACGTGGCAAAAGCATTGCTCTGTGCATTCTTCCCAGTCTGACACTTGGTAGTTTCCAAAATGACCATGACACATCTCTTCCTTGATGCATTCATCCCAATCAGAATGCTCGTGGTGGCTGCAAGCTTCTTCTAGAGATGGCTCCATTTCAGTGCTGGTTTCCCCTTCGAACCCTTCCTGGTCGCTACTGCTTTCTTCTAGGCACAGCTCCAGCTCGATGCTGCTTTCCCCTTCGGACCCTTCCTGGCAGCAACTGGTTTCTCCTGAGGACAGCTCCCACTCAGTGCTGGTTTCCCATTGGGACCCTTCCTGGTAGCCACAGCAGTCCTCTAGACATATCTCCTGCTCCCTGCTGGCTTCCCCTTGGCACCTTTCCTGGTAGCTACAGCATTCCTCTAGGCATATCTCCTGCTCCATGCTGCCTTCCCTTTGGCACCCTTCCTGGCACCTATTAGCTTCTGCCTGGGGAAGTTCCTGCTCAGTGCAGGGTTTCTCTGGGCACCCTTCCTGGGAGGTCTTGGACTCTACTTGTGGCACCTCTTGCTCATTGCTGGCTTCCTCTTGGGATTTGTCCTGGTGCGTATCGGCTTCTGCTTGGGGCAGTTCCTGCTCACTGGACGCTTCCCTTTGGGACTCTTCCTGGTAGGTACTGGTTTCTGCTCGGGAAAGCTCCTGATCAAGCTCCTCCTCTCCTGCTTGGGAGCCTTCTTGGTGTTTGTTGATTTCCTCTTGGGACAGCTCTGTGTGTTCCTCATCTTTGCTCTGGGAATGCTCAAGCTCCCCAGCCAAGGCCCCCTCCTCATTCTCTTCCTCTGCCACAACTATCTCCTTATCTGCCTCCTCCTCCTCCTCCTCCTCCTCTTCCTCCTCCTCCTGCTGCTCCCTGAGCTCCTGGTCTTCCAATGGGCTGCTTGGGGAAGGGGTTGGGCTCTCTGTCCCTGCCGATGGAAGCTCCTCACTGACAGCAGGAGAACTTGGTGCCTCTTCCACCTCAGGAGCCAGAGGCTCTGGGGGCTCCTCCACCTCCTCAGCAGCTTCAGCTGGAACAGCAGCAGCTG
>JAXCLO010000208.1:7306933-7335478 GCA_035583995.1 Arremon aurantiirostris
CCAATCACAGATGCACCTGTTGCATTCCACAGCAGCAGATAATCAATGTTTGCATTTTGTTCCTGAGGCCTCTCAGCATCTCAGGAGGAAAAATCCCAAGGAAAGGATTTTTCATAAAAGATGTTTGCAACGCACGCACTCCCCAACAAAATAACTTCTCTACTCTTTTCTGTCCAGGAGTCCCTGTCCCCTTTCCCATTGGATGGATATTCAGAAACTTTTGTTCTTTCCTGACCACCTATTCTTCTGTCTCTTAGCCTCTCAGCCTTCCTCCTTTTTGGCCCTGTCTTCAACTTTGCCCCTTCTCCCAGCTCACAGCAACACCCAACAGATCAACCAGAACAAATCCAAGCCACAGACAACACCACACAGAGCCAAAACCCTTCACTCTTTATCTTAACAACTCTTTTGGCTTCAGCAAAATATTCTCTCATCTCTTACAGTAGAAAGCAGGATAAGCAGAGAAAGGAGAAGGTTTCAGCTGTGGCCTTGCAAACCTCATTACCTCCAGGATAAGCAATTTAGGCTACTCAGACAGACTGGCCCTGGAGAAGCCAGGCAGAAGTGCTTACTGGAGAGAAGCAGAATTAACTTATCCTTCTAAATGCATTTCCCAAGAGACAAGATCCCGCTAACTTTATCAGCCCAGCAAAAGTGCACAAGAGTGGGTCAAACCAGCTCAGGGGAAGAATAATGAGCTTGACAGGCAGCACTGCTGGGAAAGGCATGCAGACAGCCACGGAGACAGCTGGGCTGACAGGCTTTTTTATTGTTGTGTTTTCAACAGCAGGCTGATAGAGCAGGATGATCAAACAGAAATGCACACTCGTAAAGTCATTCTCTGACTCTCTCTGAACCCTCTTCTCTGTTATTTATGGCAAGATAGGAGGTCAAATCAGAGAGGTTTTAGTTGATGAAGAAAAGCTGCAGGAAGGATTTGCTTAATTCCAGGAAAAGGGAAGGTTCTTCTTGAAAGAAAATTACCAGGCACATCCTTCTTAAGAACTAAGAAGTTCCAAAGAAATCTTTTTTCCAAATGCAATTTTGCATAGACAACTTATTTTTCCTCTAACTCAGAGTATTTGACTTCCTATTTTATTTTTTTAAAATAGGTATTTTTAAGGAATCATTTGCTTTTGGACCAAATAGTAACACCATGCCTTTTTCTGTGCTTGAAGAAGACTTAATTTTATCTATCCAATGGGTATGGTAGTATGACCCTCTTACAGAAACAATACTTCAGAAGAATTTTAGAAAATTGAACTCAATTTGAGAGCCTTTCAGGTATCACAAGATTAAACTTTTTCCCTCAGGTGCCAGTACAGATGCAAGTGCCATATGACCGCTGCTGTAAGAATTTACAAGATCCTAATTCTGATTCACAGGATTGGCTTAGAGTCAGATTAACCTTCTCCTGTGAAATTCTTAATCACGATGTGCCCAAATAAGTGTTTAACATCATCATTGTGTTATCATCAACGCTGACAGTGTGAGGCATTTACCACATTTTTCAAATAGTATTTGACACTATACAGGACAAAAGTGAAATTTAACTTTTGAGATGAAAAGAAATGGAGTGCAAATGATCCATTGGAAAAAAAAAAATCAATATTTAAAAAAACAAAAAAAACCAAATCTTGTACCATAAGGGATTAACCACCATGAGGGAAAAAAAATCCAATTCCCTGCTATCCTAAATATTTCTGTAGAAACTTCAATATTTTAGGAACAGATGATAAATTACTATTCCCAACTTTCAGGCTCCACAACCCTGTATCAAGTGCTTAATTTCTCTATGGCACAAGTGTCAGTTTCCCAATTTTTTTCATACGTCATCCCACTGTTACCTTGCCATTCCACAAATGTTTCTTCCACAGGTAAAGCCCATAATTGTATTCACATCATCCTCCCAACTGGTCCCATACAAGCAGTAAGGGCAAAAGGCCAATTAGTGACTGATGTTAGGTAAAAAACAGAAACAGAAGGGGGCAGAGGGAAAGAAATGGAAAAGAAAGCCATTTCAGTTCTGTGCTGAAAGCAATTTACTTGTATCCAAACACTGGTTTTCTCTCTCCTACTCAAAACCAGAATAAAATGCTTCAGTCATTCCTGCAGATTGTCTAAAGATATAGAAGTGTGTTCTTTGAACCTGGGCCTGCCAAACACTGAATTAATGCATTAGCCAATTTACCCCTCAAGCTAAGGAGGGTCAGCTCTAAATCTCTCCCTTTCTAGAAGAGCTTATTCATTCTGCTACAGCCACTTGGAGGAAATTCAGCCAAGTAGCAAAGGTTCTCTCTTTAGAGAAGAGTCCTTACTCTTTGGAGTGCCTGAGTATTTTATCTTAAAAATGCAATAAATAAGTATTCACTGAGTCCCTACAAAAGCCAAACCAGATTGGAAGTGATTGTCTTCACGAAGGGATCAGGTAAAAACATTTATCTGTCAGGACTAGACAATGAATGAAACATTCTCTCTTGCCTCTGAGCTATTTTCTGAACAGAATATGGTGTCGTGAATATAGTAAACAAAAAAGCCTCAAGGAGAAAATACATTCCAATATTAAAATCCTCATTCTTATGAGCTCTTCAGAACACAGAATAAACCAAAGGCTTTCCTTTATTTCTTGTCTTCATGAGGGAAAAAAGTTATTAGCAACAGGGACTACAACCATCCAGCAGTATTATTTTGGATAGTTTCAAGTTCTGTAGTGCTTTATGTACTTAATAGCTCTCAACTCAGGCAGAGGAAATCAATTTTGAAACGACTGTAGAAAAGAGAATGCAGCACTCCATGCAAAAATTAAACTACACAAATATATTTGCCCATGCCAGACATTAAAAATGAGCACAGAAACAGATAAATCAAGGCTGAACCAACTGTGTTTTGAGGGAGGTAGGAAACACAAAGAGGGTAACTTGTTTTCAGACAAAACTTGTCATAGCTAGACAGTGAACACCAAAAATGAGCTGAAATTTGCTAAGCAACTAGAGTTTTTTCAGTTTGTCTATAAAGTTCTGGATGGTAGGTAAAATTCTCTGATCATCACAGAAGCCAGAAAGAGAAACAAAAAATATCTAGAAAACCACACATTTCAGCATATAAGCAACTTCCAGTTCTCAAAAGCACAACAAAATATAGAACATTTCTGACCATAAGTTTAGAGAAGTATTCACTGTGCAAATGCTGCATGAGTATCTCCAGCAATATTGAATTCCCCAGCAAGTAGAAGTGTTCAAACTATTCAGTGAACTAATTAACTGAATTCATCTGCCATTTATTAACCTTTCCTAATTAACGTTCTTTCAAGTAATAAAATAAAGGCACCCTAGGGAAGCATAACAAAACAACTGGCAGAGGGACAGCATCAGGAGTCAAGGAAAAAGTGTGTTACAAAGCAAATCATCATCTCTGTTGTAAATCCAAACCTGCATGAAGTTAACATCACATAGGATGCATGTCAGCTAGTCACAACCACAGCTCTGCTGGTCATCACAAAGTCTTGGTCTGTGGCTTCATTTTGAAATAATTTTGAAGTTAATTGAAAATGAGTAATTATTCACTGCTACCAAAAATGTAGTCTTTTTGATGTTTCCCCTTATGTATGTTGATTTTCTCACAGATGGGGAGTAGCTTCTCATTCCCAGGATATATCTTTTTGTGACTTCAGGGTGACTCTGAATATTGTTCTAAAGCAAGTCAGAGGAATCATACTGTGCTGTTAAGATATTGTTGTTCTGCTGCTACTCTGTAGAGATGGATAATGAAAAGCACACATCCGCTCCCACCCAGCAGGACCAAGAGCTGAACTGGCCTCAGTCACAGCTAGGGAAAAATCTCAAAGCTGCATTTGGTCAGTCCATTTATTTCTTTTGTGAGACAGGAGTTAGAAAACAGGAACAAGAGTGAGGAAGCTGAGAGCTTTACTAAGACAGGAAAATCACTTAACAACCCAGGCTAAACAAATTGGACTATGAGAAAATAATTTATTCTAAATTACAATAGATATTTAGTTCCTGATATGGGTGGTGGCAAACCAATGCAAAAAAGGAGCAAACATTTACAACCTCCAGAAAAACGCCTTCACACTTCATTTTCCAAGCTCAGCTTCAACCCAGGGGTGCACAGGCTCTAGGGCAGGCTCATTCAGAGGCTCCTGTTCTTTTGGGGAAATAACATACTCTTAGGTGAGCATATCCACTGCCTGCAGTTGCTCCAGGGAGCAGAGATTACCTTGTCATTGCTTTTTCCCTTGTCCTCTCAGACACTAGAAGGTGGCTAGACAAAAATCTGGATGCTCACTGTCTTTGCTGGAAATACTTAGAAATTTTCTGACAAGATCCAAATACTTAAGAGAATTTACATCTAACCTCCGACTTCAGGAGGTTTTGCTCCTCCTTCTGGGTGTTTTCTACCCTTAAAAGCATTTTCACAGTGGGACCATCACCTTTGCTAGTGAGCTAGGTGAGTCCCCTTTAGGGTTGGCTGGAACCCACAGAGGCCAAGCCCAGCGCCTCTTGGCCTTCCCCCTTAAAAAAAACAGCTTGACCCCATAAACCCAATGAAGATAATGATGTTTCTTGCTAAAACAGCATTTTGAGCAAGATTTTTCTAGAAAAATTAGAGTCTAATGCAAATGGTGCAGGCGAATATAAATTTAGCAAATGGGGAAGCCGGGAAATCCACAGGGCTTTGCATTCAGGAGTTTTAGAAAATACTCAACAGGGTAAGAATATCTTTCCGGGGTTAGTGTCTAAAATAATGCAGGAATCCATTAAAAAAATGATGGCACCTACCTGACTTTTTCTTGAGCTCTGAACCAATGTACACAATGAACATATTTGTACTCTGCTGTCGCAGACATCTTTTACGAAAAATCCTTTCCTTAGGATTTTTCCTTCTGAGAAGCTGAAAGGCCTCAGGAACAAAATGCAAACATTGATTATCTGCTGCTGTGGCATGCAACAGGTGCATCTGTGATTGGGCCATGTTGGATGTTTGTAATTAATGGCCAATCACAGCCCAGCTGGCTCAGACCTCAGGCAGAGGATCTGAGACAGAAGCTTTTGTTATCATTTTTTTTTTCTATTCTTAGCTAGCTTTCTGATTAAATCCTTTCTTCTATTCTTTTAGTATAGTTTTAATGTATATATATCATAAAATAATAAATCAAGCCTTCTGAAACATGGAGCCAGATCCTCATTTCTTCCCTCAACCTGAGATCCCCATGAACACTGTCACACTCTGCCCTGCCTAAGAATGCACAGGCGGCCATCCCACTTCCCCATTTCTGGTGGGAATGGGATGAGAATGCAAAACAAAAGCTGTTCCCACCAAATTCTGCCATTTTTCAGACTTCCAATGCAGAGCAATTCTTTCTGCAGGGGTAACTCAGCTGCACAGCACTTGAACTGTGTGCACTTGCTTAACCTTCATTAGGGAACATTTTTCAAGGGAATCTAACTGCACAGGCCTAAGTCAGATAAACTTTTTCTTTCCATGTCTGTACATTCCCTAGATTTTTTTCAGGTTTTATTATTCAACAATGTTCAGTCTGTATTTTAAAAATGTTCCCTTCATATCTCCAAGTCAGCATTTATATGTTATGGGAAGCATTAGGGGCTTTCCTGTAACAGCAAAAGAATGAAAGTTGCGAAGCTGGGGGAAAAGGAAAATACTTTCTTGTCATTACTCTGAGCTGGTCACAGATTTCAGTGAGAAACTCCACAAGTAAAACTATTCCCTCTGCTCACTCCTGTTGCAGGATTAGAACCTCATTTCCTGTCAGTGAAAATTCATGCATAAAAATGATGCTGAGCCTCTGCCCTTTATCCTCTACAAAGGCATCTATGAAACTCTTTTATCCTGTTCAACCCATCAAACATATGCTCAGAAAACATTACTAAATCTGCCAACAAACCAAGTTCTCTAATAAAATATAAATTTAGTTACTTGAAAATAAGGGCTCACAAGTCTTCAAAGGAAAATCATTAAGCAGCTTTATGAAAAAATCACCAAGGTTACTGATACCAGAATTCTAACCAGAACTCAGAAAAAAAAAACCCACAAAATTGTTTTTTTAGCAACAGTTGTTTTGAAACAAAAGTTCTGGAGTAAACATGGTTTACTATGGTTTGAAACAAAAGTTATGGAGTAAACCATGTTTACTCCATAAACATGGTTTACTCCATGTTTATGGAGTAAACATGGCATATATGCAGAGGTTCTGAAGTTACATCATCTTTAAAAAGATGTTCTCTGAAAGTGGATTTACATTCACATGAAATAAATAACTGCAAAGTAGATACAACACACCAGTCTTTATGTTACTCGTTCTCACTCTTGCACAACCATGTTTCATTTTACTGCTTAAACTCACATGAATTTGGCAGCTCTCTCATGAGGAGGCAGCTGTGTTTGCCAGGTTGGCTACAGACCCACAGATGAGAGTAATTATTAATTAGAATGCTCTCAGAAAAATTAATCACATTCATTAAAGTGTAGGGCAGAGTAAAGTTTCTAGTCAGGTGTCTCTACCTGTGAATGCAGATGGTTTTAATCTATTAGGGGGAGGAGAAAAAATAGACAGAAAAATAACTGAGAAGCAAATTCTTCTCTCACTCTGATTATTAGTCACCTTCACATGTATCCTGTAAGCATAGGCCTATTTATCCAGCTGATCTTTATTTTCTCTCAATAAAGAGATTTTTAATACTAAGAAACTTTGTTGATCTTAAGAACTATGTCAGTGTAGTTGATATGTCTGTGCTTCACTAAATATTGTATTATGACAAGTGGAAGATATTACTTGAGTAACTTAAGTTCATTAAGCAGTTACTGATAGGTAATTATTTTTAGTTAAAAGAAGTGAAAAAAAAAAGAAATAATATAAACTGACTGAAAGACCTGTTATCAAAGTATGGTTTCTTGAGAGAGAAGGATGATAGTGGGTTTGGGCAAAAAAGATCAATTGTGGAGTTTCTCAAGGCTCAGTCTCGTGAACCAATCCAATGTAAAATTTTCATTGGTAACTCAAGCACAAAGATCCTCAGCATGGCAATGAAAATGACTGGATAATTTAAAGTCACCAGTGCACAGGAAGGCTCAATATCACCCCCAGAAAAAGCAGATGAAATCCCCTGGATCTGTTTTAAAGTACAAAGTGCAATGTTGAAGAAATACTACCATAGCAAGAGTAGGTCTCCTAAGATTTGAGAGGAGACTGAGAAAACCCCATGTACCTGGCTCTATAATCTAAAAGTTAATATTGTTGCTTTCTATGTGTAAATCACAAGTGAAGCTGTCACAACAGGAACCAAACTGCATTAAAGGCAACACTGGCAGATGAATGAACTGTTTCAAAAAATGTATGTATATAAATAGATATTTATATATGCTGGTAATTATACACTTGCTTAATACCAGAGCATGGAGTTTCTATGTCAGCCTTTCTATTTACAAATAGAAGGATGAGAAAACATTGCTGGCTTTCAGCTGGAGCTTGTTGATTTTGTTTGCTGTTGTAGTGCCATTGCCTACAACAGAAGAAAACTAACCTCAAAACCTCTGTCCCTAATAAGGAAATGATTGTTCTGTTTCAAGTGAACATAAAGGACTTTTCTACTGTAACTACAAAATTCAATGAGCATCTACACCAGCTAATTTAAGGATATTTGGGTGCGCATACATGCTGAAAAAACATTTATTCCTACATTTGGGCAAGGTTTGCCGCATGAGAGTAAAGAACATGGTTAATCTAATACCAACAAAGTCAGGGACTGTCATAAAACATTCCAAAACTCAGAAATACTAAGGCATGACTGTAAAGATATTTTACACAGTACTTGTGTGTATTTTAGGAAAGAGGAAGGGAGAATGAGGATTTGCTATTCTTGTTTTTCTTCCTCATCCTGCAGGAGATGCTTGCATATACAGGACATAAGGCAAGTTAGAGTAACTTCCAAGGTCAGCCACTACTCACAGGTTAGAGGTTAAATAACCACAATTAACAGCAGTCATGGAGCTTCCGCCTTAAGTGAGGTAAGCATGCCAGAGCTAACCCTTAAAACCCTGAGAATATTATAAATAAATACATATTAGAGAAAGAGAGTGTTAAAAAGGGCCTAAAAAGTAAGATGAATGTGACAACATCATAGAACACAGCCTAGAGCTCTGCCACTACATTAGGTTTAAGACCAAGCTACATCCACCATTTAGCAGCAATTGGCTAAAATGATGTACATTTCACAGAACTGGCCTTAAAAAGGAAAACAGCTTTTGAAAAAGTTTTGCTGTTGTTATGCACGTTTAGAGTAAAAAAACCCCAACATTTTCAGTATATACTTGCTTCTATCTTATCACTCTTCTAGAAGAAAAAAGAAATTTCATACTGCAGGAATACCTAATGAGTCTTCAGGAAGGCTTCCCAAGCTACCATTTCCAATAAAGAAACATTTTAACGTCACACTTTAGCTACTGGCAGGTCCTATTCTTGCCTTTGGATGCTATATCCATATAACTAAATTATAACCACCCCACCACATCAGCTCAATTCTCTGTTAGGGCACAAGACAGAGTATTATCCCTTCAAAAATTACTGCCCAGCTTTAAATTTCACGGCTGTCACATGTAATATCTTGAATGCAGGGATTAGTAATGCTTCCCAGTGAATTTCAGAGACAATGCCATACAATTTTTATCAATAAAGATTTCATAGAGCCTTTGGAATCTTTCTTAATTTGCTTTCAAATAAAGGTAATAAATTTACTGGGATTTCCTCACATATTAGAAGAAAAATGAGGAGACTGTGTTTTTCTAAATTGGGTTCCAACACAAAATTAAAATGCTACTGTGCTTTAATATACAGTAGTACGCATCTTGGCCTCTACTTTTTTTTTTATTTATTTTTCAGAGATGATTTACCATTCCCCCTAATGTGGCTGTAGAAGATATTGAATTCCCCAGCATGTGACATGAACAATCACTTCTTCAGGCTTTCTCAGTGCAGAAAGCTGGCACAGAGACAGCTGGGGTAGGGCTTTAAGGAGTACAAACTGAACACTACACAAAGCTAGCTTAGAGTAGCTGATGAATTTTAAATCTGCCCCATGGCTGACTGCACTAAAAAGAAATGATGCATTAGTCCTTCCCACAAAGGGAAAATCCTTATGCAGCTTGCAGAACAAGGCTTGCAGTTAGGTTATTGCAGTCTGGGGCTTGAAACCTGGTGGGAAATAACTCGTGACAAGAGGGCAAAGGCAGTCGGTATCCAAATGCAGCTCCTGCATTAAGTGCCTACAGCACTGGCTTTAACCTCTGCTCATCTCATACTTCAGGCTTGGCCAGCCTCATTCCTCCTGGAGGTTTTCTGTGTAGCTTTGGAAACCACTGCTGAGCACAGGGAATTGCCACTAGTTCTTTTCTCCCCTGGGTCATTTTTCATCTCTACTACATTGTTCTTCTAAGTCTCCATATTTTACACAGAATCCACACATCTTATTTTCTCCCCTTCCTTTGGAACTTAAAAATGAAGTGGTGCAACACACACCAGAGTGCAAGAATAAAGGCTGTTCCTCCTGCTTTATTTCTTTAGAGAAGTTACCAAAATTCTCAAACGGAGATTCTTCATTCTGTGACTCAAAAGCAGCTTCAAGTATTAAGCAGATGGCACTGCACACTCAGTTTACATGACAGCTGCATTTCCTGAGATGAAGGCAGCTTCTTCCCTTCACTACTCACTAGTCCCTTTTTCTTTCCTGTATAGGAAGAATCAGACTGCTTGATGGGCTCCAGTTATCTTTCTTGTTCTAACAATTAACTCTTTTCTACCTGGCAGCTTAAACCTGTCAAGAGCCCCGGAAAGGGATTTAATGTCTGCAGACCGCCCCAGCCCCACGTTCAAAGGTTGGAAACAAATGTTTCTCATCCCTTTACGAAGAAGAATTTAAACTTGTAAATCAGTTGCTAGAGCTGATGATGATAATAGAAATACTCAAGCATGGAGCTGAGCTGTTTACAGAGGTTATGTGAAATTTGGATTATCATTTAATGTGGGAATCCACAAAATTAGAGGGCTTTGGGACAGCTGCAAAATGCAGGCCTCAGGGACAGCAGAACTGTGATCAGAGCTAAGCAGCAGCCATGAGATTGGTCAGTAGAAAAATTATTTAAACTGCAGAAAAGCAAGGGCAAAGAGAAAAATGGTCTGTGTATTAATGCTTGTCTAGAATAACTCTCTAAGCTACAGAAGAGTTTATCTAGCAAGATATTAGGAAGTTTGAAGCTCAATAATGGAGCTCTGTGCATTGTGTTTAAGGCTTACAAGCAGGTATTGTGTTTGAAATAAGCAAGCATTGTTTTAACCAAAGGTACCTGTGCTTATAGTGGTTGGATAGAATTACTGTCAATGTGCTTTTGCTTTGTGTGATTGGTCAAAAAACTTTCAAAGTTTTAACATTAATTTCTTGGTGTGCTGCCTGGGATGTGAGCTGGTGGCATCTTCCCAGTGTCATAACCATGTAATGAGAGTGATGCTGGAAATCAAACAGCTCAAGGCAGTTCCACAGCAGCCCTGTCCCAAAGTTTGTGATTTGTACACAGACCCCGGCCGGTGTCACTGGGGCTCCAGGGTGGAGCATCCTGAGTCTGGTTTTCACTGCACGTCTGAGGCAATGTCACAGTGCCAGTTCACGTCCAGGGGTCCATTTTTTTGTGATCAGGGGCTGATGAAGGTCCCAGCCTGTTATTCACTTGCAAGGAAGCTGACACCTTTTGGGACATCCACCCCACTTTTGGAGGAGTTGATTAAAAGATAGTGCAGGACCTCTGGAAATAACAAGCAATGATTTAATGGATGATTAGTGGAAAGCCTTTAATTGGTGGGTTGTCTCAGCACAGGAACTTTTTAAGACTTTGGGGCTGACTTGCTGGATTAGATTCTTATTTACTTATGTATTTCACCTTTTCAAAGAGTTTTTATGCATGAAATATTCTGATATCTGCCCAAAAACATTTCAGATTACTTCAGACTGCTACTGTACTCAACGATGCTACATTTTTCTTTGCATGACTTTACTTTTTGAGTAAAAAAATTGCAGCACTATTTCCTTTTTTTTAAAGAGGTCTAGAGCTGCAGTCTTCCATTTTACCTTTTATTTTGTTTCTCAGTGTTAGGAACTAATTTTTAAGAGATGTCTCTGCCTGAATTAGGATGCAAATAAGATCATATGCCACAGTCAAAATGATGGGTTTTATTTAACAGTAAATATGAGAAATAGGAGGGGGGAGAGGTGAAGAGAGTAAGAGAGAGATGAAACAGAGGTGTCTCCACGTGGAGTGCTGTGATGTCCCTCTGGTACTTCCTCACCCTGGTCTGTTTGGTGATGGGGTCCCTGATATCCATGGGACATATGTGCTGTTCCCACAGCTTGGGATGGCATATGTGCAAGCAGCTGCTTCCTTTATCACACTTTGCCAAGGTGGGATATTTGTCTGTTCAGGTTACCCAGGTCTGTCCCACCAGACCTGGCACCTTCTTGGTGTTGCTGTCTGTGCTTTTCCCACAGTCTGGATGGTTTAGTCTTGTCCAGTATGCTAATTCCAAACATTTCACCTTCATGTGGGCCTGAAATTCGCTCCTTTTTCTGCCATCTGTGTGTGTTGTGGTAGCTTATCTTGTGGGAACTTCCTCCTTTGTCACAGAGTATTTATTGTGCTTCTCTAAGTCATCACCCAGAGTCATCTGGTCCAGGAATTCTGTTTGAAGGCACACCCAGCTCCTCCTCCTGAGCCCTGAGGGGAGTAAACCTCATGTTTACTCCCCTCATGTTGGCAGAACTTCATGTGGAGTTGCAGTCACCATCTTCCCCCTTTCTCAGACCTTTCTCAGAGTTTGCACTTACTAGTTTTAATGACAGACTGTAAGCCCCCAAAAACTGGCTCCACAAGCATCTTAAAAGGGCTTATGGGATTTTTGAAGTACTCTGACTTAGACACACAGGTGAAACACTGAAGATTTTTCCAAAAGATCAAAACAACAAAAATACTGGCAACTTCAAAAAATCAGAGAACTTTGTCAGAAGTTTAGAGCAGCATTTTCACTTCTAGAGATAATGTGCCAATTTTTATATGATATTCAAATCAGTTCTGAGTTTCCACACATCAGTAATCTTTATGATCAGATAGGACAACCCTCCTGTCACTTGATTTTTGAACTAAAAAAAAAAGAAAAAACAAGCAGGTTTCACTATCATCATCAATCCTCCCAAGTGGATAAAAATAGTCGAAGCTAAGTGCTGCAGGTATGATGTGAAATCCAGGTAAATGAACACAAGGATTTTTTAAATTTAAAAATGAAAAAGAAAGGTACTTGGGACTTCCTTCACTTTCCTTTGTTGCTCAGTAGTATTATAAAGTAAAAAAGGGCTAGAAAGATAATGGTATTTCATCATCTTCATAGCAAACTGCACTAGAATTTACTGGAACAGCAGGAAATTAAACAAGGTTGGTTTGGTTTTTTGGGGTTATTTTTTGGGTGTTTTGTTTTTGTTTCTTTGTTGTTTTGTTTTTTGTTGTTTGTTTGTTTGTTTTTTGTTTGTTGTTTTTTTGGGGGGATTTTTGTGCAACCAACATGTTGTGCTCTAGATAGCATATATTTGGCAATATTCTAAAAATTCATTTTAAGTCCCCACAGAATTTTCTACTGAAGGCTTCAAAGACACTCATGGAAACCTGCCTGGGTAAACAGAGGAATGTATGCAACCTAAAGTGCTGGAAGACCTGAGACAAAGCACCTGAGCTTAAACAAGGTGATGAAAGCAAGTTCAGTGCTTGCATATATACTTTTAACATTCAAATTAATTTCCAAGGGACCCAGTTTGGCCTTCTTGAAGGTAAAACGTACAAAATCCATCTTATTTCAATTAATATTTCCATTTTATATTTAACATAGGCTGCAAGAGAGATGCAGTGCCATTCTTCATTTTTTAAAATAATTTCCCTGTTCTACTGCATCTCAATATTGCATAAAACTCCATCACTCATATTAGAGGCATGGTCTTGAGGAGACAGCTGGCAAGCTGAGCTGTATTCCTACCTCACTGCTGAGCCACTGGGTAACTTTGGACATCTTCTCAACTTTTGTGTGCAACAGAATGCTTACAGGTATCATGGAACAATTTCAGGCCTATTATCAGGATCAGCTAATATCTCTATGCCATATCTAACATGGCCAACAGGACAAGGGCTTCAGGTTCAGCTAATGTACATACAAAGCAGGCTCAATTCACAAATTATTCACATGTATTCCTAATGGAGACTGGGAAATAAAAGGTTGCAGTCAGACAAATGCAAAACCAATGGGAAACTAGAATTATGTTTTTCCTATCCATAAATTTAATGACTTCCTCATACAGAGTGCAGCAGCTCACACATTTTCCACTTAGACCACCATTCATTCCTATAGCCTGCAGCAAAACAAGAATGATGACTATAGAATGCAGGATTTTTATGACATGAAATTAGGTTTTTATCACCTGAAAATGTCCTCGTTCTGACTATGAATTAGTTAATTTTTGCAGTAGCTAGGATTGGGCATGGCTAAGATCCAGATGTTATTCTAAACCATAGGGGGCATATATAGCATTTGGAAGTGGATCACTCACCTCTCTTGTATGCTTTTGTTCTAAATACTGTTACTGCTCTTTTTCTAATTTCTTTGCTGTTCCCAGTGAATTGTTCTTATTTTAATCTATGACCTTTGCCTTTTGTGTCTCTAATTCTTCTCTCCACCCTGGGGGAAATGACTGAGTGGAGAAAGGCTTGGAGTGGTTACAGTGGGAGCACTAAATTGAAGAATAGCATTCCTAAACCACAACATACATTAAATGTATATAGTATGAAAATGGTATTGCATGAGACATTTTGCCAACAGAGTAAAATGGTCAGATTATATTTGCATTTAATTCTTCCATTCTCCAATAATGGCTGTAAGTACAAGGAGGATGTTCACATTTCTAAGCTCTTAAATGCCATTATAATCACACTAGTAATAGTAGAATTTACATTTTAGATTCCACAAAAATAAAAGGCTTCTCCAGTTTTGTATTATTTGCCAAGTGCTTTTTAAAGTATCCATTCCAGTCTAGTGACCAAGTGATTTATGGAGATGTTGAAGGGCATTAGGCCTAGGATGAAGACCCGCAGAACCCCACTACTGACATGTCACCAATCTGATTTAAGGAAATTTTCATTTCTGTAGAGAATTTTTAATGGTTGTCAGTACACATGCCCTGTAGGTGTGTGTTGTTTATTTATTTGCTTCTGTCCAGTATCACAAGCCTAGTATCTGTCCAATATCAAAGTGTTTCCTCACATCTCAAAAGCTACTGTGTTACTGTGTTTTCCATAAAGCTTCCTGCTCTCTGCTCCTGCTCTACTCATGGGAATTCTGATTTCCCACTCCCTGTGTTAGTCCTTTCCTTGTTTGCTTTACAATTTGTGTATTTCAAGAGGAACACAGTCCATGCAAAAATATGATGTTCAGTACACATTTCTTTCTGCACAGTGTTAGAGCCTGCAGCATTACCTGATGTTTAAGCCCTCATATAATGCTAATTTTTAGGTGGTAAAAATGAACAGTACCTAACAGAGTGTGTACAGTCATCCAGTATTTTTGCAGATAAATAACCTCTGCCACAACTATCAGCATGATGCCATGCACACACAGATCCATACACTCAATAAAGCAAAATTCTAAAATATGAACAACTCTGACAACAAAAGATGGCATGGAACTGGTAAAGACACAACTGTGAGCATCTCCCTGAAAATTAATTTTATTGACCTCTCAAATGCCATGAGTAATTCCAAAACTCTTCCTGGTACTAAACAAACAGCTACAAGGCAAGCACCACTTGTGCCAAATATTCACTAGGTCTGGCAGAGTGACGATAATGACAGCAAACATTGCTTTTCATTGCTGTGTGCAGCCATGCTATTTTAATATTTTGAAAAAGCAAAAGTTCTACAGATACATCATTAAATTGTTTCCTTTGGAACCATGCACTATGTTGGCAAAAGAATAAGCAATAAATTTAAAGTAGTTTTGTTATAGAAATAGTACTTTCAAAATAGTTTCCAGCTTCTGCATTGCTAAGAGGCATTTGGAAGTCTCAGGTATCAGCAGCCAGATAGTTATCAATATTAATCACTTCTCTGTCCCTGTTTTCCACTGACTTGTATGTCCCACTAGTTGAGCTCTTAGAAAAATGAAGGAAATGTTTTTCTAAAATTTATGATGGCTTGTTTAGCTAATTTGTATTCCAAAGGGGAATCCACAGTATGACTCCTCCCTGATGCTACAGAATGAGAAAGTGCAATAGTCAGTAGGACACTCAGTTGGGATTAAAGAGGTTTGACTTTTGTCCAAGGCTAATTAATGGCTTAATTCATAACAGCAGATAGTTTGCCTCTCCTATCTTTTAAACAGGAAAATATTTACATGATCCTTTGAACTACTCTTTCAGAGTTTAAGCATCTCACATGTGATGGTGTTCACAGGGTTTCTTGGATGAGGGAAGAGATGAGGATCTGACTCCATGTTTCAGAAGGCTTGATTTATTATTTCATGATATAAATTACATTAAAACTATACTAAAAGAATAGAAGAAAGGATTTCATCAGAAGGCTGGCAAAGAATAGAATAGGAAGGAATGATAACAAAGGTTTGTGGCTCGGCTCTCTGTCCGAGCCAGCTGGGCTGTGATTGGCCATTAATTACAAACATCCAACATGGGCCAATCACAGATGCACCTGTTGCATTCCACAGCAGCAGATAATCAATGTTTGCATTTTGTTCCTGAGGCCTCCCAGCTTCTCAGGAGGAAAAATCCTAAGGAAAGGGTTTTCCATAAAAGATGTCTGTGACACTCACATTCTCATCTAACCAGATGGGTTGATCTCTTGTGATGAAGCACATCTTCCACCAAATATCACCTATTTCAATTTGCAAAACATCACAGGGGTGTTCAACAACCAGGGAACCAATCCTCACAGCTCACTTGAGCCAATTCTGTGTTATAGAAAAAATACTTAATTGTATGACTTCAGAGAAAAGTAAAGGGAAAAAACAGAAAAAGGGCTACATCAGCCTGAAAGAAAGTAGATTATTCACTCCTACACACAAAAAACTCTCAAACAAAACAAAAAATCCCCAAATCCAAACCATTCAAACAATCCAAATCCCCCCAAACAACCCACAGGTATCCACCCCACCCCTCTCCATCAACAGAAAAAAGAGCAATAAGAAATGTCTCATCAATTTTGGTATTAGATTTCTTTATGAAATACTTTAATATCTCATCAATGATGAGAATCATAATTAGTGCTTTAACAAGGTGTTGAAGAACACCAGACATCAAATGTGCTATTCTCATGACAGCATCACTTACTGTTGCTTTCAACACAGCCCAGGAAGAATGATGTGTAGACTTTGAAAAACTCCTCAGAAAAATATGCAGATGTTGTTTTCATGCAAGCCACATTATGCATGGCACAAAAACAGAAGACGGTTTTCAGTGTTTGAGAACATGTAACCAAATTGTTCCTGAATGACTAAATGATAATTACTTCCAGAGATTATAGACTTCTTTAAAAAAATAAAACAAAACAGCTCTATCACCCCAAAATATTGGTAGTTGTATGGAGGCTGAAATGCAAATGGCAAAGTTCAGCCATAAGGTGAATCTGTCTTTGCATTTGTTGCAATGTAAAACTAATAAAAGAATGCTGTGAATTCAGGGGCAGCAAATGTTATCTGCCATGTTATTTGATGGATTAGCATGTGAAGTAAATGAAGCTGTCACACAGAGATGACTGCTAACAGAACCAAATTTAGATTTCAAATGAGCCCTGGAAATACCTCCTAAAAAAGATTTAACAACGAAGAATTCACTGACTTCCCAAAGTGCAGGAGGTCATGTATTACACCAATTCAATCAGCTGTGCTCCTTCACTGAAGTAAAACAAGAAATGAAGAGCTCAAAGTGACTGAGATAAAAACAATTTCTTAAAAGAAAGAGTGATACTCTATAACTAGGGTCATGGGTCACACCATTTAAAGATAGCAGAAGCAGCCTTCCAAAAAGTGCAAGACAAGGTCCAGATGGATCCATTTCTTTCAGAAGATCAGAGCACTCTTGAAGGCTGAAAAAACCAGACATAATGCCCTTGTTTTATATCACATTAGGAAAAGTTCTTATAACTCTAGAAAACCAGGACTAAACCCAAAAAAAGGCTGCAAATAGAATGTAACATCTTGTCTTCCTTACTTACCAAGAGTGTCATAGTCTCTATATTCTGAGCTATATATAGGCAGAAAATGACACTGTAAGATTCTAAAATGTGAGCTTGATGAAAGGCTTTCCTAACTAAAATGGATAAAGAATAGAACATATCAACTGCAACAAACCAGATTATATATTACATTATTCAATATACCACTAAAATCCCTACTTTATCAACTCTGCTGCCTCTGAGGGACATGAGCTTTGCTGAAAAGCTGTAACCTATTTGGGATCAATCCAAGTGAAAAGAAGAAAGAGACCTCTCAGCACTGGGCTTTGAAACAGCCAGGCACACACTCTTCACCTGAAAGAGGAATAGTAGTCTACTCACACTGGAATGCACTAAAACCATTAATTTTTAATGAGTCATTGTAGAAACTATGTGTACACACCCTCACACCCTAAAAATGGATGATGCTTCACTCAGTGAGAATTTCTTCCCCTCACAATGAACAGATTATAGGAAAACTATAATCTCAAATCTCTTATGCTAAATTCTTCTACCAGCAAGAAGCATCTTCTATAAGAGTTCCCATTCTAGCTATTGCCAGAACAAAGCTCATCTCCTCTCAATTAATCTTTAGAAATTCAGCCAGTCTATATTCTTTCTCCCTTCCAAGAACAAAGCTCATCTCCTCAATAAATTAATCTTTAGGAATTCAGCCAGTCTATATTCTTTATCTCTTCCAAACAATGCTGGGAAGAGACTTTTGGAGCTGTTTTGAGCACAAAATGTAGGATGGTTTTTATAGAGTTAAAAGCAAAAATAATCCCTGTGTAATTATACAGATGAATTAATACTTGTTCAGCCTGAATTATAAGATAAAACTGGTCAGTAAAGCCCAGCAGAAATCAAGATGTCAGCCAACATCTCAATGATCAGAAAGGCCCTGCAGGAATTCAGCACAATGCAAGCCTAAGTGCTACTGAACTGCACAAGAGTACAGTGTAGAGATTCTCTCTATATTCTGAATGTGTGCTGGTTGGCATTTCAAAAACATAAAGCTGCTTTGAGTGAGCAACCAGAATTCCTCCTGTAGCCAGCTGTAGTCAATCTGCCCTATAATGTCTTCAATTTTCTGGATATAGAAGAAGAAAATAAGGCACAGTGGGAAAAGAAGAGGAAAAGGTAAGCTCACAAAACCCAACAGGAGCAAGTGTTGCAATGGCCTTTGCATTCTTATGGCAGCTTATCTAGGTGGTACAGGCCTCCCAAATTGCCACCCTGAAGCTCTAGATACTTAAATATCAGAACACAATCTCCCTTTCTTCTGGTTTTCAAGGATATTTGACCTATGGTTTTCCTTCCAATCTTAAAAGCAAAATAAAGACACCTAAGTTAGAGGGTGCATGAATAAAGGAAGTTTTATTCTCTATATATTTTTAAACTATACCTTAGCCAATGCTAAAGAGTTTTCCAATGTGACGAAATAAATTGTTTTATTTTTAATTTGTTGAAAAATAAAAAGCAGTGAGTACCAATAAAGTAAAAATCTGCATATGCATTCAAAAGTCATCACTGTTTAAGGCAGAATTATCTCCTTATCATCACAGTTTTTTCATTGAGTCAAATAAAATCCCTATATCATTCCAATGAGGCCTCAGTAGAAAGCATCAAGCAATTACTAATATTTACAAATATGTCTTCCCTAAAGAAAAACTTAGTGAATTACTGTTAAATTAGTAAGCTACCCAAATGATCCAACTAAATTTAAATTATGAGCTCTGCACTCAACCTTGAAAAAAACATAGAAAATTAATATAACAGTTGAGTGCTATTAAGGAACAATTTGTCTGTTATTTATCTATTGCTTCTAAATATCATTGTTTGATCAGCTATTCAAAAATCACCCTGAAAATTTTGTGAGTGCCTGTCACCATTAGCAAAATGTAGAAAAAAAATGTGTAATAGCCCCCTAGGGTACAATATCTTTCTGACAATGGATTTTAAAACATATGCCAAAAATTAATGAGGCAGAAATTAAAACAGATTGAGTAAAGTTTAAAATACCTTAAAGTGAAAGATATTTATTGTGAATTATTTTCACAGTTTACTGAAATAAAAAGTCAAGAAAATAAAACTGAGGTAATGATTGCTAGGAATCGATGATTAAAAGGGGTGCCTCTGCCTGAATTAGGGTGCAAAAGAGGCCACATGCCAAAGTCAGTTGTATAGATTTTATTTAACTTATTTATTTAACTTTTATACATTCATATGCAGTCCTGAATGTCACCATTTACTGGCTAATGATGTGGGTTTACACAATTTCTTCCTCCACTTGTGGTTATGCCCCAGGGTCCAACCAAGTTGAAGACTGAGCTAAGTATCCAGACCAATGGCTAAATCTTCTTCTACTATAGTTGCATCTCTTGCTTCTTTGAAAAAAAAAAAAAAAAATTCTTTCTATAGAGGATTCCTCCTCTTTTGGTCCATACTGTGTTATATTTCTGATGAGTTAGGCTTCTCTGTGTGTCTTTTAAAGATGCCCTGTAAGGATATGGGTATGAAAACAGTCAGTTTGAATTTGGTGATACTGTGGTAAAGTCAGTTTTCACTCAAATATTGTTGGTGAATATTTTATTAGTTTAGTTATATTGTCCTAGATACCAGTGAATCTTTGGTTTCTAACCAGGAGCTAATTCCCCCTCTTCCCATCAACTTGAAAAATTAATTGATTTCTGCATGTTTTCTATTTTAGTGAAATGTCACTGATGTACAATGGGGCAGAAGTCAGTGCCTCTGTGGTAGACCTTAAACTCCCTAAGAATATTGAATAGAGTCAGGAGTACATGGAGAAAAAGAGCTGTGAGGATTTAGTCTAAAGGTAGCTCCTGCTTTTGTGTCTGACACTGTATGGAAGAGTGGCATAGATATTCCAGATGGAGTAGAATAAAATTAAATAGCTCAGCTCTGAAGAGTGGAGATATGGGAGAATAAATGGAAAGAAGGGAATGGTGAAGAGCAGGGAGAAAATTACCCATTTTGCATATAAATGATGTAATTACCCCCTCAGCTTCTCAGGCAGAAGTTGACATCCCTAATTAGAATAATTTTATGATCTTCTGGGGACAGATATACAAAAGCATAAAGAGAAAGAAAAAATAACAAATACAACCAACATCACAGGCTGCTTTTACAACATAATTTTGCAGCAGAACTGATGATGTACATCCAGTCTCAGCTTTATAACAAATTACCATGTTTGTATTTTACTTGAGATGATTCACAGGGCTTGATATAAAAGGCAGAGTCTGAATGAAACCTTTTCAGAGAAGAAAATGATGAAACCACAATACAAAGACAGGGATTTGAAAGCCTGCTGTAATGTGTTTCATTATTTCCTTCTGATTAATACTGTAAAATGAAAGCCACTGTGTTTAACCTGTGCTGATGCTACAGTTGCTGTAATTAAGCATGAGAACTTACAACTTGTGCATGCTGATTGTTCCATACAAAGCACCTGGCAGCTTTGCCAGGACATACTCTATTAAATCCACAACAGACATGTCCAGCCACCAAAGGCTGCCATTGTTACTTGTCTAATTGATCTACAGTATTCCACCACATCTCCACTTCCTAATTTCTGGGCAAAAAAAAGTGGGGATGTAGCCTTTTCCAGATGGTGAGGTAGCAAGGGGACTTGTTGTTTTAGTAATGTGGGAAGGAAGGGATTGTGCTACAGAGGAAGATAAAACCCAGTGAGTGTAGCAAATCTGGAAAATTCCATTATCGTATGGCTCATTTTATCACTCTTATCATCTGACTGACTGATTTAATGTTGCCAAGAGACTTGACAGACCAACTTGTTAGCATTAGTTGTTATTGGTAAATCAATTGTTACCACTAATTTTACTCCAACAGGTTAATATTCCAGTAGTCAGGCCTTGGCTGAAGGATATGTTTCTGTACAGGCATTTCTCTTTTTTTTTTTTTTCCCTCACATAGCTGATTCTCTTTTGCATTTCCTAAGCGTGATTTCATGGTAAGGAGACAAGCTAGAAGCCAAGAGAATAAAATTATCCTCAGGCATAAATGCAGAAAAGCAGGCTTGAAATCTCAGAGGAGCTGATGTTCTTGTCCTATAACCATTACTTACAGTAGTGACTAAGTTTTGAATAATTAAGAAAAATTAAAATCTTTCTGGAGTTATTTTCATGCCCAGTCCTGATTGATTAATTAATAAAAGCTAACAAAGGTTTTAAGCCTCAGAAAAGCTTTGGGTTTCGTTCTGCTCAGAGGATGGTCATGCTGTCAAGTCCATTCGTTCTGAGCTGATTCATCCTGCCCAAATTAATATGATTTGCTCATAGACCACAGAATCTGGAATAACCACCGTGCTTCTTGAGCTAATTAAATATTATCTACCGCACCACGTGCTTAATTCTTCAGCTCCATTTACATAAGTAGAGAGAGAAACATATTCCAGTTATTTTATCTGAAAAATAAGTCTCAAATTTCATAAAGATTAATCCTTCCCTTCCCAATTCCTGTGTTTGTTTTGCAAAGCAAAGAAGGATCAGATAAAATGACAGCAGTGGCTCAAAGCATCTCTCAAGGAGTGGTTTTGTGCAGGGGGCTCCATAGTAGGCACTGATGGGGTGGTCAATAAGGTTTAGGGGTCTTTGTGTTATCCCATGGCTGCTCTGAACAGTGCACCTCCCACATTCATGGTTACCAAGGCTGGGAATACAAATTAGTTCACAGAAATTAGAGTACTCAGTGAATATTCCTGAGTGAGGAGGTCTTTTGCAAAATGCCTTTCTGTGCAGGACTGTGAGGGAGCTCAGCAAAGTGTCAGGCAGCTGAAACAAAACATGTGTACCGGCAAATAATGTCCTTTGGCTGTTGTGATGTGAAGGGGACAACAACAAAGCTCTGCTGTTCCTCTGAGAGAGAAAGAAAACCAAAGAAAAAGAGTGTAACACATTGTACAGAAATTATCTATGGCACCTGTGCAATGTGTAAAAAAGCTGGCAGAGAGGGACTCCAGTGGATGTCATGGATGTGATGATCCTGAAAACATATAAGCATAAGGGGTTGATTCTTGAAAATAGGATGACATGGAAAACCATGTGGAATGTTCCATCCTTCAGATACCCCTGTCCACAAGGGAAGGGTGCTCAGTGTTCACCCTCTTGCTGGAGCTCCTCTCAATCAAAAAATCAAGATTTATGTGCAGAATGTTTAACTCAAAAGCAAATATATGGCTTTCCAGCTTCTTCTTTTGTAGAAATGTCTATACATCCTGCCAAAAGTAGCATGCAGTCTGTATCAGATAGAAATTTTGTTTATTTCTGGATTGTAGCATGCATATAAATTAATCTGTCTTTATCACTATTTCACAAGAGGGGTGCTCTGCCATCCACAGACCAGCATTTATCTTTCTGGTTCCTGACACTGTGTGGATAATACATCACTGGAGCAGTGGTGCTAGTTATGATGTATGACACCAACATATCATAAAAGCCTTGCCACTTCTGTGATGTATTATTAAAAACACGGAACGAAACGGGAAGATCAATATAATACAGGTCCTTAATTTTTTTTAAGTGAGTTAGAAGTTTTCAGATTAAAGAAAATGGGCTTCAGAGAGTTTACATAGAGTCTCAGTACATAACAGAAATGAATGAGAATGACTGTGATTTCATATATGACCCAGTTTTTAATGAAAAAAGATCTGTCTTTTTAAGTTTCCTACGTTTCATGTCCTCTCTGTACTCAGTTGTGCTGCAGCCAGCTTCCTATCACATTCCTACAGAGCATCTTCCACAAAATCCCTTCTTCTTATGTGCTCAATAATCAGAGAAATTGAATGAGAAATTATTTTGATTTCACATTTCTTCTTTTATTTCAGTTTTTCATCTCCTTCTAAAGTGCTTGGACAGTTTTCCCCACCTTGTGCTCAGAAAGATGAAACAGCAAGAGTCTGCCAGGTATTCACATACATGAACTTTGAGATATTGAAAAATATTATTAAAAGTAACAATTGGCACTTCTGGCTTCTGCATATCTCATCTAAAGAAAATCAATCCCTCAGCAAGCCAGAACAACATTCTTAGGTCCAGAAGGTCCTGATCTTACAAATCTTAACAGAATAAAAACTCAGTATTAATATCAATTTTATTTTTATTGGGGAGTTGCAAGCAATCTTTTTATATTCTTCTCTTTTCATTTGGTTTTGTAGCAGTCACCTGTGTTGTTTTCTCTTCTTGAATATTTGTCTATCTTTAGCCATTGTTTCTGCTCTCTACCCAAAACCTAATAGTTTTGGGATTGTATTAAACTTTCTTGGCTAGCATGCACATTTTTTTCCTGCCTTGATATTATTTCCTTGGCTCCTTGAAGATATTTTATATAGTTTTATATCCCCTTAATCTCTTTTTTACCTTAGATGTGTAAATTAAGTTCCCTTCCTTGTTCTTCTTCTGTAATACCTTCTAATCCTTGAATCATTCCAGTTGCCCAAATTACCAGCATTTGTGTTTTCTGGGGACATAAAAAGGATTTAAGAGTCTCCTGTCTACCACGAGGTGCTGCTGTGAACATACCTGTTAAGTCTAGCCTTAAACAAAGGGAATTGCAGTTCTTCTTGCACAGAGTGGGCCTATTTCTATTTACTATGTATTTTTATCAGTTTTTGGTATTATTCACAGTCCCAGCACTGTTTATGCATCAGATACTGTGTTTTGCAGCTCAAAGAGCTTAAAGTGGAAGATTTTAATTGAATGTGAGAAACCCCTAGCAGAGACCCCTGCAGAGAGAGCTACACATTAACACATTACCTCCATGGTATTTCAGTTCCTATAGAATACATATTTAAGACATATAATATTAAGTGATAAATATGTTTATATTTATACTTTTTTCTAAAAATAATGTTTCAATAAAAGCATTTCTGGGACAGGGGGAGAGGAGGGAAGTAGTTTGGACTGTGCAACATCCAAAACCTCTGCAGTTTATAGAGTTCATGCAATTTGCATCTCTTAACCCCTGATAATACAGAAGTGTTCATCCAGATCATTCTGATGCAAATACAGCTAATTTTTTCTAGGCCAGAGCAAGAATATAACATGGGTCCTCCAGCCAGTGATATATAATAACTGTCTACTCTCTAAGGAGGGACAATAAATCTGTCAAAAATGTTTTTCTCTGTCTTCAGGTCTGAGTCTAAACAAATCCCTACATGTGATCAAAGTACTAGTGATGCCAAAGAGAAATATGGTTGTGCTGATAGGCAGCTGAAGATGCACATCTGTCTTCCAACTTCCTCTTTCACCACATTGTCACTGTAAAGGAATTAGCACAAATGATATGTTTGATGTGGAATTTCCCAAAGAATTGCCTGTAAAAAACATGGGGGTTTGGGCAGAGAACAAAATTCTATATTGCTGTAGCACAGAAGAGAGTAACTTAATATAGTGAAAAATAATGTCTTAGGGTTGATTATGCTGTTGAATATGTATAAATGTGAATACAAATGCAAATGAGCAGTGTGATTGGCACTTTCATTTCTAAGTTCCCTGTATATATACAGAAGTACATATACTCTAGTATTTTTTATGTCTGTGTACTTGAGAGCCCCAACATTTCTAGGAAAAGCTACACTTTGGAAGCCTTTTGAAATTCTGAAAACATACAGTGGGATGTTGACCCTTAGAAAACCTGTAATTTACCTGGCATCAATCTCTGACTTTATGGACAGTGTTGGCAAGGAGTCAAGAGCAGAGGGACTGTAAAGGAATACTAACATTACAGTGCTGTTTAATGCTAAATTTCTCTGTTGCAACACATATCTGTCTCTCTACCCTAACCTAGTCCTCACCATTCCCTTTTTCTACACTTATTAAGAGCCAATTAAGTAGCTGTGAAACAATGACCTGCAGTTGCTACAAGGGAAACTTGCCTTCTGAGAATTCTCAAGTTTGAGATATAATGAGTACAGTGAAGAAGTCAATTTTGGTAATGTCATGAGCATTCAAAATAATATTTTTTTTAGATAAATACAGATATGTATGTGTTATATCTAGAAATACTGAATGGAGTCAAAGGTGGATGTTGCAATTATTGGAAGTACATACAAGATACAAAGAGCGATGAATGAGTTTCAGCTGACAATCATAAGTAGAAAGTATAATGTAATTTCCTTTTTTAAAAGCTGTGTTGGAGGTAAAAAGCTAGATGGGAGCATTAGCTTTTAATGATTTATAATGTTTTTAAAAGCTTCCACACAATGAGCAGAGGAAGGAAGAATAGTACTGGTCTATAATTCACAGATGGTCATTTAGGCAGAGAAAATACATCCTCTGATGTGTTTATGTGTAAACTTTTTACAACACAAATAGAGATTTGATAAAAGGAGCAGAATGATGCAGCAATTATGTAAGGTACACAGTTAAATCCTGAGCTTTTTTTTCAGAAAAATATCAGTAAATATCAGTGTGTTGATTTGCAGAAACACATATTTAGAAAGACTCGTGGGTTCCTTTTGAGAACTTTTTCATTAGCTTCTAGTGCTAGCAAATGAAAGCTAAAGTAACTAACTTAGTACATATATTGCTAAATTTCAAAAGTACAGAAATGTCCCAGAATACATAAAGAGAAGTTTAGAACTGAAATATATCTCACTTCAGCCTAGGTCAGAACAAAACATAGTAGAGAATTTTCCTTGATAAAGATAGCACAACTGCTAGGAATTGCTACAAGGCTTTTAAAGTACTATTATTTTCCTTAAACTGCATCCTTGCATCCAAATTATGTTATTATCTAAGGTAACAAGGCAAAGGGATGATTGTACATTTGGTTGAAGATTGAATATAATTTATAATTATTTCGCTTTTATTGTGGAAAGAAAAAAAAATGCAGTCAGCCCCTGAAAGAGACTGGGAAAGTTCTAGTTTCAGGGATATACTGCACATTATTCAGCAAGCAGCCTGAGTGAAGTAAACACAGGCCCTTTTCCACCCCTCATAAATGTATCCTAGCACCTGTGACCCTGACAGCAAGCCCTCGATTGCCATGTGAAAGGTGAGCTGCATTTCCACAGAGGCCACTTGTGGGAATCTACAAAAGCAGAAGGTTTTGGGAAAGCTGCAAAAGGCAGGCTTCAGAGAACTGTGATTAGCAGAACTGTGATCAGAGCTAAGCAGCAACCATGAGATTGGTCAGCAGAAAAATTATTTAAACTGTAGAAAAGCAAGGACAAATAGAACAATGGTCTGTGTATTAATGCTTGTCTAGAATAACTCTCTAAGCTACAGAAAAGTTCATCTAGCAAGATATTAGGAAGTTCTAAGCTTCATAATGGAGTTCTGTGAATTGTCTTTTAAGACCTACAAGCAGGTATTGTGTTTGAAATAAGCAAGCATTGTTTAACCAAAGGTACCTGTGCTTATAGTGGTTGGATAGAACTACTGTCAGTGTGCTTTTGCTTTGTGTGATTGGGCAAGAAACTCATAAAGTAAGTTGTAACATTAATTTCTTTGTCTGCTGCCTGGGATGTGAGCTGCTGGCATCTCCCCATTGTCATAACCATGTAATGAGAGTGGTTCCTCAGCAGCCCTGTCCCATTTGTGATTTATACATAGCCCCCAGCCGGTGATAGCCACTATCTTATATTTTGTCCCATTAGCTGTGCTTGGCCTGTCCATATTTAAAAGCTGAAGCTCCTTCAAGCTGATTTTTGGCCAGTGTTTAGGGGTCTGCTGCTGCGTCCTAAATGTATGTGACACCTGGGAGCAGCTAGGTCAGCTCAGAATGCTTCTGAGGGTGCAAAGACATTTTTGCTCCATGGAGCTGGTGATTTGCTCCTACGTGGTTGTCCAGTTTTGGGTATTAGGCACCCTGCTTGGATGTGGATTGCTGCTTCTCAAGGAAATTATTTGTGTTCTACAACACACAATTTAGTTACTACCTTTTGAAAGACTATTTCCCTTACTCTGGCTGGCTTTGGTGTCCAAGCAAGCTGGCCATTGTGAAGAACCCTATTAATACTTCTCAGTATTTGATGTGGATAATTTAAGGACCTTATTCTGGGTTGTCATTTTCTTTAGCACTGAAACACCTGTCTGGCTCTCATTGATTCCTGAGATTAGGTAATTACTAGCCTGAGATGTAAGAGGAATGTAATTCAGCTATGGAAAACAGCATAATGCAATGCCATACACCTTGAAGAAACCTATTACATGACTTTGGGTGGTGTTCTGGAATTTGACAACTATGTGGCCTTGTTCCAAACAATTAAATGAATCTCTCTTCAGAGCATATGGTGTAGAGAACATGTCATGTTTGAGAAATATGGTTGGCTGGTAATCTTGATTTTTAATTTTGCAAAAGAACAATTATTTGGCACAGTATAAAGCCTTTTTTTCCTCCCTCCCTGTTAAGTACAGATGTGTTTTCTCCACAGACAGAAAAAAAATCTTTTCAGGAAAATCCAGTTTTTCCTTGCATATCTGATGGATATTAATTTTTGTCTCAGTTCTTTTGAACAACAATGTGGCTGTGTTTGTATCCTCTTGATACTTAAAGTTTGTGATGAAAATCAAAATCTAAAGGCTCAGCTATTGCAGATTTATAGGTTGGTCTGTGTGAAGGATCTGGCTGGTATAATTGTTTCTAAAAAGGCAGTGCTTGAGAGAAAAGATTCATTGTTTGGTGCACCAGAAATTTTTCAACCTATCCTTCTCCCCTACCTGAGATTCATAGTTATGTTTAATAGTTGCACTAGGGTCCAGCTGGCTGGTGGAGAGGAACTCTTTGTGCTGCACAAAGAAGGAACAATCTTGTTGGAATCCTGGATGCTGAGAATTTTAAGCTTTCTGTGCTGAAAGCCACAGACCCTCAAGAGAGCACTGCATTTGACCTGAGGCTGTGGAGAAGTTTCCAAAATTGAATTGTAAAAGTTGTAGAACTGGGATATGGGTGTGTAGTTTGATTAGAAGTGTGTAATATCACAGGGTGAAAAACTTAGAGTTTAAGGTTTTAGAATATAGCAATATATATGGGGCAAGATTGAGGTTTTAGGGCAGTGGCTGGTTGTTCTTCTTTACCTTCTTAGTGTTCTTCTTCATGGGTTTGGGTGGTATTATGTAATTGGACAGAAAAGTCCACAATGCGGACTTTGAGTGATTAGTTATTGGGTTAAAAGTGAAAATAATTTAGGTGTCATTTCTTAATTGGATAGTTTAGCCTTAAAAGACCTTG
>JAXCLO010000208.1:7335673-7361968 GCA_035583995.1 Arremon aurantiirostris
TCTTTGACTCCGTGCCAAGGTCTCTGAGCCCCCTGCCAGGGTCTTGAACCATCCAGGGCAGCCAGAGGAATGTCCTGGGTTCTGTCACTCGCTGCCCCTTTGTGCTGCTCCTGAATTATGGACCCTCTGCAGATTCCCTGAGCTGGTCCTGGCTGAGGGAGGGTCAGAGGGCTCCTGCCCCCTTGGCACAGAGTCCGTGCAGGCAGCTTGGCTCTGCTGGGCACGGTGCCACAAGCTCTCCCAGACAGCATTTTGCTCTAAGGAACTAAGGGGATTAGGCTGCTAAGGGGGAGTCTAAGAGGATTGCTGATTTAAGAGATGGCCAAAGGGGCACATTTAAAGTTTTTTTAATTAAAAGGTGTTTTGACTGGAAAACCAGAAGGATTAAGGCATTGGTAAAACCAAGTTAATGTCAAGTGCAGGGTTGAAGCACAAATTAGATGTATTTCTATCAAATCTTTGGCTTCTAAATTATTTTTTCCTGAAATAAAACAATCTGTAAATCTTACTAAGGTAATCTCCCATCAATCTTTTTGACCACTCCATCCCTCCTGTCCACAATTATGACATTACAAATACATTTAAATCCAACACGAGAATTTGAATGTCTGGTAGGATGAAAAGGGAGACATTTAACAGACTATGAAATACTTATAGAAAAATCTCATATTTCATCAGAGTAAAAACCAAGTCCTCATTTTCTAAGCACAGATGTGTTTGAACATTTAAATGGATCAGTCTTTACATTGTTACTTTTATGTCTACTTATTTTAAATGATCTGCTGTATATGAAAGTCAAAAGGAGAGGCAGAGTATCGATCAGGTTATAAAGAGAAATTATTACACTTCTAATTCTAATGCAAAATAACCACTGTTCCCTATTTTATCTATAAATCTCTTGTTTTTATACTATTGAGTAATGTAAAATTGTTTTAAAGATAAAATGAAGGTGTTAAGTCAAAGGAAGTAATTTTAAGTTTTTAATTATTCTACAAGTTTTGCCCTACAGCACATTTTCTTACAACTGTACCTTTTGTTCAGCACTAAACTGCATTAATAAGGCAGACAGATCAATATCTCAGAATGTCTTATAAATAATAGTTTAGTTCAGCTGGAAGTTTTTGTTGTTCATTCACCAACATTTCATTCTCATAGCATTAACAGCAAAAATATGGTAGTGAAATAAGAGTTCTTATCAAATGAATCTGCCAGTTCAAGGACACAGCTTATATTTAAAGTAATATCTAACAGCTGCTAGCACCCTGACACTTTCAAAATATGAAGGGGAAGAGGCGAATATTTCTGAAAATCAATATTTCATGTTTAGTATTGGTGAAATGTTGCAGGAAGTGTCCTGTGTCTGACAGATGTCTGTATCTCCTTGTGGCTTCAGTAAACCATATTATTTGTTGGACTGTGCTCTGTCAGGAGCATCTGTAAAATCATCTGCTTTGAATATCTTTGGAAAGTATTAGCACAAGGTTAAAAGGAAAAAAAATAAGCCAGGATCAGAAATCATACAAACTAGTCCTAAAATCCTCTGTTTTTCTGAAGTCCAAGCAGAAGATACCAGAGTTGGGCATGCTTCCTTAAACTTTCACCAAAGGATTTCTCTAAGGACACTGCTATATCTTTAATGCTTTACACTCTGTGGACTTGTTATTTCATTCAGCACTTATATCAACTTCTATCAACTCCCTGGAACCGACTTTAATCTTTGTAAGGGCTGCATAGGGTCAGTCACTCTGACCTGGGCAGGGTGCTGCTCTTTCCTTTATAACATTGTCCACATATCCAAAGCAATGCTTGGATTTACTCTGCTGTAAAAGATTGTCACTTTTGACCCTCCCATTTGTAAAAAATCCTATCTCAATCCAAAAGCTATAACATTGCTTAATTTTTGAAGTTCTTTGATCTTATGGAATGAGAACGTCTAAAAACACGCCTGTCGCAGACATCTTTTCATTAAAAATCCTTCCTTAGGATTTTTCCCTTCTGAGAAGCTGAGAGGCCTCAAAAACAAAATGTAAACATTGATTATCTGCTGCTGTGGAATGCAAAACAGGTGGATCTGTGATTGGTCTTGTGTGGATGTTTGGAATTAATGGCCCACCATGGCAGAGCTGGCTCTCTCTCTGTCTGAGCCACAGACCTTTGTTGATTCATTCTTTTCTATTCTTAGCTTAGCCTTCTGATGAAAACTTTTTCTTCTGTTCTTTTAGTGTAGTTTTAATGTAATATGTATAATAAAATAATAAATCAAGCCTTCAGTAACATGGAGTCAGATCTACATCTCTTCCCTCATCCTAAGACCCCTGTGAACACCGTCACACACGTCCATTCACTATTTGCCCTCCCTGATATTTTGAATGGATGGCGTAGTCAAGCTCACTGTTTTGCCTTCTGTTTTAAAACAGACTTGGTTCCTTTTTATTTTTTACTGCTTGTGGTCAAAGGTTCTGACATTTCAAACGTGTGTTTCCGGGGTTTTAGTATCAGCACTTCTGAGTGCAGTTAAAGGATAGAGGAGGACTGAAAGAACTGGACTGAAATGGCACTGAAGTGTTGAAAAGCTTGTTACCCATCACAGTTTTAGTGGAAAGGACCCTTGTGAGATTCCTGCTCAGGCTGTGGGACCTTAGAAAGACATTGTCCCAGAAGGACTGGCTGCCTGGGCTGGGTGCTCAGTCCCATCACACATCCCTTCTAGCTCTACCTTTTCTCAACACGGATTTTGTACACTTCCTCTGGTCTGGGCTATGAAGTGGCACTTTCTTCTGGTCCAAAAGATTCTCACAATCAACCAGCTTAATCAGTTCAGTCCAAAACTTTTTTTTAAAGAGAAATGAGGGCCAAAAGGCATTACCTGAGTGCTGAGTGATTTCTCTTGCTCTCATATCCAGTGGGAGTTTGGGGTACCTGAATCTTACCCCAACTTACGTTTGCAGGTACTCCAGTTTAAGTCACTATTTAATTTGTATTCCTTTAAATATTTGTTGGTACAGTTGTGCTGTACAAAACTGATTTAGAATATTTTCCCTCTGTCTGTTGTTTGTGCATTTATGGTGATCTTTCCCCATATGTTTTATGTGTGCTTTCAGGATATTTCTCTCCATGAACTCCACACTTTTCGAAGGATGAGTTCTGGCAATATGTGGAATTATATTGATTCCTGAATACAATGTTTGCCTCTATTTTTTTCCCTGTAAAGCCTATATTTGTAACATGCTATATAGAAAATGAAACTCACGCTACCCTCCTACATCCTTTAATAATTTACCCCTGTATTGACAACTATTCCTTTGGTATTGATCTTTATCAGGCTGACTTTATTTACAGCGTAGCAAGTTCATACTAATAACATCAGTCCATAAAACAGTCAATAGAACAACCTAAACTGCATGAAACCACCTGATTAACAGTTTTTACAACACTCTCCTGAAATAAAAGCGCTGTGCTAGATTTGGACATCTGGCCCCAATTCTTGGAGGGGTGATAACTTTTTTTTCTCTCTCATTGTAAATGCTGGCCATTTTTTCATCTACTTTTTCATGGGGGTATAGTTGCTATAAGCAACTATATAAGTTATATATATAAGCACCACTTACTCACACCTGCAACTTGGCTGATGCTCACTTCCCTTTACTTCTCCTTGACATCTTCTATTAGGAGAGTTTTCAGCAATGTACCTGTAAATGTTCTGGGCAAAGTCAAGGGAACACTGTCATCAGTCAATATTTCAGACTTATATTTCATGGAGTTTATGGTATTTATCTGTTTATGTTTTGTTTTTCTATTTCATTGTTCATCTGCACTACTTTTCTGGCAATTCAAATTAATTATTCTTCATAGATTCTCAAGATGCATTACACTCTATTTATTTGTCATACTACTGACCATGATTAATGACTTAACACAATCTGAATATCTCATTTTTAACAATCATGATAAATTATAACCTATCATGGCAACTTTATATGCTTCCCATGCAAGATCTAAGTGAAAAAAAAAATAATGTCATAATTAGGAAGCACAAGAACACTTTGCCAAAATAAGGCTTGCATTTCCATGCTTTTGCTAAAAAGATTTTAGAGCACATCATCCTAGATGTTCTGTTCTATTCTTCTGGGACTATAGGTCAGGAACTTTACCACAGTGCATCTCATATTCAAGGAGGGTCTTTTTGCAAAATTTTATTGCTGCCTTGAGAACCCATGAAACAGATAAAACAGCCTGTCACATGGCAAGGTGACACTGAAAAACTCTTTATGTGGTCTCCAGTTGATATGGAATGGATCCCAGTCTCTACCACCACTGTTCTTTGGTGGTAAATTGCCCCAGCTAAGAACAAGCATCATGCTGAAAGCTGGTGAAAAGAATAATTTCACTTTTTCCCTCCTTTTTTTTTTTTTTTACACACAGGAAAGCTGTGGCCGTGCAGGCTCCTCACAGCGTCTGATATGGGTGACTGAGATATCAAGTTTCACCCCATCAGGTTGTATAAACTTGGCCTCTCTGAATGTCACATTTAGTGTGACACCTTTTCATGCTTAGTTTCTCCCTGCTCCCATGCCTTCCCTGGCCCTGCTGTCTTTCATCACTGTCTGGGTGACAGTGGAGGGTGAGACACAGAACCATCAACCCCAGTCCCAAATCACCTGTAGCTGCACTTGCAAAGTGAATGTTTAGCAGATCCCTTGCAGTTTACCGCTTGATTTTACCTTTAAACAACGGGGAAAAAAAGAAAACAAAAAAGAAAACACAGTATTAGAAATGGTAATTCATCTTTTTAATGATTTTTAAAAATTATTATTACTGCAACACTTATGGTTTCTCTACTTGCATTTGTTAAGTCCTTTCTGAGTTAGCGTCTTGCACTTGGCAAAAAGTTGTTTTGGAATAATCAGTGTGTTTGTCATGAATTTCAAATAAAATCATGCACTGTAAAGAGAAGCACGATCAGCAGTCAGTAAAATTGAAATTAGATAATTCTTTGGTTGTCTCCCTGTTCTTCTAAGACTTCTGATGTTTACATTTTTTAATGGAGTTTCTCACGCACTTTTCATGTAGATAATTATTGTTTTGCCTTACTTTCTGGAGGAGGAGAGAATTGATGGACTGTTGGTTTGACCAGTGTGGTTAGAGAGGTGGCAATTTCATCCTCCCATCTGTGGTCACTTCTGGAATTCTATAAATGTTGAGGTCTGGAAATAAACATGCTTTTTTTTTGCCTTGGACATCTCAGCATGTGAGTGTCGTTCATTTTGTGTCGCATTGCAACATTTAAGCAATCAATTATCAGGATTTTTAAAATTTGATTTAAATTTTGTCACTAGAAGTCATTGGAGAGCAGTTCTTTAAAACTGGAGTCTTGCAGTCCCTGCTCTGAACAGAGCCAAGGTAAGAAAAATGCTGATATTCTTTCATTACTGAACAGAGGAACTCTGAAGTGTTGGTGGGAAAAATCTGGAGAGACAGAAGAGTTGGATCTCTTCTCTCTCACTGCCAAAACAGAGCTCTGTGAATGTAAACTTGATTTATCAGAGGCAGCGTGCTTGTTTCTACGAAAGTGGTGACAAAAACTGCACAATTCCTCTAAAAAACACAATTAATAAAAGTTAAGCTTGCATATTAGCTCTTATGATTAGGGATTAGGATTGGCATTGCGTCCATACCTCACAGTGTTTTCTCAACTGATGCTTGAATTTATAGTTCTAATTTTAATTTAACTGACTGAATTTTATTTTGTTTCTTACTCTTTTAGAGACTCTCTTTCAGGTCCAGAAATATTTACAGATTTTTGGACCTTGAAATGATTTTCCTCAGAATTTAATTGCTGTTCAGATGAACTTTAAAATATCCAAGCAGAACTTCTATATGCAATATCTGGAGGGATAAATGATTTCAGCTTTGAAAGAAGCACAAGAATGGATTACCCTTCAGGATTTTAAATGAAGCAACATGGAGCAGAAACATCTAATCAATGAGTTGTTTAATCAGCTGGAGAACTAGTTATGGGTTTCTGCTACAAACTTACATCATTATTAGTATTAATATTTTTTCTTCTCTAGTAATGGAGAATTTTGTGATTTTTTTTCCCTGAAGAACACGTTTCTCCAGATAACAAACTGCTTCTTGGTTGGACAAAGAAATCAGGAGTAGTAGTTTATTTATAATAAATAACTGAAGGAGAAAACTTCTGTACGTTAAATTCTAAAAAATTTCTTCTCCTACTCCTTTATAATGCTATCCCCATTTCCCAATTTACTGCTGCCAATAATTTGAAAAAAAATATTTAAACATTTTAATTTCACCTCCTTTTCTCTTCTATTGATGTTCTCTTTCTTAAAGGAGAATTGATTATTTTTTAATCTTACTGTTAAAAATTTTACAGTTTTTCCTTTTTTCATGAGGATCAGCTGGGAAAACCCATGATTTACCTGGCATATGAAATCAAAATAACTGGTGCCCACAGAGATGGCAAAAGCATTTTTTTCAGCAACATGGAAGCTTATGCAAGGGCCAAATTACTATAATAATGGCTGATTCAATAATCTAAATAACAGAAATGAGAAAATCATAGCCTTATTGAAAATGATGGAATTGAAAATATTATTTGCATGATGGTTTTGCTACAATCTATAAAAAATGTGGTGCATCTGGGAACTGCACTTGAAACATAATCTTTTTTTGCTTCTATCTGCACCAGGACTGCTTTTTCAGAGTTGTTAGTGACACTTTAATGTAAAAGCAGTTTTAAAATCTCAGTCGAGATTCTGTTTCTATATTAAATGCAAATGGGAAAACAATCAAAGCAAATTTGATATGATTAATGAACAAAACACTCTAATCTCCTTTCCCCTTTTCCTTTAGTGATTACTGTATATAATAGCATAAGACCATTAAATTGAGCCTTCATGCTCTCTGACACTTTTTCAGAAGTACTCTGTACTTTAGATATTATGAGCATGTTAATGTAAATGAAATTTGTGTATCTTTACTAGAAGCACAATGCTAGAAGGAGAAGGATTTAAGCCTAGTCACAGTCACACTGAAGAGAATTCCTGGTTCAGCTCTACATCTGTCTCCTGATCTTTGGCCTTTTCTCCTCTTGACCTAAGCTGACTCTGAGAATCGAGGCTGTTTAGGAGAGTCTGTGTTGAGGGCATTCTGATGCATCTTTTGTGTCTTTGGTAAATAACACCAGGAGTGCTATAAACCTGTTGACTCCAACAGGAAGAACACAGTGGAAAATTAAATAAACTGTTTATCCGCTATTTATCTGTATGCCTGGTCAGAATCAGCTCTATCTTTGCAATATAAAGGGGATTTTTTTGTTGTGTATTGTGAGTCAGCTGCATTTTCACAATTGTGACCATCCTCCATGAAGCATTCATTATAATAAGTGATGTTCACAGAGCCAGATCAACTCTTTCAACAATTTTCAGATTTGAAACTCCCTAATTTTGAGCAGCTGCTAGATAACCTATGGCCAGCAGAGAGTGGAAGAGAAGAAACTGAGTGGGATGAACAGCAGAGATGTCGGATTTGCCTTCACAACTTTGCAGATGCTTTGTGTTTCTATTTTGGGGTGTACAAGGGCTGACAGCAAGAGTCTCAGGCCAATGCTTTCCTGAAAGCAGATGAAGGTGTTCTTGCAGGAACATATTGCAGATTTCACTAGAGAAAGTGAGAAAAACTGGAAGGGAGAATGGCAAATAATTGTATCATAATTACATGGTGTTGAATTGAGCTGTCTCCAGCCAAACCAGACAGAAGATGGGTAGAAGGGGTGAAATTCAGAGAGACTTATGGAAAGTTGTGTAGAGATTTCTTCTTTCAGCATGCCTCTGAAAAGTTGCTAGAGCAGAAAACAATTATTTTTTTAAAAGAAATGATTGAGAGAAATTTGTTTTCTTTAGTTGTCTCCTGTCTATCTGCTTTTGAATAGTCTGTGTCTAAAAAGCCTGCCTCAAACAATTTTCTTATTTCTTTCTGTGATTTGAAAAAAACAACAATTTATAGAATTTTAGAACTTTTTGACATGTCTCTTTCCAAAAGATTTTCTACCTCCAAACTTCTTCTAGATCAAGATTCCTCTGGAGTAAACTTTGAAGAATTTACAAACTAATAGTAATGCTACAAATGATCAATTGTTCATAAAGTTTCCTTGTCTGAAATCTTTCTTATCAAAGGAAATTATAAAACTGCTATTTTGCCTATAATACTACCATTAGCAGATTTTAAAAAATACTTATTTGAAGTACCATATAGATTTTTGTGAACATTAAATTAAAAGAAGGTCTCTTTTCTCTTGGGACTTGTCATTTAGTCCTAAAGAGCAAATGATGAATTTGGATATATGATAGCTCAATAGTCCCAATATTTAGTTAGGATGGCTAGGTGCTAAAAAGTTCCCCACACTGTTTTAATTCAAATTATTGGAACAAAGTACTCATAGGATGCCTTGTATGTCTCAAGCATCAGATGTTAGAGGGAATTTAAATGGATTTTCTGTACAAGGGAGTGGATGGATCACATCACATTCAAATATTTGTGAATGAACAGTGCTTGGTTAATTCCAGAAGAACAAAAATAAGTGAGTTTATTCATCTTTTCCCATTAGAATCTCATTATGTGGAAGCGCTTTTATGTCCTTTAAATTTTTTTGTTTGTTGTTTGTTTATTGCAGGAGGGCTTCTAAGGTGTCTGCAAGTGGCTGTGTTGCTGTTGAATTTAATGGGCTCCAGCTGTGCAATGGCATTATCACTAAGAAAGAAAAAATCACTGGAAGGAAAAGCCAGGAAAACACGGTGCTTTTTAAGGGTTATTTGCTTATTGGGAGGATGTGTCATGGACAGGTGTGCGTGGGGATTTTTAAACAGCACAGAAGGCATACTGGGTTGCACAGGCATGCAGTATAATTTTGGTAACCTGAGACATCAGAGTGACACAATTAAAGATCTGTGGTGGAGAGACTTCTCACGCCTGAATATCTTCTCATACATTCTTTGACTGTAAAGCAATTCAGAATCATGTTTTTCTATGCATTAGAAAACTTGTTAATAAGATATTTCTCAAACACAAAACCTTGAGCCCCTATTCATGGAGATTCAAGACTTTTCCTCTTCCACCTTTGCTGCCACAACTGCATCTTATTTGCTTCCCTGTATGCACAGAGCTGCATGAGCACTGCAAGGGTCAAGTCCAACCTCATCTTGCTTCCTGTGCTGTCCTATCTCTCTGAGTTTTTTTAGGAACAATGAAAAATGCTTTGCTAATTGTTGTCACTCTGTCCCCCTTTCCTGCTCCCTTCCCTTGTCTCCCATTCTCCAACAGTGTTTTGGCAAGGCAGATGTTTGAGGTGAACGTACCAAGAGCAGCAGGTGATCACCATGACTCACTGGGCACACATTTCTTGCTGATAATGACAGTATTTGTGAGACTCAGACGTATCTGTCATGCTCAAGTCCCTGTTTGCATCACACTTGTGTCCTCATTCTTACATGCATCACAAGGATAAGCTGAGTTCACCCAGCAGAGCACGAAAGGTGCAGTTAAACTAGTGTGCCTAGGAAAGGGCAAGTAAGATTTGAAATTGATGTTACATGGGGATGTGCCTAACTTCACATACTGAAAATCTGATGGTTTAGGAAAATCTGATGGTTTACTGATTGCCAATCTTCTGAAAAAATCAGAGCCTTTTTGATAATGACCCAAAATGAAACTGGGCAATTTCCTATTGCCTTCACTCTAAACATGATTAATTTCTTCTACCTTGCTGACTGATATTGCTCAAGCTGAATTTGACCAAGAGAATAAGGCTTGCTTACAACTTGACTTGGAAACACACATGAAATGTGTATGTTTGATGATATTTCTTTTTTTTTTTAGATTTTCTTTTTTTTTATTACATTCAGAGTGAGCAATCTAAAAATTTGAAGTGACATAAAGAAAGCAGAGATCCTGAAAAGGGCTCTACCTCTGGAAGCAGTTCCAACACTGGATAGAAAGTGAAATCACAAAATGGAATTGGGCCATTTGGCAGAGCAGTAATTTCTCCTGTGGTGGGCAAGGCCAAATATATAGCTCTGCTCCTCTGCTTGACTTTGGGTATGGAGTTGGAGCCACAGGTGACACACAACCTCAGGTGACATCCCCCTGTGGCTGAAATCAGGTCTGCATTTCCTCCTACCCCCTTTGTTCACAGTCTGTGTCTGTTCTGGATTAAAACCACTGCAGTGATGAGAATAAGATTAGTAATCACATTAATTTATATTTAAGAATTGATTTTGCCTGGAATTATAAGTATCTAGTACATCAGCCAAGTTACCACAAATTTCATTTAAGTGTTCCCCTTTGTGTGTAATGATGTGACTTTGAATTTACTTTTTAAGAAATACTCATCATGAATATAAAATGTTCATCTTCAAAATCAACACAAAGAAAGATCCATTATTTCAATATGTTTTCTGTTATTCAGCTATGCTTTCCGGTTATTTTAATGCTTAATCCATCATTTTGTGACCTTCAGCATGGGAAAGGTAAATGTAAATCTTTCCAATAACGGACAAACAAATGGAATGAAAATGAAGACTAGTTTTTTTTTTTTTTTGATAAAAAATGCTAAAATTTAAAACAGAGAATTCAAGTTAAAGCTCTGCTCTTCAGTGGGCTGTCTACTGACTTCATAGTAATTATTCATTTTATATGCTTATATTTGTGGATAGGTAAACAAGACCACCTAAAGTTTTTCAAACTGTGTCCAGGGAAAAGCTGGAAATATAAAATTTTTGATTTATGGTTTTTGTCTATATCTTTAACCTAATGTGCTTTTGGTATTGGCTTTTTTCTTTTTCTTTTTTTGCAGTGCAAGCAGAAGAAGGGCTTTAGAGGCTGTGAGGAGGGAGAAGAAACATTCATCTCAACAACCCACCTCATGTGTGTCAACAAGATTAGTTTTTCTGTACCTCTCTAATTTCCATGGTGGTAAAACATGCACATGCTTTTCAGATTAACGTTCCTCTCAGTTTTGGCATGAGTGTGGGGCTGGTTTTTCTGCTCTGACTTTGGCCAATCCTATTTAGAAAGGATGAGGTCTTCCCACACTCCTCATTTAGCCATTTGTGATGGCAAGTGCCGTTTGAAAATGATGATGCACCAACATTGCCCCAATTAGAAATAATTGGTGATGATTTATTTTCTATACATATGAAAAAGGAAAGATGAAATGATTTTTCAGATAAAATCCACAATGGCACATTTTGGTTTTGACCTGTCAGAAATGTTCCATTCTGGCTTTTCTTTAGTAATTCTGGTTCCTTTGCCAGTCTGTACCTATGCTGAATGGCGCAGAAGGAGCATCAGACCATCATCCTGTTTACTCACAGCAGATTTATTCCACTGAAATGCCTTTAGTTACAGAGCACACCTCTCCCAGTTTGTGCTAGGCTTTGTGTAGCACTCAGGGAATCAAGCTGGACCCTAATCACAAATTAGGAAATTTTAATCCTATTATGGTTTCTTTTGTTCTTATCTCCAGTTTATTGAATTAGTAGCAGTTAGTCCAAATAAGAAAACTGATAGAAAACTGGTGAAAGTGAGAAGCCTGTTGACGTTTTTGTGTCTATATTTGAGTGACACTAATATATATCAAGGGACATGTTTCTCAGCAAGGTTTCTTGATAAAAGAAATTCTCTTTGACTGATAGGAATAACTTAATTCAGTTTGAGATGTGTGAAGATGCCTATGTCTCAGATGAAATTCTCTCAGAATAGTGTACTCAGCTAACGCTGGATTCAGGCTGAGACTACATAATATGCATTTTGTCTAACATAAGACCAAAGAAATTGCATCACAAAAGTAAAAACACTATTTTCACTAAGGTTTAAAGGTCTGCATTGCTTTTTTAGCTAGGGAAAACAAGAAAATAATTCATTCTGATATTTATTCACCCTTTTTTCCCAGAAGATACAATATGACCTTTGTGGAAATCCATGTCACAAGTAATGTTGTAGTAGGCATTCTAGCACCTTTTTCCTGATTCTTACACTTTCTCATTTAACATATTAATGTGATTGGGAAGAGAAAATTCAATATCTATATATTTCCCAAAGTATTTGATTCATGTAATAACTGTACTTTGTCTCCTGTTATTTATTTTTTACATAGCCCTAAAATGCCAATTGCCATAACAGCAAATGCCACTTTAATTATCCATTTCTTTAATAATTTCATTTCTCTCTCTGTATATTTTCTCTCTGAAAAAGAATGAAAAGACTGTCACAGGTGGAAATGAGATGACATGATGGTTGGTCTCAGGTGGAAATTAGATGATATCATGGTTCTTAATACTCCTAAAGTAGGAGTTAATCACTTTCATATCATCTTTCAAATAACTGTAGGAAATGTGTAAGTCCAGATTTGTTCTGTAGAAATAAAATTAGGAGAGAAAAAGCAATGGGAGGAGAGGTAGGTTAAAACTAGTATTTTATGGCATTTCACTGAATCTGAAAGAGAAGAAAAACATGAAATTAGCTAAAGCTCAAATAGCGATTTCAGATAGAAAATTAAGATAGACACAACTGTTGTAGCCTGATGGAGAAAAACCTCACCAATCCAAAATAATCAAATGCTTAAAATACAAATCCATTTCCTCCTACACAGGTATGTCAAGTTCTGCTACTTCACATACTCTGAATAATCTCCCTTTGTTGAAGCTAAATATCTTGTAATAGCAGAAGTTCTAGATAAAATTTGTTTGAATAAAGCTGTTTAGCTCTCGTGAAATTATATTAGGTGTGCTCACAGAGGCATTGCTATTTCAACTATTGGAGAAATAACACTTCAAATTTTATAAGATTCATCTTCATTTTCCATAGTGTTATCTCCATTATCAACTCCTATATTCAAAAATTTTCAAAGCATAAATAGAATTAGGCCTCCTTAATTAGACTTTTCTATAAATGAGATTATTCAGAGGATGATGCTTTTAAACTTCCTAGTGTGCTAAAACCACTGACAAGAGTTTTTGTAAGGAACCATGGCTTTTAATGGTCTAATCTTTTAGCTAACAATTCAGTGTATTCAGAGATCACTCATTGGGCAGGAGGGGCTCCTCAGCTGCCCCAAACTCTGATGGATGCTTTCCATGGTAAGCCAGATGTTTGCAGATTTGGGCAGGTAGTTTCATTCAGGCGGAATGCAGATTTTACTGAATAAAGGTGAAATGTACTTCACCCACATAAATCAAGAGAATAAATCCATGGATGGGTGAAGGCTGGGTGTCACAAAGTGCATGCCCTTGCCTCCACATCTGGTCTACCTCATAACAGTGTCAGTCACTCCACATTGCAGGAAAACCAAGTGCAAAGCAGGATCTTGAATGTAGGAGGCTGCAGCAACCCTCAGCAAGGTTGGTCCTGTCTTCTCACATTCAACAAGTCATCTGAAAAGTATGTTTCATAATAACCAAAAGGTGTAAGACTAACAACCTAACTTCCAACAACCTTCCGAAGTATTTTAATAAATGTGAAAAGCTCTTTTGTACTTCCAGTTATTACCAACACCATAAGACAATAGATATCACAGAAAGAAAGCCATTTGGTATCTCTCACGCATGTCCTGAAGAGGGCATGGTTCCATTATTGACTGCTACTTCATTTACTTGGACTCACCTCTGTTTAAAGAGCTTCCCCTTTCCTTTCTTTTTTACATACAGATTTATTTGCCACTAAAGAAGAATTTTCTAAAACCTGATCCTTCTCTTGACTTTTTTATAATGATAGTCTCTAAAAAAGTATGAGAATTTTTTCTCTTTACTCTGTTTGCTATTACCTAAACTGTCTACCATTATATCTTTTATCTCCAGCAGCGGAATGCTTGGCAATATTGATCCATGTTTTGTGCATTATTATAAATCATTTTTAGCTGAGTTACTTCTCTATGATTTTGATGAATTAAAATACTTGTCAAATCTTATTTGCAAATCAAGAGCCTCTGACTCGTGAAGAGCCAAATGTTAGAGAGAGAAGCTGTAGAGCAGCTCATAGGCTGGAGTGTTTGCATTTAATTTTGCTGTCACCTTGCAAAGGAGGCACATAGAGATGAGTTTGGCTATCTTGTTTGGGTAACTTATTTAAAGCAAGTTCATTTATGAATTCACCAATGGAAAAAAATAGTTATGTAGCAAGATATTGCAATGCCACAAGGTTTTGATGCTTTACTATAGAATATCAGGAATATTTTATTTGACCCTTATGTTTCAGTAATTACTTTACTGCATGAGACAGTATATGACTAAAAACACTGTCAAATACTTCATAGTATGGCATTTTAAAAATTAAGGTTTTTATGTATTCTCTGCATTAATATAAATTTTCTAGAGGATTTTCCTATGGTTAGCCTTCATTATTTTCTCTTTGGCTCATGCCTTTTGAAGTAACAGCTCAGTTCCTGCAGGGCCTCTTGTAAAAGACTGTCATTATTTAGAATGGATCATTTAATTAACCTACCACAGAGTCTGCAAGGAAAATTAATCAGTGTAGTTATAGTGCTTGTATGAGTCACAATTACTAGGCAAATAGGTTACTGCCCAATAGAGTTGCTGTAATCCAACTGTACATAGGCTCAAAGAATTTGGGGACAAGCTTTGTTTACTCATAATTACACCTAATGCCATTTACTCTAGATAGGCTACAGCTTTTGTTGTTACTAATTAATTTATGTAGTGGGTAAAATAATTTATTTTAATACCAGTGTGTGACACTATCTGAGGGTAAATTGCCTGTCCTATGACTGGAAGGAATAATTACAGAGAAAATATATCAGTTAAAATGAGCTTTATTAAACTATGTTTATATTGTGAACACAGTAAAAAAATCCTCCAAAGATCTGATCTGTATGCTTGACCTTGAGGCACTTACTTAATAGAACATCTCATATATTTTTTTTTAATTGAATCATCAGGAAAAGAAAATATATTGATCCTTCATCTCACGATCTAAATCCACATACCTGGAGGACAGATTAAAAAAAAAAAAAGTTTAATCTCATTTGATATGGTAAAATCAGGTTTCTTCCATAAAGAAAAACTGATGTACAGTCAGACAATTAGAAAGGATGCTCCAGTTAAAATAAATTGAGCTACAGCAGAGAAGACCTTGCTGTTTCAAGTGTGGCTAGAGAGATTCTGTAAGAAAATTGAACTTTAGAGTGCTAATTTTGAAACAACCAAAGCCTTAAGGTGCAAAGCACTGATAGAGTGCTATAAATGCCTTTTTCTCCCAAAAATATGTGAAATAATATTTTAATCTGTCAGAAATTTTGCTGCTTCTGGGGTTTAATTGGATTTCCTGCACCAGCTCACAAACCTTTGTTTTTTGTTTTCCCATGGAGGGGAATTCCAGGGGTGTTTTCCCAGCAGACTTCAGGAAGCTGCACAGGGGATTATCGATTGAAATTTTTTTAAAATTTATTTATTTTATTATTTTAATTTATCTGCTATTGTGGTGAATCCTTTGCATACCTGATACTGATCCTGGGTGTGTAGTTCAATGAGTGACAGTTAATTACCCATCCTTACAAAAGTGACCCAGCCCTCCTGAGTGGAACAGTTTTCCCCCAGAGCAGATTCTGATCTAATCCTTAGGTTAGAGATTGAGGATTTCACAACAAAAGAAGTTTTTAAATCTTGCCCTGGATTTGCTATCCATCAGCACATGGTTCCCATCACTGCCTCAACAATGCCACTGGAACAGCAGCACAGCATCCCTGCTGAGCCTTTTCCAGGGCTGGAGACAAATCACCATCCAACTTGGAATAGGAGCAATATCTATAGACTAATATGGGATGCTGCACATCCTACACTGCTGACAATTCCAGTGCAGGTAATTAGGAAATTAAGATTACAAGCTTGAAGGGTTTAATCAGCTGGGTTTATGAAGTGGTATTTGACAATTCTTTGTGTATTTGAATGTTAGAGGAAAAATAAAAAACAACAAAGCAAACCCAAAATTAACAAGTTACTGTTCAATCTTCAGTATAAATTTCCTTCAGTTTGAAAGCTGACATTAGCCTCTGGATATTGTGCATGTACTTATCCCATAACTGATAATGTTTGGGTTTGTATTTCACATCTTGTGAGAGTGTGAAGCCCCCAGGCTTTTGGTTAATAAAGGTTTGTATGCTGGAGTAAAAAATTACTTAACATGTTAAGTAACCTTCAGTCATCTTTGTATGCTCAGCAAAGAAAATTTGTTCATATCCCTGGGATTCACAAAACTGTGAACTCTGGTGAAAACAAATACTTATTTTTTTGACAGTTCAAAATAGATTTTACAAATTTGGGGCCAAGAAGCATCTTCAGAATATTTCAATAATACCTGGTCTTTGCTTTTGCAATTGTAACAATTTATTTTTTGCTGCCATTTTTGGAATTCTGACTTGAGCCAAAGAAAAATTGTGGTTTAGAAGGTACTAGTGTCAGCACTTGCAAAATATTGGTTATTACACCTAGAGGTTAAAAATTAATAGGTCTGATTTCTCACTGAAAGTTTCTTATCAATCCAGTGGAATTATCTTGATGTAGGAAATTCTGTGTAGCTTTTCTGACAGGCCTGCATCAACTTTAACTGATACCAAAGAAACACATCCTAAATATTCTTTCCTTTTCATTGCAGCATGTATATCATATAAATTGATAACATTCAAAATAGGTATCTACAATACAAAGTGTTTTCAGGAAACAATTCATTTTATGCACAGACTAAAATTCAAGTTATTTTCTGGCGATATTTTCTAAAAGTACAGTTTTGTTAGCATTATATGAGGTATGCAATCTGAAAACTGAACATTTATTGAGAAAAAAACAGTAGGGGAAAAGTGATGTATATAGCACAGGAAGAAAAAGCATCTACTTACAGAAAGCAAATAAATTGTTTATTTTTTAAAAGCTCAATGTTTTTAGTTGCAGTTGACTGAAAGTGCTGTATATGACTAAGAGAAAATATCCATTTTATTTTAGCTCCTACATTATTTGTGGAGAAAACTTTAGGTTGCAGAATTCTACTATATTTGAGGACATGAAACAATCCACATGAATAATATTTTTGGTTTCCTATATTACTTTACAGAATCCAAAAGTTCCTTACAATTATTTATAATATTTACCCAATCAAAGGAATAGTTTACTGTGGATTCAAAATAAAAATTGTCTTTAAAAAAAGATTAGCAGCTGATTTTACCTAAAAGAGTTGACCACTGAAAGCCATTAATAAATTTAAACAATAACTTTCAAGATTAATATTTTTTAGTTTTTAATAATACATAATATACCATTTATTTTCCCTTACTCTGCTCTGCTATTTTTCTGTAATTACAGTAATTTTTAAGTCTCATCAATACACTTATATCAATATGGGAAGCTAAATCTTAATCTATTATTCTTTTATCATTGAAAGAGCATCCTGTTGCTGACAAACCCAGTGTGTAATGTAATTGAGTAGAACACTCAGCCAAAACAAGTCTCAAAAGAGTAAAATTTTCTCTCTTTAAGAAATTCAGTTATGAAATAGGTTTAAAGAGAATAATATAAACTTCAGTTTCTGCTAGGAAGAGATCAAAAGTGTAAGTAGTTCATATTTAGGACCTACTTTTAATATATTGTTCATAGATGTTCCTGTTCCTTATAACAAATTCTCATACCAAGCAAAGTTTTAAACTTGCAAAACAAAAATTCCTGGAAAATCCTTAGATTAGGGATTGAGGATTTCACAACAAAAGAAGTTTTCAAGTCTTGCCATTTTTGTCCTGTTTTATAAACAGGCTTAAGAATTTCCTGGCTCATTTTCCCACCTTGTGAATCCCAATTCTGTGCTTATAAATAAGTACTTAACTGAATGGGGAACTTTGCATTCCACAATATACTGTTACTGATTTCCATATCAGAACATCCCACTATTTTTTTTGGGCCTATGATTTTTCTATGGGATGCACTGCTGGATGCCCAAAAGTAATTTTGACACATGTTAAAATAGCTTTATTTTAAAGCACAAGAACTAAAGGAACAAACAGGCTGAATGAAATGCCCCAACTCTTAAACTCCACATTTTCTGATGAAATATTCCATACAATGGAATTTTGCAGCTCTTATCATAGAATTCATTAAGTTCAAGTTAGAATTGTCTAAAACTACAACTCTGATTTCAGTTTTAGATTGGATCTTCTTAGATGACATCCTGATGACATAGATTACTGTTGACTTGAGTTTCACTTTGCTGATGAATTGTTCCACATTTTCTGATGAATTATTCCATACAATAGAATTTTGCAGTCTTTATCTTACAATTAATTGAATTCAAGTTAGAATTGTCTAAAACTACAACTCTGATTCCAGTTTTAGATTGGATGTTTTTAGATGACATAAATTACCGTTGACATAGGTTCCACTTTGCTGATGAATTGTTCCACATTTTCTGATGAAGTATTCCATACAATGGAATTTTGCAATTCTAATCTTTGAATTCAAGTTAGAATTGTCTAAAACTACAACTCTGATTCCAGTTTTAGATTAGATTTTCTTAGATGACATAAATTACTGTTGACTCATGTTCCACTTTGCTGATGAGTTGTTCCACATTTTCTGATGAATTATTCCATACAATGGAATTTTGCAATTCTTATCTTTGAATTTGTTGAATCCAAGTTAGAATTGTCTAAAACTAGAACTCTGATTCCAGTTTTAGCTTGCTTGTTGGTTCATGTTCCACTTTGCTAGACTGAAAGATCTTCCTAAATTGGGATTTACAGAAGAGTTGTCCCTTTAACTTGAGGACAAAGATGACTTTGAGAGTTCAGCTCATCATTGAATAGAGAGCTCTGAGAGCTCTTCAGTCTCCTTTTGCTTGCTCTGAAGTGCAGGCAGAGGAAATGGACACAGCAGTTTTCTCATCAGTGCTGCACAGAGATGCCTCCTCACAGCACAGTGTTTCCCTGTATATCAGGAAAATATAAAATATTAGGGTCACAGGGTCATATTGAAATTGATAGCAATTCTTTACAAGGGTATTCTTTCCTAAATTACCCTCTGTTACCATGACAAGGCTTAGATGAATTTTCTGCCTTGTTTAAAAGTAACTATACCTCAAAATTTTTTTTTCTTGTTGTTTTCTTCTTCTATCTCATTGCTGGTTTTTTTTCTTTATTTTTTTTCATTAGATTCACTTAGATCCAATAGCTGATGATGGATAGAATGGCACTGGTTCTCAACATCACAATAGAAATAAAATGAATCTAGAAAATATCTTCTTCCATAACAAACTAAATGCATTAATTTCCCACTTAAATCACAAACCAGATTTTGTTTTGTAGCTTCAACTGATTGCTTCAGGAGTTAAATAGCCTGAAGGAATATTACACTTAAGGTTGTGGTAGAACATGTTGCAATCTATAACAAGAACTTAAAAAGGTTTTAGTAGATAAAGCAAACATAGTTTAATGCTGAAAAAGAATCTGTATTCCCCAGTCAACTATCAGGTGGAACCAGAAGTTCTTGCAGGAAGGACAAACGTTCATAGAAAGAAATTTATATATGGCAGCACAGGCTTTTAGTGTTCTAGAAAGGTGCCTCTGCTGAAATCAACCCTTGCAAATGCAGAAAACCTCAAATTCATCATTTTATAGTTAAACCACAAATAGTGGTTTAATAAATTAATAAATTCACAAATAGTTCAAATGCAGTTGCTAAGTTAGCATTTTTTATGATCAGCTCTGAGGATGTACTTGGAACCACAGTTCCCAATCTTGAAAGTTTCCTATTATGTTAAATATGTATGGACAGACTAGCTGGGTGTTCCACTTACCTAAATTTTAAACATTTTCCAACCAATTCTCAATATAGAATCTGATAAATTCACAGAATAACTGACTGTGCTGTTATTTCACTTACATAAACATAATACAGAGATTTTTCTGGCAAAAAATTGCTCATGGTCTTCCTTCTTTTCCTTGGTACTGTTCCTTCCTTGAAATCTGTTATTCTGCAAAGAAACCCATATACATTTTCAGATATTTTAAGATATTTTAAGATATTTTTAAGATATTTTAAGATATTTTAAGGTACATAAACTGCACCAGAGTGGTCAGATTGTACTGTTTCTTGTTTAAAGAATTGCATATCTCTTCAGCCTGATTATAGTCCTCTAGTTTATCCACTTAGTAAATAAAGTCACAAGGTCAGAGAATCCCCATAACAAAGAACACCAATTAAAGCAGAAAATCAGTTATAAGATTTAGAAAGCTTTATTTACTTGGAGAAAAACTGCCTAGCATTTTCTACTTAGGTATGTAATACTCCCTATGGCTGATACTTGCTTTTGTTAATTTTTTTATGTTGTTATATAGATTATGTTCTATTGCCATGGAATTAAAAAAAAAAAAAGATGTAGAATTCTCTGGCAATGACCTTTCATCTTAACTGTAGGGTACCTGGAGGAGGATTATCTTCAGTAACACTTTTTAAACTCAGGATTAATTAAAGAACTCTCTGTATTCCCAGTTGTGAAAGCACCATTCTGATAATCTAATGTGGCTCCTTAGCCAAGCCCAGCCCTTTCCTCATCTCACCACTAGCAGGTGCCTGAGATATGACATTATTTCAAGTATTTATTTAATGGATAGCATAAGAGAGAGAGAAACAATGGATTTCTTCTGAATAAACCAAAATATACAGTTTTAAATTCGTTTTTTTCCCCCTGAAAACATAGCCCCATGTCCAAAGAGTTTGGAGCATCCCACAAGCATAAATTCTGTAGCACCAAGCATTGTAGGACTTGGCCCTGAAAGGTTTGTTGATGTAAATAATTTCCTGTTCCAGTAGTTTGTATCCTGGAAATAAGAGCTTTCAAAAGGTACTGCTTGGGCTTTTAGGGTGTTTTGTCAGTTTGGTGGGAAATGGCTAAATTTTGGTGGTCTGCCAGAAGATCATCCAAGATTGCACAATGTGACCATAAAGTCAAACATGGAGGTACAGTAAAAGAATAAGAAGGGAAAAAAAATCCCTCAGCAATGAGAATTGTCCAAATAAAACAAGATGATAGACGTCATAAATCAGACATCACCATTGCCCTGAAGTCAGCAACTGTCAAAAAATTTTTCCTTTACCAGAAAAATGCTCTGCATTTATCAGTGCCCTGCATGTGCGGACCAAATGCATCTCAGGGAAAGGAACAAGCAGAAGCCCAAGACACTCCAAGCAGAAGCTATGAGAAACAAGGCAAAATTTTGCCTTTGGATCTTATCAAGAATAGTATTTTCATCGGCTCATATAGTGTCTTGGACTGGAAGAAACCTTAAAGAAAATCTATTTTAAACTTCTCCCCTTAGAACTGGCTGAAATTTGCCTAATAAAAAAAAAAGTTTTCTTTTTTTAAATACTAATTTTATATGTTGATTTGTTACAAATGTTCTGAATCATCCTGTTTAATTGAATTTTTTTGTGAATTTAGGAGCAGCAGAACTCTGTCAATATTTCAATAGCTGTCTTAAATTTATACTTTCCCTGCTGGCTGTAGCTAAGAATTAGCTGAAAAAAAAATGACATTGAGAAGAAGGAAAACATTTGCTCTGAAATATAATGAAAGTGATTTAGCAAAATCATGTTGATGTTTTTTGGCCAGCTGGGAATCATAAAGTGGTGCATAAGAACAGGAAATTTTGGGTGAAAAGTTTGGAGACGTTGTGTTAACTGTGGAAACCTCACCTTCCTTCTCTTGCATCTGCTCCCTTGCATTATATTGCCCATTTCTTCTCTTGCAAAGTCCTGCTTCCAGTCCCATGCTTCCTTTAATCTTTTCCTTCAGAGGTTTTAATGCATACAAGAGGGTGTCAAATTTAAAGTCTACTCCTTGCTGGCAGTCATCTGAATGAGCTTCACAGATCATTCCTTTTTTTTTTTTTTTTTTTTTTTTTATCCTTCCTGCAGCTGAGGAAGTGTGAGGAGATTCAAGTGACTACTGCCATCCTTTCAATTTGCCTTAGTCTCAACAGGGTTTTCTTTTGTTGCTTCTTAAGTTCAGCAGAGCAAAGTGAGAATGGGAAGCACACTGTGCACTTGAAGTCGCAAGACATGAGCAAGAGAGGAGGGGAGAATTGTAGGAAGCACACTTCAGAGACATGGGTACAATGCATGAGAGAGACATCCAAACATTAAAATTGTGTGTAACTGGTGAGCTGCTGCTGCTCTGTTGTCTCTCTCTCCCTGTAGCAGTTATGTTCCTTTAATCCACCACGCCTTTGAAGTTCTGACTGTCCTCCAGCTGACCACTCTGCTGTGTTGTCTGCATTGAAGTCCTGACTGGAACTGCAGCTCGAGGTTTTCAAGAGTGCTGTGCAAGTGTGAGGAAGCTGCTAGTCTTAATTTAAAGGCAGCTTGTAAGTGCATGAGTAGAATTTTCAGATTTTCTACAAGAATACATTACAGAGAAAACTGCATTTTCTCCCTTAGTTGCTTATGTTCTTTTGCTTATAATATTGTTTCTTTTCAAATGGAAATTTTACTACTGGAAGTCAAAGATGATATCCAGAATTTATAATTTCATTATTTAAGGAAGACTGCTAAAATAATCTTTCTAATGTTATTGAAAGACAAGGACTCATATTTGCTGTAATCCTGCTGAGTTCTTTTTATTCATGTACATTTTCCTCTTAATGCTGAGTTCACTTTGGAACCATATCTTCCCCAAATATAAATGAAAGCAACACTGCTGAAACTTGCCATCAAGAAGTTATGAGTAAATCTACACTAAAAAATAATATATCTGAATTCAAAGTCCTTGAGATATTTGGAAAGATTATAACAATTTTCAGTGTGTTTGGGTCAGTAATTTATGTTTTTCAGTAACTGAAGGTAAACCTCTTTCTGACTTGTCATATCACTTCATGGCAGTAACAAACAAAATCCTCTCCCTTACCTGTTAGGAGCCTTCTATTATAGCAGAATGGAGAAGTCAGGCAGGATAGGGTGACACAAACTTTGAGTTCAGCAATCATTTATTTATTTATTATGCTCTAAGTATTTACAGAATCTCTTTCTGATTTATATAAACCTAGCAATGTACACTTCTTTAAATGAGATTTTTCTGGTCGTGAATTCCATATTCCTCTGAGTGTGTTTTCATTTTTAATTTCCTACATCCCCCAAAGGCTTTCTTTTAACTAGTTTGCTTGTTGTAAATTCAGCAGTGATATTCTTTAAATAAACAGAAGCACGGAACATAATTTCCTGGTAACACTGTTTAGAAAATGGATCAGAATAAGGCCCCAAAGCAATTCTGATGATGAATTAATTATAAGATTCCAAGAAAAAACGTGGCATTGACATTTTACAAGTTTTGGCATGCAACCTTGTATAATGCTGTGCACTTAATAAAGTTGTTTTGACGCTTATAGTATGAACAAAGACTTAAGTCTCCAAGAATCAAACACTGCTTCAGCATGATGTAAACTCAAAGGGTAACCTCCTGCAGCTAGTTCTCCATTTAAATTGTGGTAATCTGTATTATGCAAACAGAACAAAAGAATGGCTGTTAAAATTCTGAGCCTATATTGCAGTATCTTGACTTGCCTTTTCTCTTGTGTATAAATTTTCAACAGCTTTTTCTTTAACAATGAACATTTTTCAGTCTTTCATCATAAGAATGATCAAGAGAAAAACATAGAGTAGTAAATGTTTTTCCTTCATACTATTTCAGTAACAGTTTGGGTTTTTTTCTTCTTTATATTTATGCATTTTCAAGTAATCTGTCTATATATACCCATATTCTTCTGTGTCTCCAGCTGAGAAATTTGCCAATATTTAAACTAAAAATTCCTGTAAAAATGAGGTAAGATATACCTGGTTTACAGTCTGGGAACTGAAACAAATATGCCCAAACCTGGTATACTCATAGGAATGTAATTCACACTCCAATTAATAGAAATTAGGTCTCTAATAAACCTTTCAGTGTTTCACCTAAAGAAATAAGGCTGCTAACACGAAGAACAGAAAATTCAAAGGAGTTGCTGTGTGTTTTTTTATACTTGCTTTCTCCTTTCTCTGAAGGAAGCAAGCTGTTGCACTCACAGCTATTTTTTTCCACCTTTTTTACTGCAGGAAATTTTTCTCAGTGTTTCTCAAGTCGAAGGAGCTGCACAAGTTCATAAACATTTCATTTTGCCTGACTTAATTAGCTATTCTGAGAGCAGGAACAAGATCTAGCAGGAAGGTTGCTGTGATGTGCTGCAGTCATTTATGTTATTTGTTTATTCCTAGCTTGATTTTCTCTGCTGGGTTTGGTGCTCCACAGCCTAAAAATCTTGACCATACATGGACTGGCAGAGAAATCCTGGCCTGGCTGAAGTCTTTGTGATGTGAATTGCTTGAGTGTGACTGTGTAACATCTGTCTGATCCTTACTCATATTCAGCTTCATAAAAAAGGGGGTTTATAGTTGCTCAGTATTCTGATGTTTCTGCATTTAGCCCTGGCCAAGGAAGTGCCATAGACTGTGAATAACAAAAATTAATTTTCTAAATTGTTTAATAATTTCATAAAATGCAAATGATGTTATGACAAGGGTTTTAATTAGATCTTGTTTTAATTTGACTGCTTTATCCAGCTCTGTTATTACTTAGCCTTGGAAATTACCTTAATTCTGATGAAGCTGTTTTTTAGTCATAATGTTTGCAACAGAAAATGCTACATTATGTATTCAGTTGGTATGCAAACTGTCTGAATAAAGGAATTCCTTGCAGATAAAGGAATAGATTACAGAATCACAGAATAAACTAGGCTGGAAAAGACTTATGGGATCATCAAGTTCAACCTGTGACCCAACACCACCTTGTCAACCAAACCATGGCACTGAGTGTCACAAGTGTCACATCCAGTCTTAAACACCTCCAGTGACAGTAACTCTACCACCTCCCTGGGCAATCCATTTCAATGCCCCATCACTCTGTCTGTAAAGAAATTCTTCTTAAAGAAATTCTTCACCAGCCTAAACCTCCCCTGGTGCAGCTTAAAGTCTGTGTTCTCTCATTCTGGTTGCCTGGGAGAAGAAACAGATCCCAACCTGGCTACACCCTCCTTTCAGGGTTTTGTAGAGTGATAAGGTCTCCCCTAAGCCTTCTCTTCTCCAGGCTGAACACCCACAGCACCCTCAGCCTCTCCTCATAGGATTTGGTTCCCAGACCCTTTCCCAGCCCTGTTGTCCTTCTCTGGATATGATCCAGCATCTCAACATCCTTCCTAAATTGGGGAGCACAGAACTGGGCACAGCATTTGAGATTCAGCCTAACTAGTGCCATGTACAGGGGAAGAACAGTTCCCTGGTCCTTCTGCACACACTATTCCTAATGCCTGATTATGGCACCCTGTGCAGAAATTAATTACTGTATTTCTTTTCCCCTCTTGGATGCTGGATAACCCAGGCTTAAGTCAGAGAAGTTGAAACTCCAACAGACCAAGGATGCAAATATTGTGCCTTCTTGGGAATGCCCTGTTTGTAGAGATATCTCAGAGTTCACTGTGAATTTCTAGAGTCCTTTTAACCTGATCCAATGCCAGGCACCCACCAGAGTCACTTCCTCAGCCTCCCCTGCCACAGCTGGGCAGAGAAGGGAAAAGGGAAAAAAGTTAACAAACACTTCAAGAGTGAGATAAGGACCGGGAGAAATATTTCAAGGGCAAAACAGGTTCAACTTTAGTTGCAAAGTGAAATTTATGACTAACAGAATCAGAGGAGGACAGTAAGAAGTAAAATAAGCGCTTAAAACACCTTCTCCCCTCCAGCCCTTCCCTCCTTCCCACTGTCAGTGCAGGGAGACAGAGAATGGAGGGTTGGTCAGTTTATAACTGAGATTTTCTTCTGCTGTTCCAGGAGAGGAGTCCTTTCCCTGTGACACCACAGGCTCCCTCCCAGGGGACATAGTTCTTTTTGAACTTCTCCAGCATGGTTCCAATCTCATGAGCAGCTGTCCTACCAAATCTGCAGAAATGTGAATCCCTTCCAGAGCGAACATTCCTCCCAAGCCGCTGTGCCGTGGGTCTCTCTGCCCACAGGGAGCAGTGCTCCAAGGTCAGGCTGTTCCAGCCTGGAAGCTGGGCCCTCTCTCTCCACCAGGCCTCCCCCTGGAGCAGAGCCTCCACCAGGCTCTCCCACTCTGTGAGGGCACCTCCCCCAGGGGCTGCGGGTGGATCTCTGCATTCCCCACGGATCCCCATTCCCTGTGGGTGGATCTCTGCATTCCCCGTGAATC
>JAXCLO010000208.1:7362068-7389954 GCA_035583995.1 Arremon aurantiirostris
AATCTCAAATTCCTTCCCAAACTGAGGAGCCAGAACTGGACACAGCACTCAAGGTGTGGCCTCACCAGTACCGAGCACAGAGGAAGGATGACCTCCCTACCCCTGCTGGCCACACCATTCCTGATCCAGGCCAGGAGCCATTGGCCTTCTTGGCCCCCAGGGCACAGCTGGCTCATGTTCAGCCAGCAGCCATCCAGCATCCCCAGGTCTCTTTCTGCCTGAGCACTGTCCAGCCACTCTGTCCCCAGCCTTTAACATTGCAGGGAGTTGTTGTGGCCAAAATGCAGGACTCCACACCTGGATTTATTAAACTTCATTCTATTGGACTCTGCCCATCCATCCAACTTTTCCAGATCTCTTGGCAGAGCCCTCCTACCCTCCAACAGATCAACACACGCTCCCAGCTTAGGGTCATCTATAAATTTACTAAAGATAGACTCAATCCTCTCATCCATGTCATCAAAAAAAACCAAAAAACACTAAACAGAACTGGCCCCGGCACGGATTCCAGTAGTGACTGTCCACCAAAGGTATGTGATTTGATCATGTAAGATAAAGCATCATTATTAGTCATGTTTATTGAACCACTTACTATAACCAGCTGAGGGACAAACTAGGTCCTCCTCCCATATGTACCCCCAACCAAAACTTTTACATCTGATGAGGAAATTTACTTAGAACCAATGTGCCTTAAAAGACTGAGAAAGAGACTGAGTAATTTAGGATGACTGGGACAAAGACACAGATTTGGGCAGATTATGAAAATGGGAAGAAAAAAAAAAGTAGACCAAGGAGCATTTTCTGACTAATGCACAAACTGTCTTCTAAAAGAAAATAAAAATTCAAACACCAAAATCACCTAGATCTTTACAAAATGTCGGTGTTTAATTTTAGAATGATTTCTGTGACCCAAAGGCTTTTCTGACATGGTTTGACACTGGCCTAAGGCCAGGCACCCACAAGACTCACTCTCCCCTGCCTCAGCTGGGCAGAGCAGGGAAAAAAAATTAACAAACACTTCATGAGTGAGATAAGGACCAGGAAAAATATTTCAAGGGCAAAGCAGGTTCAACTTAAATTGCAAAGTGAATTTTATTACTAACAGAATCACAAGAGGATAATGAGAAGTAAAATAAGCCCTTAAAACACCTTTCCCCCGCCCCCTAACCCTCCCTCCTTCCCACTGACATCACATGGAGACAGGCCATGGGGGTTTTGGTCAGTTCATCACCAAGATTTTCTTCTGCTGCTCCAGGAGAGGAGTGCTTCCCCTGTGAGGCCATGGGGGAGACAGTTCTCCATGAACTTCCCTGGCCTGGGTCCATGAGCAACAGCCACACTGCACCTGCTGACAGGTGAGTCCCTCCCATGGGCACACAGTCCTCCCAAAACTGCTTCAGCATGGGTCACTCTTCCATGAGGTGCAGTGCTCCAAGGTCAGGCGGTTCCAGCCTGGAAGCTGGGCCCTCTCTCTCCACCAGGCCTCTCACTGGAGCAGAGCCTCCTCCAGGCTCTCCCACTCTGTGAGGGCACCTCCCCCAGGGGCTGCGGGTGGATCTCTGCATTCCCCATGGATCCCCATTCCCTGCGGGTGGATCTCTGCATTCCCCATGGATCCCCATTCCCTGCGGGTGGATCTCTGCATTCCCCGTGGATCCCGAGGGGCTGTGGGTGGATCTCTGCATTCCCCGTGGATCCCCATTCCCTGTGGGTGGATCTCTGCATTCCCCGTGGATCCCCAGGGGCTGCAGGGCCACAGCTGCTCCACCATGGGCTCACCATGGCCTGCAGGGGAATCTGGGCTCTGGGGCCTGCAGCACCTCCTGCCCTTCCTTCTCCCCTGACCTTGCTGTCTCCATGGTGCTTCCCTCACGTGTTCTCACCTCCTGCCCTTCCTTCTCCCCTGACCTTGGTGTCTCCATGGTGCTTCCCTCACATGTTCTCGCCTCCTGCCCTTCCTTCTCCCCTGACCTTGGTGCCTCCATGGTGCTTCCCTCACATGTTCTCACCTCCTGCCCTTCCTTCTCCCCTGACCTTGGTGTCTCCGTGTCGTTTCCCTCACACGTTCTCACCTCCTCCTCTTCTCTGGCTGGAAGAAAAACTCCCCCCCAAGACTTTGTTTTTATTTCCTTCTCAAATATGCCATCACAGAGGCATTACCAACCTCTCTCCTTGGCCCAGCCTTGGCCAGCAGCATGTCCATCCTCAGAGCCATCAAGGACTGACTCTGCTGGACATGATGGAAACTTCCAGCAGCTTTCCACAGCTTTCCATGGTGGAAGCTTCCAGCAGCTTTCCACAGGAGCCACCTCTGTGACCCCCTGCTACCAAAAACCTGGCTGTGCCAAACCAGCTCACCTATGTTGTCTGTAGTGTGGCTTGGCATGGATTTGGCTTCAAAATCTATTTAGCACCAATACTGTGCAAATTGCAAGTTTTTCTGATAAACTGGTAGGCAAAATGTTTTACTATCATGGTATTGGTTTTCTCTTGATGCTGTAAATAAAAGCTAAACAGAGCATGCACTCGGAGAAAATTCTCAGAGCAGCAGTCCATCCTCCAAGAAATAAATATAAAAGAATGAGACTTTTTTGACTTATGGTAGGGCAGAATCAGTCTCAAACATCAGTGCAAACAATTCATTATTAAAACTCTACCCTGTCAAGCTCTTATTACTTAACTTCTTCTGATTTGTTATTATTATTTTCAAAATCTTCTTATACATTTCCATACTTTTCAGTATCTAATGTTGCTCATTCCTGTTTATCATTAGGAATCTCAGAAGGAATGATCTTTGCTCATGACCTCAAGGAACAGAAAGTTCTGTTCTCCCATTCATTTTATCAGTCTCAATATTTATATTTTTGTCAGCATGGGTAAAACCACATGTGTGCACACATACATTCTATCTCTTTCTGTGTCTTGGGTTTTCTACTGTCCTTCCTGATTATTTGATGTATATTGGCTTTGGCCTAGAAAAAAATAATGGGATTTCTTCTGGTTAAAAGACCAAATTGGTGCAACTCTTAGCAACACACTGCAATAGCAGCCTTGGTTTGCTGAGCTACCTGTGAGAAAACAGCACTTTATACCTCATGTCTGCTAAATGGAAACTCTGACCACAAGAGTAATGTTGTTAGTAGATTAATTTAAAAAAAATAGCTAAACATTTTATTTTTTAGAAAATCAGTACTATTAAGAAGATATGAATATATTTATATTTGTTAAAACCAATGTTCTCTTGCACTCCAGCCAGAAAGGCATTTATTCTAGTAAAAGAATAATAAAGAAACACCTCTATGTGTCTGGGCAATATATCTATTTCTCAGTCCAGGCTCTCTATATATTCCATTACACAAGAGAAAACCCTTCAATTATAAGATCCTTAATTTACCCAGGAAATTTCATAATGGAAAGCGATTAATTACTTTAAGCAATCAGTTTACAGTTAATCACAGTTCTTTACTTAAACTGAGAAAACAAAAGGGAATCTCATGAATAAATATAGAGAAAAAAATGAATATAAATATAAAATTTATTGTATAATAAAAATATAATAAATAAACAAAATAGAAAGAAAAAAGCAAAACATCTTTTAGCTTCATAAAGTTATCATTGAACTATTCCTTCAAATAGACTTATCTTGTAACATTATATCTCTTCAAATGATTGTATGGAATACAGTGCTGCCGATTTCTCAGGATACTCAAGAGCTTCGTGTTTTGAACCACACCATAACAATTTCACCGTGAAAACCCAAGGCACCCATGGTGTTGGGTAGAAAATAGGCATTTCTGTTTCATTTTTTACTTAAATGCCTAAATTCTTTTCCAGGCCTAGCCTGGATAATGTTTGAGTGAACACTGTGAGGAAAATGAGAAAGAAATTTTGAAGCCCTCACATTTTGACCATCAAATTCTCATGCTCTCCATGATTTTATCTGAAGTGGCTGAGTAATTCATGCCATACAGGCTTTATTTAGCATTATTACTACTAATGGGCCACACACCTGTGTGGCCAGAGAGAGAAAAAAAACACCACAGCAGCAAAACTAAAATTTTATAATTACTAGTTCTTACTGAAACAGAGGTGTCAGAAACACCATCTCTCATCTGAGAGGCTGACAGCTGTTTACATTGAGTAGTATGCAGAAAAAAAAAAAGCAGTTTCAATTGTATGTAGAAGCTCTGCAAAGGGGAAAAATTTGAAGAAATGCTCTAGATTAGGGAAAATGGCATTGGTGGCTACCCAGGTTGTGCTTATGCATCTTGGATTGAACACACAGGGTACTTGTTTAAGGAGATAAAGGAATGTTGCTATTTACAGTGGTAGATGATGTTGCCTTTGTGCTGCAGTGGTGTAAAGCACTCTGAATGTCCTATTTAAGCTGTTAAGTTTCATCTGAGAGGAATCTCATTTGTGGCAAGGGCATTTGTCCTCCCCTAGCTCTGATGGACATAGAATGTTTTGCCATTAATGAAAATTTTCATCTGCAGTGCAGTTGCATCAATTGATGGGATTTTTTTCTGGCACTGTGGACTCTGAGGATTTTTTTCTTTTAGTAAAAATTGATTATCCCTCTAACTTTTCCTAGAAGGAGACATTCACATCTAAAACCTTTGTTACCAGAATGGATATCTCCTCTAAGGAATACTTTTCTGGTTTTATATTGACTCAGCCCCTGAGGCTATCACATCTATTTGGAACTACAGATTGAGTAGGTTGGTAGGCTCAATTTAAACATCAGATATGAGTGATGGGTTATGATAAGGAAAAGAATGTCAAAAAAAAAAATAAAATCTGAAAGCCATTAAATTTTTTGCACTAATGATTGCCTTAGTCCCTAAAAGAAAACTTCCTTAGCAACAAAACCTCAGTTGTAGCTGATGTATAATCATTTCTGAAAATTTTCTTTGGGTTTGCAGTTTGTTGTAGCTTGCAGAGGTAACAGGGACAGACAGACAGACTAGTAGGGGGACAGTGGGTGATCACATTGATCATGCTCAGCTGTGGAAACAGATGTGAGAAGATTATGTATCTGAAAAGGGAATGATCAATAAAGGCTTTCCTTAGGATGTTGTGACAACTGGCTAAGTGTTGTTTAATGTGGGCAAGCATAGAAAAAATAATTAGAGATGCACTGGTAATTGGAGCTGTTGATAAGGAGCTGTCACTAAGGTCCAGAGTAGAATCTGATATCAGAGGAAATTATTATAACTTGTCACACTTCATTAGCAAGCAAGATACTGAGTCAGAGTGGACATGAGAGTGGACATGTCTGCTCACAGTCCTAAAAGAAAGAACAAAAAAATGTATTGTTACAGAAATAAAATGGAGACAACAGCCCAATGTTGCTGCAAATAAAATGGATTTATTTGTATCTACACAGCAGAAAAGGGGATAATTTCAGTGCACAAAAAGCATAAATCAACAAAGTTGTTCTTTGTCAGTCAGGATACAGGAGGAAAGGGCACTTTAAAGTGTTAAATTATATATGAAGATTGTTTGGGGCTACAGCATCATGCCAGACTACAAAATACCAAGATTAAAATAATGATGCTGTAACATCCATTGGACTTCACTGCACCTATGATAGTTTACAGTCTGAAATTTTCCAAGGTGCTCTGAAACAAACCCCAGAATTTCAAACAGCCTTAAAGGAACACACGTTCACCACTCTTATTCCATTGTGTCCCACATTGTTTTCACAGAGCTGTAAAACTTCCTGCTGGCTGAAGATTTGCCACTGCCCCACACATTTCTGATGCCTTTGGTATCACCTCTGCACCATAAACATTTCACAGAACTGTGACTGGAGGGATGCAAGAATAGGAATAATTAACAGTGTTCTTATAGGAGAAGACAAAAATACAAAACATATTTTAAAAGACCAATTTTTATGAAAAAATGCGAAAATTATACAGTACATTGCTAGGTAAACAAAAATACAAGGAAAAAGTCATGATTCTTTGTCAGCAAGGAATTTATCAGCAAATTTCAGGATTATAGTAATCAAAACAAATAGCTCTCAGATTCATCAAATTTGTGTGCAATTATTTCAGATAATAAGAACAGAATAGTAACTCAGTCCATACAAATTTCTAATAAAATAAGTAATTGTGATCTAGTTAATAAGAGACCTCTTCTTATTTAATGTGTCTTGGATATTAAATCCCAAAGTTCCCAAATTATTCTGATGGTTTATGCTATCAAATAGGGGGTTTCAAGTTGTATTTTGTTATGAATGTATTTTTAACCTAGTCGTTACTGAGTGAAAGGTTCTTTATATGTGTGTGCAATCTAAATACCAAATACAGATGGGGTTGAATGTATAGCATGAAAGTGTGCAATTAATTTTTTTTTGTTTGTTTTGCTTCCAAGCAATAACTGTGTCAAGAAAAAGCATTCTTTTGAAAGTTAACTTTGCGCAAAGGTGTGATTTTGTGAAGAATGTGATCATACTCAGACAAATTTAAATCCTTTGATCTGGTAAAATGCCTGTAAGCAGTAAGTTACTTCATCAAAACCTAAGTTCAGGTAAGCATCTCTTTCACTTCAGTACCTTTGATGAGATTTGAGATTCATCTGGTAATGGGAATTAGCTTGCCCACGCTACAAACTTGCAGAAAACAGACTCTGAGGTGAGGCATATTTGGGTTCCTAACAGGTTTTTTAATTGCAACCAAATATAGAAACCCCAAACTGTCAGAATCGTGATGGTGTTTCTCTTGGCTTTGGCTGAACAGATGTGAAATCGACCTTATTGTTTATTACAGAGGTATTTCTGAATTATTTAATGTCTTTGTGTGTCTTAACACTGAGAAGGCAGAGTTTAGTCATTGTTAATCTGTTCAGTGTCTGTAAGTTGTCTATGCCCAAGTCAGACACATCATAAAATTGGTCCAATCAGCAGGGGAAGAATTTTTTGCATTTAACATTAAATTCTAAAAAAATGCTGCATCAGTTTCAGACTACAATAGTATAAAGAATATGATTTAATAATATTCCTTCTGTTTAATTGAACTGTGTCAAGTGGTTGAAATCACAGGCAGTACTGTATGATGACCATGTATTAAAAGACATTTTAAATAGGGTTTTGTGCCTTAAAATGGATGGTAAAGGATTTTAATGAGTCACACCAACTTGGATTAAGGCAGGAATATATAAGGGTGCACCAGGTTTGTGCATCCAAAGGAAAACTCATGAAAATTTAATGAGAGCTTTCCTAGAGGATGGGTTGCTGGTTTTATTTATTTATTCATTTCTTTATATTTAAAAGAGCACCAAAGAGTGCTTGTCCTGTGCTCTGAGTCTCCATGACGGACACTTGAAACAGAATAAATGTGATTAACACAATTAATCACTGTTAGATCAGCAGCACCAGAGATTTAGGAGTTACCTTGTTTGACTTTAAAAGTTTCTTAATAAAAAGATATCTGTTGTGACAAAATTTCTGTTACTGGTCATTGACCTTATTCACCTTTCTACTGCTTACACTTAAATTGCTATTTTCAGGTAAAGAAAACAACATTTCAAGCATGGAAGCTGTTGCCATTGTTCTCCATTAGGCTGTGGATGCTAGTCACAGTGTGAGATATAAAGGGAATAATTATACAATTTATATTCTTTCTGGGCCCAAATTAGCAGGTGATTTGAGGTAAAACATGGATGAGTCTCCTATAACCAGACTGATGTCGCAAACAACATAGCTAAAAAGTGCCTGTGGTTATCCTGAAATGAATTTATATTAGAATTGTGTCCAGTATACTCTATTACATGATGAGGACACCCAAGGTAAATAGAAAGTGATGGAGTTTTTTTTATTCCCCACAGCCTCTGTTCAATTGCTCTTAGTAATTTTATTTATATTTATTTTTTGTTTTATAAAAATGAAATGTTGAGAGGGATATTTCAGACTGCTTATAACCTGTTTTTTCCTAATGGAGTTAGACTACATTTTAAAAGTACAGGACCATGTCTGATGGGGTCTTTTAGCTCTGAGTCCTTTTCCTTGTCCCTATGTTCATAATTAATGTCATATTCACTGTAGCTATAATTACCTACCTGATCATATTTACAATTTCCCAACGTCCAAGTCAACTGCTCATAGTTGTGTTCTCAGTTTCCTTTCCAAAATTGTCTTAGGATCTCTTTTCTTGTATGACTGAATCATGATCAAGCCAAATGTTTGGTTTAAATCACAGAGATCAGGGAATTTTTTTGACCTCTGTTTATCTATAAACAACTGTTTGTAGTTTTAAACTTCCTTGCTTTAGAAACTTTACTATAAAAACCATGGTTTTGTACATGATGAAAAGAAATGGGTATTTTTTCCCCTGTATATCTGAGTTTGATTTAACACCTCAGACTTATTGTTCCTTTTAAAGAATTTTATTTTATCCCTTTCATTTTATTTAGTTACAAGTCTTCAAACCACACTTATGACAAAATGTGATGGTTATTTTCACAAAGCTATCCAAAAATGAGTAAATTAGATGCTTACCAAATGCAATATTAAACTGAACAAGAAATATACTAAAAATGTCAATATTTTCTACCTGAAATTGAAATATATTAAAATCAGATTTGATATACATTTATAATACTAATATACTAAGTGAAATTATTTTTAAAAAACATTGGAATTATTTGGTATAGCTACATTATTGTAGTCAAAGTTAAAATAATTTAGACAGCTCTCCTTCAACAGTTTCAAGAACATCAGAGCATAACAGCTTTTCTCTGAAAGTAATAATAATAATTTTTAGCAAAAGAGCTGCACTCTCTCCATTTGGAGGTTTTTATGAGAGATCTAAGTGTCTTCCTGCTGTCCACACTATTTCATCTTTGTGCTGAAAGTGGCTCAGCTTCATAAAGGCCAGGGGACTGAAATAAAAAAAAATATTTTAGTAGATCTTGAACTATTTCTGTATGAGTTAACCTGGACCAGAGGCAGTTTGTCACAGTTTCTTATAACATCTGCTGCTTTTCTTCATCTTGCTACAGACAGTGCATCACTGTACTTTGGATCCCTGATTTTATTTTTTTTTTAATTTTCTTTGAATTTCTAAGTATTTCTGCTTTGAATAAAATGGCAGTTGTTAAAAATTGACCTGATTAGTCAGTATTTGTCATAGAGCATTCACCAGAACACCACCAATTCTTTGTACATCTGTCTGCCTGATTCACTCAAATTTACATTTGTCTAGTAGCAACATAGTGCTGCTTATGAAAATTTTCGATCAATCTTTTTAACAATGTAGAAAACTCAATATCAGTATTTTTTCAGATTTTATAGAGGATTTTTCTTCTTAGAAAAATTATAAAAGAATAGAATTTCACTTTTCTTGAGTCATGGGCAATACTGGTCAATATTGGTCATTGACCAATACAATATTGGTCATAACCAATCTGCAATCTCAGTGCTGTCAATATTCTTACTTCCTGTGTTCATTTCTTAGCCTTATTCAGGTTTAGGGAGGATGAGGAACAGCGGAGGGAAGAGGAAAATAATTGCTTGTATAAACAAGCATTGATGTATTAAAAAGAAAAATTAGTCTCCTCCTTTGGTGGAGTTCCATGTGATTCCCATGTTGAATTATACAGCACTTAAATGTGTGTTAGGTAAATGCATAAACTAAAAAGAAAAAAATATAAACATCTAATTTCACTGCTTGGCTCACTAATTTTTGTATTTTTTTTCAGAAATAACAATGGTATTAGTGAAATCACATCAGAAATAGTATAAAAACATTAAAAGCCTTTAATAGACAGAAGTAAGACTAAGAGGAAAGCTCACAAAGGTAGAAGTAATATATTGTCATGAAAAAATCTCATTCTTCAAGGGAAGAAAATGAAGCCCAAGATGAGAATGATTCTTTTTTTGTAGTGATGTCTGTTCTTTTCCTTTGCTACTGCTAAGCCACGAAGTAAATGTGCGGAAAATGAAATTACCTCTGACATACCCATCTCGTATCATCCAAATACAGGCTGACACGAAATAGCCAATAGAATCAATTGAATCAATAGTCTCTTCAGAAAAGCACTGAAATAAAACCATGAAGCTAAATCATGAATAGGAATAGCAGTAGTGAAGGATAAAGCCTGAAAAGGCTTCATTTTGTTTTTTATCTGCTTATTTTGCATATGTTTATATTTATGCTCAATTTGAGGGAAAAATCCCATTTACTTATAATTTCTATATCACTTTCAAGAAAAAGACTTTATAATAACAGAAGCAGCAGTTCACCCTGAGATGATGCAGTGACTGGCATCAGCACAAACCAAAAATAGGTGTAAGATACCTATTCCTTTTTTCCTGTCCTGTCATAGTCCTCCAAGCTACTTTGCCAACTCATCTCATTCTGCTCTCTCCCAAGAATGGCAAGAAGTACAAAATGAAAGCAAAAATATAGGTTGTAAAAGTGTACATAACATTATGGTATTTTTCCTAGCAAGTTTATCAGCAACAGGAAAACACCCTTCAACTGCCTAGTCAAACAGGATTCATTAGAAAGAAACATTGTGAATTGTGAATTCAACAGCCTAATTTCACTATTTAATTTTTTTTCAATTTTTTTTTTCTAGACAAAGATTTGAATATTTTTTCACACCATATATTATGGTGAATACGGTGAATATATTCTTTCAAGATTTTAATTGCTTCACTATGCACATATTCTGTAAAGTTTCTTCAGAATCTTACTCTTTTCCTTACCTCATTTGACCCATTTTTCTGCAGTTATGTTCTTTTAGAAAAGATCTATTTCAATGCAGAGGAAAACTACCAATAAAATAGTCAAACATTCTGACTATACATACTGTGTTTTTTTATATTTTAGCAGTAAGGCTGTTTTATAGTCTTGTTAAAACCTGATTTGTTTTAAAACGTTTGCATATTTCAGAAAAGCGGAAACGAATGGAAGTCCTTCGCAAAGCCTGACCTCTCAGTTAATTTTTGTGCAATTTCTAGCTGAAAGTATCGTGCCATTTTGACCATGAAACAAAGGACATTTTCATAGCTGTCTGAAGTGCTTAATAATTCCTGCCTTCCCTGTGAAGTTGAGCTGATCTGACTGGGGCTGAGGAGGAGATCGAGTGTTTGGTTATCCTGAGTGACGGTGAAGTCATCCCTTGCACAGAGTGCTCAAAGAAGGAGGCAAACTTAGGAGCTCCTCTGCTCACCACTGCTAAAAGACTGCTCTCAGTAGATATTTTTGTTATTTTCTTCTCTTTTATACCATTCACTTTATTTTCTTTTAGAGTTTTTATGTGTGTGACATCCAGAACAAAGTCAAATGCGCGTTAATGTTGAGTTAAATGCATAGGAAGATTTACCATTTTATTGTGAAAACCAAGCAAAACATCCACTAACACTCGTGGTTCCCTTTTCACATATGCTAAAAAAACCCACTTAATTGTAACAGAAAATCCAGACACAATGACAACAAGGACTTTTTCCCAAAGGCTGTGGCACAGATGATGTCTGCTATTATTAAGATCTAGCCGTAACTCATCCATCTGTTCTCTTCTTGTGTGTGCCATACCAGGTTATTCATAACTGAAGGCTGAACTAAAAAAAAAAAATAAAATACTTTTTGCTTCTTTACAATAACCTTCAATGACCACAGGGCACTCTATTAGTGTCTTCTGTTTATTGAAAATGAGAAGTTTTGTACACTCCTGTGTTCTTTCATTCAGGGAGGCAGCCTTGTACTTCCGATGGATTTTTGCACTTACTGGGTCTTAAGAGAATCGAGTCAAAATGAAGCAGCTTGCTTAATGTCTGTGAGATGCATCCTTTAAATTTCCTTTTAGTAGCTTTAAGTGAAATATATCTCAGGCATCTGAAGAAGGCGAGGAAATAAACCAAAAAACAAAAAAAACCCAGACCAAATTCATGAGAAACAAGCCACAATCTTCCAACATATTTTGCATCCCATCCAGGCAGATGTTTGACCTTAAGACATGTAAAGCAGATGGATTTGATCTGCTCTTGATTTCCCTGTAATTTTGTCTGGGGAGATTAGAGATGCTCATCAGGAATTTAGCTAAATATTAGAACTAGCTAGTCAAAAGCAAAACGCTGGTGAATATTGTAATATACATTTCTAAAACTAGATTAATATTTTCACCAATTGCTTAAATTCTACTGAAACATTATAACAGTTTGTGTTTAAATGTGTGTGATAAGCCTTTCAAGATATAATATTTCTAATGAGGGATGTGATTTTCATAAATTTGTTTAGAAATCTAAGGCCAGAGTCTAGTTTTAGACTAGACTGAAGAAGAACTAAAGTATTTTTCCATTTTGTAGTGCCCTGGATATGTTATTTAATTGCAATATGTGCTTTATTACCTTAACAAAGAGCAACTGCAGTAAACAGTGTGTTGAACTGACATCCAGTTTACATGGGCAGGGCAAAATCTGAGGCATCTTAATTAATTCTCCCAACTCAATTGTTGTAATGCCTTTAAGCTCCACTAATTTAGGCACCCCCTTTGCCGCTGTTGGGGGTAAGGACAAAAATTTTTTCCTCCTTCTTCTAAATTTCAGTGAACAAATAAGAAGGAAAAAAACAAGTATATTCTTTCTTTGATGCTTGTGTTTGAAAGCTAATTGTTGTTTTGGATCATCAAAATATTTTTAGTACAACTACAGGGTTGTATTTTATTTATGTAATAGAGAAATGTGGAAGACAAATTAAAAGCACTATGCAAGGTGAGAAGAGAATTGCCTTTTTTTTGGCACAAGAAGCAAGAATGGCACACGGACCATGAAAGTTGCCAGCAGAGCCCATCTGTTAAGCAACAGAGTAAATCAGATGCTGCAAGGTTCCAGTGATTGCAGGAAAAGCAAACTCTGAGAAGGGGCTGAATAAAGGCAGCAAGGTCATTTTCACCTCAAAGGTCTACGGGAGTTTCTTTTCTTTACAAGCTGCTCTTGAGCTGGTTCTTTCCTGCACAGGACTGTGATTGATCAGTGAGCCTGAAAAGGACCCAGACTTTGCATCTCTGCCTGTGTCTGGGTGTCTGGTCAGGCTCCTGGAACTTCAAGGGCAGGATCCTCACAGGAGCAGCCCTTTGTTGGAGCGCGGTTCTTCACAGATTTCACTCCTGGATCTTTTCAATACTTGTTCACGTGCACAGATGCTGCCCTGGGAGTCCAAGGAGCTGGGCATTTCAGGTCTTTAGTTCACTTCTTTGGATAGAAATTGTTTTCAAAACATTTTCAAGAAATTCAGTCTTGAGCACAGACACCTTTCTTCCTACATGTGAGATACGCTTGAAAGACACAAGTCTGGAGGAAACTGTTTTTTTTTTTCCCTAGACATCCCATTTCTCTAATTGATCCAATCTTTATCATTTTCTGACCCTGCATGTATGATAACCATTAATGTGAGTCTCCTCATTGTCAGCCAGGAAAGAGTAATTTTTTATTTTATTTTTTTTTTTCACAGCCTGGAGCCCCTGTGGATGTGTCTGGGTTGTGATTGAGGTCACCAGGTGGAGAGTGGAAGTGAGGAATTCTTGCTTCAAGAACAAGGCAGCCATGGCTTATGGCCAGGGAAAAAAACATTTTAAGATAATAAATGTTCTCTCTAATTTAAAAAGCACACTGGAGTCTGGAATCAGGCCCACAATGGCAGGATCTTGAGAAGTTTTAGAGCTTCACTTCTAAAACTGTCTAGTTCTTTTATTCTGACACCTCTGATCCACAACACACCCTTCCAATGTCAAAATACACAAGATTTTGCATTGTCAAGGCTACTTTTGGCCTTTCTATGCTATTCTTGGCATGGACCTTAGGCTATTAGTTATCATGAAGAGCTGTAGTCCAAACCAGTTATTTTATTAATTTTTTTTTTTAGAAAATCATAGAAAGAAAAATCACAGAAAGAAAAATGATGGAAAGAAAAATTTATCTTCTTGATCAAGTCACAAAGAACCAACCAAAAGTTCAGTGCAGAAGGGAGTGAACTGAAACGAAGTCTGTGGTTACAGTGTAGTGTCTATCTGAGGCTCAACAAATCTTATAGTTACTTTTAGAATTAGATTCCCTACCTTAACACCTACCAAATGTTAAAAGATATAGTATTGCTTTTTGTATGAAAAATACTAGCAAAGAAAAAAAATATGTATATGTGGTTTCCCCAATGGAGAAAAAAGTAATAATAGAGTACAGCCCTTTTCTATTGAATTGTCTGAAACAGCAAATATTTCTAAAACCATGGATATATTTATTTAGCTTTTTTTAATGCCTTTTGAGAGAAAAGAAATTCCTATTGAAGATTGTGAACAGTGATTTTACAAATTCTACTCTACAGCTCATATCATACTATACATTCATGACCTTCTAGTTCTCTTTGCAAGTGACTATAATTCTCAAGTTCTTCAAGCAAAATATAAAAGTAAAAATGAATGTGTGTGTGTATATATGTATATATATTCATGTATGTGTTATCTGTGCAACGAAGCATCCAACTTTGGTTTTCACTGCAAATTTATGGAACTTTTCTTCTTCTATTGAATGCCTTTCTCTTTCCACCACAAGCTATGCTGCTGTGTATTTATCCTGGACCAGGCTCTCTCAAAATGGTGACCAGAAAAAGATTTTTTACGAAAATAACAAAACAATTGCTTAATTCACTCAATTAAATGAGATTCCAGCTCATACAGTTTAATAAGGAGCTTATTTTTAGATGTTTGCAGGAAAACTGGAAACAATCTCAACCTGGATGATCTGGAGCAGCTGCTTTCATGTGTCTGGCAGTAATAAAAGGTGGAAGCTGTATAAGTTTATGGGAAAAAGCCTTGAGTAAATGAAAGGTGAAATTAAATCAGTATTGTTTAGATAGTATCCAGTATATTGAAGTGTGTAAAGATGGATTAGCACTGTTTGTTACTAGTCTCTGTTCATATGATTTGACGTTTTGATAGAAAATGCTTTTTCGGAGTCTTAAATCACCAAGGTAATCTTTAAATGATGAGATATTGAAGGATATTTTAGAAAAATAAAAGATAAATACTTGAAATCTTTTCTATAAGAATGTGGGTTTCCAAATTTTTCATAGAGTTGAAAAAGTTTCTGTTAAACAATAATTTTAATTAAAATACACTAAAGTAAAATGAGAAAGACCATATACATATGCATGCTTTAAAAACATAAATGAAAATGTATATACTTTAAAATTGACCTAAAAGAGGTAAATGTTCATCATCTAAAATATTTAGAAGAATAAAAATGAAAAGGTTTTTTAGCAGTCTTTCTTTCACAGGTTGAATCAGTAAAGGCAGGAGAAAAAACGGAGCAGCTCCGTTGAAATTTCAGTTTTTGTCTCTCTTTTCCAGGTATGGTTTTTTTCCCTCTATAGCAGTACCCAGCTCTTTTATGAGGTTCCAGTGGCTTCTCTGACAGAGACTTCTCCAGCAGTGAAAGGTAAAACCCTCCTGTCTCTCTGTGAGGAAAACTCAGTAAATGATAAATGATAAATGATCAGCTGTCACTCTGCATCTCTCATCACCAAACACTGAGAGGATGGAGAAGATGGAGAAGATGGAGAGCAGTGTGTGTGGGGTTTTGGGAGATACTCTCAGCAAACTCTGCGTCAGCAAATTGAGGGAGTTCAGTAGAGGCATTAATAATGAAAAATTTAGAATTATCTAAAGTTCCCAAGGCATGCATGAGGGTGTTGTGTGTTGATAACTCAGGGCTGTTCCACATGGTTATGAGTTCTTCCTCATGCTGAGGGATCAATGTGGCAATGTCCCTCACTTGGAGTCACCAAATGTGGAATTTGCAGGCAATCCTGACACGGGAAGAGATGAGAACCTTGACTCCATGCTTCAGAAGGCTGGTTTATTATTTTGTTATCTATATTATATTAAAAAAACTTGATATATTAAAACTACACTAAAGAAAATGATATATTAAAACTGCACTAAAAGAATAGAAGAAAGGGATTTCATCAGAAGGCTGGAATGGATTGGAATGGAATGGAATGGAATGGAATGGAATGGAATGGAATGGAATGGAATGAATGATAATAAAATCTTGTGGCTGCTCACAGCCTTGACACAGGTGGCTGCCATTGGTCATCAAGTACAAACAATTTCACATGGTGGGCAAACAATTCTTCAAATCACATTCCAAAGCAGCAAAACATGGAGAAGCTGAAGCTTCTCAGCTTCTCAGGAGAAAAGATCCTGGCAAAAGGATTTTTTATAAAATATGTCAGTGACACCAAATCCTGTTCACAAAGTCGCTGAACAATTTCAAGGGATGTTAGTAGATGTGTAAAAGTTGCTCCAATCCATGGCGAACAACTGCTGGTTTAGGCAGTCAGTTTCCAGTGGGAGATCTGGAATTGGATCTAAACTTCCAGTATGATGTATGTGGAGAATTGGGCACCTCTGCCTGCAGTGCTGGGTCAGTTCATGTGATGCTGACCAGGCATTGCTGAACTTACCAGAGGGGAATGCCAACCATGGGAATGGATCTTTAAAATCCTCTAAAGCTAAAATATAGATCCCTTCCTTCATTCCTTTGAGGGATGCACTTCCATCTTGTGACTGACAAAACAGTCATTTTCTGGATATTGATGTATAGTATGTTTTTCCTCACTTTGTTTTGTGTCTTTAGTGGATTAACAGCTTTAGGAATGCAAGCATGTGCTCCCCTTCCTCTTTTCCACCCCTTCCCCTGCTTCATTCACCAAATGTAGCTCACTGGTTAGCATGCTTTTGCAGGATGTGAAATCGAGGTGCCAGTTTCTTCAGGAAGGGAGCTTGCAGCTGTTTGTTTGTTTGTTTTTAATTTTTTTGCCTTCTAAACTATTTTGCTGAGTTAGTCTGTGGTATTTCCTAGCTCTTGAATTTAATTTTGTTATGAACAGGAGAGCAGCATCAAAGATTAATTGGGCCAAGCACACATTGCTCTCCCTTCCCAGGGAAGTGTCCTGATTGTTGAAGTATAGCTCTGTTTCCTTCATTTTGTTCTTCAAGGATTACTTATTAATATGACTGAAATTATTTATTTAATATGAAATGAAATGCATGCTTCAGGATGCAAACCTACATAGCTACCAAATGACAAAGTGGTTGGAGCTTTCTCCCTCTGGCCCATTCCTTCTTTAGCTATTAGACATTATAATGATTTTAATAATAGGGTTAGGCAATAATTCTGCCTTGGAGATGTCCATTGTTTAGTTTTTAGGATGACTTCCCAGGCTGAGATTCATATTTATATTGGTTTCCTCTAGCAGAGGATAATCCTTACTGTACAATATCAGGATGAAACTGTTCCTTGGTTTTGTTCAGCTGTGTCCTTCACAAAAGGAAATCATGGGCAAAGCATCTGTTGGCAATAATCAGGTTTCTCAAGATGAAGGTGGAGAAATCAGGCCTGTCTCATGCATAGCAGAGGAAGAGATGAGAGCTCAGATCAATTCATGAGAAAACATGAGCTTCCTCTTAGAAGGAAAAGCAATTTATATATATATATATATATTTTTGGGATGGTTCATCTGATCAGGTTTATCAAATAAATGCTTTACTCTTTACCTCCTTAAGGAGATGACATGATATACTTGAACACCATTACATTAAAATGTAGCATTATAGACGGTTACTTGTACTACAGATGACAGTTTTTAGAGTTTTTGTAACTCCTTGCAGTGTTTTTATGGAAGTGACCTTGCTGAGTCATATCTTCCTCTTCAAATGTCACCAAAGAGACAGAAAATCCCCTGTGAAAATTTGCATGAAATTTCAATTCCACCAATGAGATCCATTGCCCTTTAGAGTCACTGTGATTACAAAAGTTAAGTCTGTCCAAATATAGTAATAATGGAAGTTATGAATCCTGTCCCCTAAATATCTTACTTTGGAAATAAATCAATTAATGCATTCCTGATCCAAAAGACATGCTGTTTTATTAATTAGTGTATAAGGAATTGTTAGGTTAGATGATTATGTTCAATTAAGCATAATGAAACTAATTAATATAACTTCTGGTTTTAGGTGGTTGAGTTAATAATGCCATTAAATGCTTCTGTTGTGATACTGCTTGTTCTAGCAGAGAAAAAAGTTTAAAAGGAAAGAGGCCAAAGTGTTTTTTCTTCATTTTTCTTTCAGTGAGCAAAATAATTTCCCCATCATAGTAGCAAATGCAGAATAGTTTACATTTCTTTTGTAATTGCTAATGCTTATAAGTACACTGTATTAAAATGCATTTTAAAATTTTGCACCATATCCTTTAAAGCATTTAATTACGATGTTTTTTCAAAGTACCAGTCACAATGAAGGGAGTGTACTTCAAAGCAAGCAAGATTTATTTACCAAACACCTCATGCCCTGTTATGAAGGTCTAGAAAAGGGCCACAACAAATGCTGTTTGCAAAGGAAGTGGTTGCAAGTAAGAATTTCCTCTGGCTGTTACCGTGTCTTTCTGGCTTCTGCTGCTTTGTTTTGAGGAGGTGGCAGTGGAAAGTTCTTTCTCATGGATTCACAGAGGGTAATTTTATGCCTCAGAGTTCCTAAGCCACCAAATAAAGAAGAAACTTGTGATGAAGCAGCTTTGGAAGTATTTAATTTCTCTAGTTGTATTTAAATGAGGCAAAATGAAATTTTGCGGCATTTCCAATTCCTGCCATAACTATTTCTCCAGGGCTTTTTACTGCACAGAATGGAATATAGGGGTTGTGGAGGTGGTGTGTTCACTTCCCTTGGATGTAAGTTGTACTCCTAAAGTTCTTAAGGTGCACTGATCCAACACTTAGCAGATCAGTCTCTTCAGAAAATGCACTGGGCACAGTCTTAGAAAATACTTGGCAGAACACATTGCCCTGCCCTATATTCATAAGCAATATAGTCCTACTTTAAAAAAATCTGAGCAGCAAAATCTTGATTTAAGGAACATATAAATTTGACTTTCAGGATATAACTACATAGGTATGTAGAAATAGGGTAGAGAAATATACCAGCCAGCAATAAAAAATCCAAATTTTTTCTCATGTTGAATAATCCTGCAAGTAAACTGTGTTTTCAGTAAAATGCTGGCCAAATGTCATTTGAACAATTTCTAATTGTTTGACATTTTTATGAGAAATATTTCAGCCTTTTCTGCTCTATAGCTAGTGATGCTGCATCTCTTGTCGCTAATACATAAAATCAAACTCTAGATTCTTTAAAATTGAAGATAAAATTGACCTGTTATCCATGCTGCTAGATGAGGTTTGTCTTCAACATCTGCTCTAAATATGCACCTGGTAAGAACAATTGCCTCTGTATTGGCTTAGAAGTGACAATTGACTGGAGCTTTTCCTTTGCTGTGCAAGAATGAAATTTCAGCCTCTGCTAGATGGATTTTCCCACAGCTGTTACCAGCTTGCAACACATCTTTCTGTTGTTGCTGCAGCTGTGGGTGTCCTGGAGCTGGCTCATGTAGGGCTCAGTGCAAAGCACCAGCTCAGTTTTTCTGTGAAAGGACAAGAAGTGCTTGCATGTACTTTCTTTTTTTTGCTTCTGCTACTTGTGGAGGACTTGTGATGCATGAACAATAAATGTCTCCAAAAGCAAGCCCTATCTCAAGTGAACTGTTGCTGGAGAAGTTTTGGGTTTTTATTTTTTTTAGGAATGATCTGTAACATGAGCTAATCACTTTGTTTGTATGAGGTCTTTTCACAGCAAAGCCAGAAAGATAAAGCCCTAAAGCAATTATTGTACATTTTGCTGCTTCTATTCCCTCTACATCCTTGCTCTCCCAACAGAGACCATATTATGCTCTTTTTCCTTACTGCTGGGAAGCTCCAAACTCTGATACTGTTCTAACTTTATGAGCTTAAAAAAAGTGGCCAAAAGACATGCAAATGAGAGACAAAAAATCTTTTCAGTACTGCAGAAAGTGTACAAAATTATTCTGCTATAATTGGGTAGTTGAACTGAAGGAAGAAAGTGGTGATTCAGAGATAAAAGTGGCAGAGGCACACTCTTGTAGATGCTGCTACTTCCATTTTTTCCCCCATCTCAGTCAGGGGGAATTGGCAGCAGAGGGATGGAGCACACACTTTGTGCTTCACGTGTGATATTTCTAAGCAATACCAAGATAAAGTGATGCAGAGAAGTCTCTTTTAATGGCACACATTTCTCTGATGCATCCCAGATTTCATAAACATTGAATTTGCTATCTACTTGGGCTTAGTTTGAAATAATAAGGCTTGAAATCTCTATGAAATGTCTAATTCAGCTTTGGGGTTGTTTTTCTCCATTTAACGACACAAAACCTCTGTAATTATAGCAAAGAAACTTTTGTTATTGGGGAAAGATGGTGAGAAACTATTAAGTTATTTTACCAAATGAAGAGACAACAAGAAAAGACACTACTAGAAAACCTACCCAGGCTGTTATGTTATAGAACTGCTTTTTCGCCCTTGAAAGATATTATATAAGCTTGTGTCTTTTATGCAACTAAAACATTGCAAATGCAGAATTCTAGTATTGATACTGAAATGCTTAATATCAAATTAATATACTGCTTACTAAAGGAAACTTAATTTGGTAGTATGCACTGGTGGGATCTTAAATAGATTTTTTTTTTAAATGCTGTCATAAAAAAATCTAGATCAGTGTCTTTAAACTCATCTCTAAAAATTCCATCCTCCAACTGTGTGTTACAGGATACTAATTTTTTACAAAGAAATATTTTCTCTTCTCTTGTGTGTACATGATATTAGGAAAACAATGATAAACTCTTCAACTGTTACTGTCTGCAGAGCCAGTCCTTTGAACTTCAAAGCTGTTATTAGCTCCTTATTCTATGCAAAAGTGAAACTTAAACACAGCAGCTGCATTGCAGGTTGTGATGCTGCATGACTCTCTCACCAGTTCCACTCTGAGACCTGCAGTCCTCTCAAACAGAATTATTTTCTTATTATCTTTCCATGAGTTATCATGTTAACTTTGGTATGATGTTGCTTGGATTGCCATGGAAATTCCCTTCAATGGCCTGTGATGCAGAGATGTGCTTGCATAGCTGTAACATAAAAATAGTGAACCTTGCCTCTGATTTCATCTTTAGAGACTCCTAACCAGCTCAAGAGATGTGTTTCAGCTGCATGCCACCAAAGCCTGCACAGCTGAGGAGAAATGCAAAATTAAGTAAAGGGAAAAAAAAAAAAAACAGGAAATAAATCAGAAGTACTTAAATTACCTGAGTGCATAACACTAAGGTGGTGAAAGTAATGTGAAATGCATTAAATGAGGTCAGAGATATGATTTTCTTGAAGCTACTTGGTGTGTCAGAAGTGCTTTAAAGAACTTTCAGTTTGCCTTTGACATTGCTGCAGTAATTTAAGAAGAAAGATGCCCAAGATTTCTGGTCCTTGTAACTGAATATGGTTTCTGCAGATCCTTGTGTGTGGTGGTGTTCACAGGGGTCCCAGGATGAGGGAAGAGATAAGAATCTTGACTCCCTAGTTTATTATTTCATGATATGTATTAAAAGAAAATGATATATTAAAACTATACTGAAAGAATAGAAGAAAGGATTTCATCAGAAGGCTGGAAAGGAATAGAAAGGATGGAATGGAATGATAATAAAATCTTGTGGCTGCTCACAGCCTTGACACAGGTGGCTGTCATTGGTCATCAAGCAAAAAACCATTTCACATGCTGGGTAAACAATTCTCCAAATCACATTCCAAGGCAGCAAAACATGGAGAAGCTGAAGCTTCTCAGGAGAACAAATCCTAATGAAAGGTTTTTTCATAAAATATTTCTGTGACACTTGTGAGTTCCTCAGGTGGAGGATCTGTACAATGACAGTCAAAGGAGGTCCCTGGTGTCTCTTTTGACAACCAGGCAAGATCTGTCCAGTACAGATGTTCAGGTAATTGAAATTCATCATGCATCTGTAAAGGTGACAGCACAAATCACTATTGCTGGAGTCTACAGGCTGCAGCCAAACCCTTTAAAGGTCTCCCCTATCAGCATGAAAGGTTAGTGTGGTGTTCTGCAGGGTTCTACATCTATCTTTTATGGTGTCAACTGCCACAGAACTGAGAAGAGAGAAAAAAAGAGGGAATTTCATTAGAGGAAGGGGTGGGGTAGGACATCTGGTGGAGGAAGGTGGGAGAATTTTCCATTTGTATGCGAGGAAACTTTCGAATCAAAGGGTCAGTGCAACCTTTAAAAGGGGATCTTTTAATAGCTTAATGTACTCAAAGTTCATGCAGCAAGAGACTTTTCACTGGTGATCTGCCCCTCCTGGGCCAGTTTTCATGCAGAACGAGCAAGATCAACTCCAGAAGCTGGGCTTAATATACTCATCTCAGGTCTGGCCAGTGCTGGTTTGTTTTCTGAGCTGGGTGTGCTTCAGCATCAGAGGCAGCAGCTGTTGGGCTGCTCTGCTGCCACCAGCAGACCCCAGTGCAGTGATGTGGAATCACCATCAGATTCCTCAGACAGTGACATGGGCACATCCTTTGTTCCTCCCTGGCAGCTGCCCAGAGGCCATTAGTCCATGATGGAAAGGAGGAGGGCTTGGCAGTGATTTGAGTTGTGTGTTGACAGAAGGCACATAAACAACTCTTTTTATTTCCAGAGTCTTCTTGTGTAGCTCTGAATATGTCCTTCCTGTCATGAAAATGTAGCTGATTATGATTTTGAATCTAAGGAGAGAGGATGCTGCATATTGATGTTTCTAAGTGCCCCTCTTCCCTGTTTTACCCTCTTTATCAGAAAAAAATGTCATTTAAAATTAAAATGATACATTAGTGAAATTTTATTAAATTTAATTTGATTTAATTTAAAATAAAATTGCTGAAAAGTTAGATTAACATTAAAAAAATGCATAATAAAATATTTAAACTGCAGAAGTGCTTGGGGAGAAGTACTTTCATAACCTTCCTTTTCCTTCTACCCATCCTTTCCCCAATGACTGTATCTTGTGTACTCAAATTCTTTAAGAAATGATGCACTTGAAAGAGCAACAGGCTTTTCTGAATGCCAGTAACTGTAAAAACATGCATTTGAAAATGAGGAAATTGATATGTAAAGGTTCAATGAGTTCTTCAAAGAACAAATTAAGCTGGTGTTAGTCATTGTGTATCATTGCTTATACCCATGGAAGTGGGTGTATCTATCATGCTCCCATCCCTAAATAAATGTATAGCTAGACATCTAACAGGAGCAGCTGTAAATGCAATATTTACAGTTTAGGTTTTTTTTGGGGGGTGAAAATCTGCATATCACAGACTTCCACAAATGTAAGTGCAAGATAATCCTTCACCAGAATTAGTCATAATGATTGTGAAGAGATCTGAATTTTTATACTGCTCCTGTCCCTGTTGTGAGTTTCTTATGGATAAGCTGATAGTTTTAGTTTTTAAATGTGTCAGGCCACCATTTTTTATACTGATGAGTAACAGAGGTTGTTCTCTGGCAATAGTTACCTTTATCTTTCAGGGCATATAAAGCAGTAACTAATATTCTTGAGTTGAAAATTTATTTTGCTGTCGTTTAAAGCGTTGAGTATTTTAAAGAAAGTTTCTCTAGCTGTCCATTAGAATGAAAAAGAAATGCTTGGTCAAGATTGTGGAATACATTTTGATTGCCAATTATAATTGCATTAATATTGTTAAAACTTTTAGAGCAGATTTAGGGTTCTACCTATAAAATCTTTCTTGTAAAAAAATGTAAATGAGAGTAAGGAAGATGTGGCATGCTTTTGATGTAACTGAGCCTACCACTCATTCTTCCTTGGTTGGCTTAGGATGATTATTTGGATCTAGTTTCACCACAGACCCAAGATGTGCACAAAAGTTCACAACAACGTGTGATAGACTACTCTAGGGCTGTGAGTTCATCTTTCATTCTATGTTTTAATGATCTGAATGCTTCTCTGTTCCAAATAAAATCACTTTTAAGCAAAATATAAAGAAATCATGCAGCCAGTAGTTAAAATGTTAAAAGCAGTTGTATTATTTAACTAAAATATTTTCTCTTTTGGGTTTTTTTTTTTCAATGTCCTTCCTGTTTCATAAATGTAAATTCACAAATTTACCTTTAAAGCAACCCAATGATAAAATATTTGTCAGAGGAGAAAGGACAAGGTTTGGGGACTCCAGTACTTAAGACTTGTGATTTAGGAGGAGCACTGATTATTAACTTGAGGTCAGGAGTCATTCAAAAGGCATTTAAAAATTCAAGAAAGGGTGAGAGTGAGGTTCAAAAATGGGAGCATTATTAATTTCAGTTATATACATATACACACACACATATATATATATATATATATATATATATATATGTATATATGTATATATGTGTATATATATATATATAAGGTATTTCTATTTTCATGTGACTAATGTAGAAGCCAAAACATCATAGGCTTAAATCTTAGTTCTTGCTTTTCTACTGAAGCACAGTGATAGTGCACAGGGCCACAGGGCTAAGTTCCTTGCTGCCTCAAACTCAGCAGAGTTCAAAAGCACAGATTTTCCAAGGCAATAGAAAGGGAAATCTATGGCATGATGTTCAGTAAAACTGGAATTTTGATCATATTAATATTAGCTAAAAATCTTCTTTTTTCCTTTTTTTTTTATTATTTGAAATACAGGATTTTGTGGATTATTTTGAAAATATTCAAGTGTTCTTTTAGCTTTTAAGCTTCCTTTGTGCTCCCTGTCCCAGTTACCCTGACAGTAGCATTGTATTCCATTTATTATTTTCATTTTATGACTTTTTTTTCATAAGGAATAAGTTCAAGGTTTACCAACCATTCTTTATCCCTACATCTGTTTCCTTCCTCATGTGAAACAATTGGGAAGCTTTACATGCCAAGAAGACAGTTTGAACATAATTGGATCAAAATATGCCTTTTCATCAAACAAAGTAGTTCAAAAAATTAATAATGTTTAAGAAAATCAGTGTCAAGCTTCATCTAACTTCTGTAACAGAAACAAAACTGACTACTAAAGTTTGTCCATTTATTTTAAGCCCTGTTAATGTGATAACTGCTCTGCAAGTGGTCTGGGATATCTGTTTTGTCCTCAGCAGCCTTAATTGTATGACTTTCTACTTGTTTCTTAGTGTTCAGGCATCACAACACAGATTGCCATCAGTTACTGCCTCATTAATGCCTCCTGGCTGGATGCAAAGTGAGGAGAACAGAGGTAGATCTTGCCTTAGATGTGTTATTTATATTCTTGCTTCTTTGGAGAATTGGTGGATACCAAATTCTTGGCTCTCAAATTGAAAACTCAAACCGTAGCTCAGAGGAGGCAAGGCTGGAGCTGAAATGCTTCTCCATGGTCCTGTGCCAAACAGGGGTTTGGCAAAGAAATTAACCTGCAAACACTTTTTTTGGTGAAATAACGCTATTCTGAACCAGGACTTTCTTATATGGTGCTGGAAAGAGTAGCTTGATTTTACTTTTCGACTTTTCGCTTTTCGACTTTTCGCTTTTCTTAGCTGTGCTTGTATTCTTCTGCCTTTCTTTGTGAATTTAGAGAACAAGATACAGACTTCCACTTACACCACTCAAGACAAATCAGAGCATGTTGTAGAATCATGGGATGGTTTGAGTTGGAAAGGACCCTAAGGATGATCCAGTTTCAGCCCCTCTTCCAATGGGCAGGGACACCTTCCACTGGGCCATATCTACTAGAATAGTTTGGAGAAGTGTCTCAAAGGTGGTTTTCTTTTTTCATTTGTTTTACTGGAACTGTTTCATTCTGTTTCTGCTCTACACTAGTGCTTTAAGAATGCTCAAAGCATTTTGAGTCCAGAACAGAGAGATTTTCCCTTCCTGTGCATCAGCTGCTGTTTGAGGTGCAAATGAGCAACTTTCAGCCTTGACTGTTGACAACTTTTCATGTAGGTATAACTTCATGACTGTAAATTCGTGAAATACAGGGACCAGAAACCACAGTCTTATATTATAAAGGAAAAAATAGTTTTCCAGCAAAACTGAAAACATGTGCTTTTGATTCTTGGAAAAAGTTAAAATAGTGGAAGGTACAAGTACACTTAAAAGATTTTAGGGGGTTTTTTGAAGAAAATTTCAAAGTTCAAATGGAGACTTGAAAAGCTGCAGTTCTTTTACAAAAAAGGCTCAACATATGCATAGAAAAGTATTCTTTGTTAAACATAGCAAGAACAAAGAAATAAACCATTATCTTGTGCCACTATGTAAGATGCCATTACATTGTGCTTCAAGAAATGACAGCAGATGAATGGAAGGAAAAAATTGGAAGAGCTAGAGATGGCAGTCCATGAAAATTGTGCAAGGTAAAATGGAATGCTTGAGTTAAAGAACAGGGAAATAATTTCTTCTCTAAGCTCATGCATTAAAAGAGAAAAAGAAAATCTGAATTGAAACTCAACTGAAACTTTTCAGATGGCATAGCTCGTTTTACCTTTTCTCAATCTAGACTTCAAATAATAGTTCGAAATGAAACATTTTAAAATGCTGTACTTTACATTTTAGACTAAGGTGAAAGCAAAGGATGGAATTTCTTGCTGTTATCTTGGCAGCTCTGCTTGTTACAGCTCTGACTGTGTTCTCATGTTAGATGACTATTTTGAGATTGCAAAGCAATGTGGAATAAGGAGATAACTTGCCTTTCACAAAAAATGTAAGGCAAGAACATGAGACAAAATTTTAAAACAATACGTTGAAAATTGCAGGCCATTTCAAAATTGGAAGAAAAAAAGAAAAATACCGGGGTAATTTTTTTATTAGTTTTTCAGAATTACAAATAACCTTTTCATTTCTTTCCTTTTTCTTTAAGGAAATTAAAAAAAAATAAACCTTGCAGTGCTCTTTCAAGTGTATCTTCTTCTGCTTTTGCTTGCAGGTCAAAATTGAAATTACATTGAACAAGATATTTTGTCATGAGCTAGTGGCCTGGATAACCTTAATAAGAAGTGGTACAGTTTAATAGAAATAAATGGTCTTTATTCTCCAATCTGTCTGTTTGGAGGGAATAGAGGTTTTCATTTCAATGCAATTCCTACATAAACTAAAAGTGGAAAAAATAAAATGGTAAAACTAAACTAAAAGAACTTCAAGTTCACCTTAGAGAAAATATTTGTCAAAGCAGCATCAAAGTCTGCAGTGTCATGAACTGATAGTGAATGAGATTCTTTCCTGAAGAAAAGCATTATATCTGAGATGTCTTTTCTCTTCCATGCCTTCTTTGAAATACTTTACTTTCATAAAAGCTAGAGATCCATATTTCATTTCAGGAACACACAACCTGATGTCCATCAAAAGTTTCCATTTTTTAGATTAAAGTGGAAGTTTTGAAACAGGACACCTTTTTATATTTTCTTCAGTGCCAGCATGGCTTTATTTTTCCTTTAGTTCTGAGAATCACAGAATCATTAAGATTAGAAAAGACCTTTAAGATCATCAACTCCAACCATCAACCCAGCTCCACCACCATCTTAACCACTAAACAGTGTCCTGAAGTACCATATCCAAGCATTTTTTGAACATTTCCAGGAATGGCGAATCCACCCCTTCCCTGGGCAGCCTTTGCTAGTGCTTGCCCACCCTTTCCATGAAGAAGCTTTTTGTAATGCCTAATCAAAACCTCCCTTGGTGCAACTTGACACCATCCTGTACTTTGGTTGTAGGGCATTCTAGAACAAGGAGCCAGTTTTGTTTCCTGCTTGTACCTTGCTTGGCTAGTGTTGTGTTGGTGTTTTGGTTTTTTGTAAAATTTTTTAAAAGTTTTTGATGCTTACATTTTTGTAATGGAGTTTTATGCGTGTTTTTTATGTAAATAATGATTGTTTTGTGTCGCAGACATCTTTTATGAAAAATCCTTTCCTTAAGATTTTTCCTCCTGAGAAGCTGGGAGGCCTCAGGAACAAA
>JAXCLO010000208.1:7390054-7400573 GCA_035583995.1 Arremon aurantiirostris
TCCAGTGTCATTGGAGAGGTGGCACTGTCACCCTCCAATCCACTGTCACTTTTGAAAATCTATAAATGTTGGAGTCAAAAATTAAAAAGTCTCTTTCTACCTTAAAAAGAGCAGCATGTCCACATTGTGTTATTTTGTGTCCTATAACAACAGCCTTGATGTGTCCTGCTCCCCAAATAATATGAAAAATTTGGAGTATTTGTGCTCTGCTGTCATGTGGAGACATGGATGAGAAGAAAAATCTTCTAGATCCAGCTCTCTCTTTATAAATGTGTGAGATGTTTTGGGAAAAATGTGCTTGCAATGAGTTAGAGAGGAGCAGGGCTGAGATGCAGATGATCCCTAAAGAGGAAGGGAATTGTGGGGTTAAGTGTGGATGCACAGGCACATTTACTAAAACTGTGTCAGGATTTAGAGAAGCACAGAAAATTGTCTCAAACACTGGCAAAGAAGGAAGATTCCAAAAGATAAGCCAGTACAATGGACAAAAATGGCAAACAGAAAGGAGATAATTTCAGGCCTACCCAAAGATGAAAGATTTGGAATTAGCAAAGGGGACAAGATTCCACTGTGCAGACTTGTGGGAAAAGTCCAGATGCAACACTTGGAAGGTGCCAGGCCTGGTGAGGAAGATCTGGGTAACATCCAGACAAAAAAATCCTCAGAATGGCAAACTGTGATGAAGGAATGCCCTTAAAAACGTGCCCTGCCAGGTTGTGAGAAATGCACCTGCACCTCGTGGATACCCATGACTTGGACTGTATAAAAGTGGAGAAATGCTGGTGGGATGCTGCAGGAACAACCTGAATGTGTTGGTGGCTAAATTTCTACTTAATCTATCTCTCTGCTTCTCCCTACTCCTCTGCCTTCTTACCTCACATTTACTGCTAAGTACAATCTGTACAATTGACTTTGGCTGATGGTCTCATCTCCACCTTAATTCAGGGAGAAGCATCTTATAAGGATTGGACCCTAATATTATTTCAGAAGTGAAATCCTAATATTATCCCAGTGTATCTTAATACTATGCTACCTACTGTTTTGAATGAAATTGCTGTAACTGAAAATATTTATGGCTAACAACATTTATTCATAGAATTAACTGGGAAAAAAATGTGGGTTTAAGTAAGAAAAACTGCATGAATAAATCTAAGCAACATTTCAAATAAAAGAAAATGTTTCCTTACTCTGACATTTCGAGTTTACTGAACACTTCACAGCAACAATATTTCCATAAAATGCTGTAGCAGATTCTTATTGTCTTCTCTTTAAAAGTCAGATGTTTGACATGACCTGAGGTTTTTTGTAGTCTTAGTAGCATGAGAAAACATTTAGTATATCATTAAGAAAGTATCTTGATATATGTGCAAATAAATGCAGGAAGATAAAGATACTACTGAGACTGCAAATGATGAATTTCATTCAGCAAGTTCAGATCTCAGACATGGAGTTTTAACATAATACAGGTCTAGCATGATTAAAGGTTTTAATATCAGAAAAAAATGTCACAATGCTTGATCATCACTTAGCAATTAACAGATACAAATTGAAAATATCTAAGGATTATTTTATCCTTCAAATAAAACTGATCTGATAATAATGTTGGGAGGAAAGGGTTAAAACCAGAAGAATTTGTAATTCTTGCTCAAAGCCACCTTGCAGCTCAGAATGCTAAGAATGTAGGTGTGGGAAAACTCCACTTATTATGCCTAGTGTTGTTCCTCTTTTGGGAATTAGGAATCCTGTGTGACATGCTTGAACCTCCTCCTGGGACAGGGAGAGATCATAAAAGCACAAATTTGTTATGAACTGTGTGTGCACAGAGCCTGATGGAGCCTCTGTCCATGCATGTTCCCGCTGCCTGGGCTTCTTAGTGAGAGGTAAAGAAATAAAACAATTCTTTTGCACTTCAGCTGTGGTTTGCTGCTAACCCTGGTGACCATTCACACATTTGAATGGTCCCACACGTGTTGATTCGCACAAAAAATACAACTCTTATTAATAAATGTAACAATCTATCACCTTTAAGTTAAGACTACATATTTTTTGGGGGGAAAGCACAGATTTGTATGCCTGCAATGTCAATGCAGGGTGTACATCTTGCAGGGTGCTTCGCTCCATGGCACAAAGTGGGGGACCCAAGAGCCAGCTCCCAGCTGTGGGTGTTTGATTGGCCACTAGCAGCTGGGATGTGAGATTTCACTTTGCACATCTCTCCAAAATAAATCTTGTTTAAGGCACAAAAAGGACTTGGTATCCCTATTGAAGTTCTCACTCTTAGGTTTTTGTCTTTTTCCAAAGACTGTGGGATACAGGCAAAACATGCTCCCAAAGAACAGCATCAGGAATATTGCTGCTGGATACTTAAGACTTTTTGTTTCCACTTAATGCAGGCGAAGATAAATGTGTTCCTGTTTAAGAAAAGAATAATTGTTTTCCTAGGCCTATCTTGAAATTAAGAATTCACAATTAAACATGTTTCCGACACCTAATAATCATAATTTCAGCTCTATTGTTTCACTGAATTTCTGTATTGTTTTTTGTTTACAGTAACATTTGTTTACGGTAACCTTGCACTATCATTGAAAACTTCAGTAAGTCACTGCCTCGCTCCAGTTTTTGGTCAATTTTTAGTGTTCTTTCCTTCTCAATTTTACAGGCAGTTCAAAGTAGTGGAGGGAATTTTAAGTTGTTCTGCTTTGAAAAAGTTAAAGTGGAGGTCCCCTGAGAGAAAGCTACACTTACAACTAATACGTCCTTATCAAAATCTTTTTAAATATTTTTATTTTTTTGTCAGCTTTTGACTACATCACAGAAATGAAACTGGTAATGATCTTTCTGAGGCATTAGAGAGAGGAAGAGTCGACTCTAAGCCTCTCATTTAATGCATTATTTGGTTTTCATGTAACACTAGGAGAAAAAAAAAAACAATTGGGTTTTAAAAAACACTTCATGTGGATAAAGTGGTAATGCCATCAGATGAACTGGGGAGATGATCTGAAATAGCCCAGAAATGGACTCAGGCCAGCAAGAAGAGCACAGCTGTCAGTCCAGCTCAATACCTTTATCCAAAATTGAGAAGAATTTGTAGTTAATTTCACCTATACATCTGTCTTAAAGCAGGAACTTGTATGAGACAGGAGGAAGGGCAAGTTATTTATTATTTTCTTATGGAGAAATTTGATGTGTCTTTTTTGAATCATCTTGAGTTGGTAACTCTTAAAAATATGGTCCTCAGAATGAGGAGAGCAGATCCATTAATGTGTAATATGTTCTTAAATAGTGGGATTTATCTCATTATCACTTACTATAACATATTAGTCATTACTAAAAATCTGAAATTATTTTATTTTCAATCTTTGAGCAACAGGAAATTCTTGTGAAAGTAGAAAAGTGGAAAAAATCAGCCTTTCTTTCAGCTATATGTTAGTTTCACAGAATGCTGAATGCAAAACTGTTCTGATTTTAACCAGCAGTAAAACCTAGCTTAAGCTTAGACTTCCTGAGAAACAAATTTCTTTTTCTAGAGTGAGTGGCTATTCATTATTTATGTTTCTGTATAATTTTTAACTGCTGTGGAGAGGGTCGTGAATGATCAGAGAGCTAAATCAGAATAATTTATATCTGTGTTCCTTAATAGCATACAGCACAAATGCTACTTTCAGAATAGTTGTGAGTACATAATAAGCACAAACGTGTATTTATAAAACATAAATTTTAATGTCAGTGTAGTGACATTATCAGGTTCATACAGTTTGTGCGTGAATGACCAAAAATGTCAGTATTTAGCAATGGCTGCACATGGCTTTTTTGGGTGGAAATTTGATTCTCTTTAATATTGTTTGGCTTATGTAGCTCCAGGGAATGCACAAATCTGAAGCCTTAGGCTACAATCCTAATAGATCTCCTAAGCCAGAATAAGTTTAGGAAAACTGTGGAAAACTGAATTAATGTGGAAAACTGAACATTAATGGGATTGTGTGCTGCTGGTACAGCCTTCTCAATGGCTTAAGCAGTTCAGTAAAAGCCATGTTTAATTGTTGCTTCATATGTCTGGATATTTTTTAAAAGGAAGAGCCTAATCAATGCAGTTCTGTAGTGCAGTTTCCCTTCTCAAAAAAGTAGTGCTTTGTCTGGTTGAAAGGAGATTTTTAGGTCATAATATCCAGATAAAATAGGATGGGAGTGCCCAATCTCTCTTAACCCATCTTCAGGGAGATGCCTCAATTGTTTTGATCTTGCTTGCTCATTCACAAAGTCCCTCACTGGGAGCCCTCACACTTTTTCAGATTCCTTTCTGTCCTGAACTTTGGAAAATATTTGAAGTCCGATGTTCGAGTGTATTTGCTATTTTTGGAAACAGAAAATATTTTTGAGACAAATTTATCAGGGGCTGCCTGACATGTTTTGGCATGTGAGAGGTGGGATATAAAGTGTAAGGAGGCATCTTAGCAAGATTTTAATTTAGCAAGGGAAAATTTCAATCCTGAAGTAACTCCCAAGGGATATTTGGTGCTGGATCAAAAAAAATGGCTCACAGCAAAAATGTGAATTGTAGTGCTGAGAGAGGACCATGTGTGTCTTCAGTATCAGAAAAAAATGTGTTTACAGTTCTTTCTGTCCATGTGGTTGTAAAATGAAGCAACCTAGATGTCAAATAACTCCTAGAAGTTTGCCTGAAGGAAATCCAGGACCATCAGTACAACATCACACACCAGGATGCTCTGCTGTACCCAAAAAACACTGGGGTGCTTGAAAGGCTTCTGAGGTTGAATGCAACAATTTCTATCATAAATTGATGAATTGCTGTATGGCAGTTGCTAATTAATTGCTATTTCAATTAAAAAATCTTTGGCATTAAGGGCAAGACAATTTGTCCAGGGCAAGGTGAGATTTAGTGTGGTCTCAAAGCAAGGATTTGGGAGGATTGGAATAGAGTCTTTTAATTGACTTAAAATGTGAATGGGCTTGAGAGGGGAAGGAGCACAGGCTTGGAAAAAAAGCTTGAAGAACAATTAGGTTTCTCAGCGTGGTGAACTGAGGACAAAAACTTTCCTCTGCACTGTCTTTGGCAGTTGAGTGAGTTAATAATGTAAAAGCAATGTAATGTTGCTCAAAGCCCAAATAGAATAACAGCAGGTGTCATGAGAAGATATAGCAAGGGATGGTCTCAAGGCAATTTTGCATCCCTTGCATTTCCAAATTCTTCCACAGCAGAATGACTTTTGGAAGTGGGATTTCTGGTTGTGACCATTCTGTTTTTTTCTGTAGGGAGTAGGAGTTCAGTGTGCTCTAAGAAAAGTAAATCAGAGCCAGCAGTGCATAATGGTAATTCTCCACAAGGAGAAAGCTGATGAAGTCATCAATTCAAGTTCTTTGGATGTATTTAGTGTATTCATAACTGAAAAGCAAAAAAAAAAAAATTGTTTGCCTATTTCTATTTCACTAGATCTAAGCATATTTGTATTTTCACAGGTGGGTTTGGTTTCTAACCTGAGAGAAGAAATAAGGTTTTAGAAATATTTTTGTAGGAATTGTTCATCCTTTTTTTGTTGTTTTTTTTTTTTTCCTGCCATATTATGTGTGTTTTTAATTTTTTTTTTGTGATTCATTGGCTACCTAAATTTGAAGTTTAAAAGGAAATTCAGAAGAACAAAATAATTTTCCTGATTTCTGGTTTTTTTTGTAGCAGTTTTGAGGACAGTTTGCTTTTTGTTTCAAAGGGAGAATGTGTTTGTACTGGAAGATCATGAATCTGAGCCTGAGAAAGTTCTTCTTACTCCTTTTGAAGCTAATTGTTGCTCTCTTCTTGATAAATGGTTTTATAATAATTATTGAATGATGAGCAGTAGATTTTCACACCTGTGCTTGTGACCCTTGTGATGTCAGGTGAGAAGTTAATATCTGGAATTTTGTACTTTGCTTGAATCCATGGTAGCCCATCCATATTTCTGAGATAAATAAAGGCTCAGTTCTCTGCTGCAGCTGGAGAAAAAACATATTTTTTCTGTGTGTCTTTATTTCCCAAATGTCATAAGGGTGCATAATGTCCCTCTGCAGAAATGCATTGCCTGGGATTTCAGGGCTGTAACTTGTATCACAATAGAACTGTGTTTGAGCACACAGGACTGAAATAACCACTAAGTCCTCATCAAATGTGAATTTTCCCATTCTTATTTCAATACCTAGCATTCCACTGTCAAGTGCTAACATGTTAAATGTGATAGGAAAGATGTATTTTTCTCTCTTGTTAAATAAACAGAGTGATTTTTGCTTTAGAAAAATATATAACAATGGAAGGGACGAGGAAACACTGCATTTATGAAGACATCAGACTCACTGTAATGTATTTCTCTTTACATGCTGGAAAATGTATAAAACTGTTGATTTTTCACAAGTGGAAACTGAGAAGGAACAAAACAATAAATCTAAATTCTTTAACAGCCAAATACATAAACAAGTAAAATTGCTGAGTTAAATGAGACTTTGTAACTCTATACCATTTCCATTTCAAATACAATGGAATCAAAAGCATTTTTCAAGACTGGATTTTGGTAAGAAAACCATCTCTGCCTTGGTATCTCTTGATAAATAAAATCCTAACTATTTTTAAGTATACTAAAATTATTAAGACTTGATTCATGATCAGTAAAGCAGCTTCAAAACAATCAGAAAGATTTGTTTTTAATTCCATGTCTGAGTTTTTAGAATTAGTTTTTGCACAGTCTTGTACTACTGAATAACTTGACTATTTTTATTTTCCAATATTGAAGATAGATAGGATCACAAATGACCAGTAAGGCTAAGGTTTTGTGGATTTCTCAAGAAAGAGCAGATTGAATAATTTCAAATGCAGATTTCCATTCATCTCTGACTTGGAACAGCACCAACCACTGCTTCCCTACTCCTTTTCTAGGTTAAGATCTTTAAGTCTTTGATAAACCCCCAAGATTAATAAGTGAAAGAAGGAAAATAAAACCTCTCATTGCACTCTTTGCAATGTGATTTTGCTGGCGTGGTCAACTACCTCATCTGAAAAGGAAGGACATACTAAAAGGTGATTTGGGGAATAGTTTCATAATTTTCTTTTCATTTCCTTGTTTGACACTTTTTTAAGCAGCCTGAGTACTGGGGCTAGCTGGATCCTTGCAGGAATTAAGCAAATGTATCACTGGGTATAGATGGGGTTGGGAGAGGGTTCATTTTTTTGTTTTGATGTTTTATTTCAACTATGAAAATATGGCACAGTAGATGAGATGACACTTCTCAGTTGTTTTAAAACCAGAGAAATCTGTTCATGCTGTAAAATGTGCCCACCTCTAGCAGATGACAGACATCAGAAAAGCTGGGAAACTGGGGCAGTGGGAACAGCCATGGGGCTGTGTGATATTTCAATATGCTGCTGTTAGCACAGAAGAGACAATCTGTTAGCACAGGGTAGTGCCCAGGTATAACAGGATGAAAAGCCTTAAGTTGTTCTTTAAGGCATGATGATGTTGATATTGCTAACTCGAATCAGACAGTTGTCTTGAAGTTGATTTCTTGTTTGTTGCTTCTTTGTACTTCAAGCATTTTGCTAATGACTTACTAGACAGTTTCCTACCTGCAATGTCTTATCAATGGGTCTGCACTGTGCTGTTTGTATTTCGTGTTAATAAGTTAAAGGTGCTAAAACTGTCACTAATAGATTATAAAACAATCTGTGACACGATGGCTGGACTAAACTAAAGAACTTTTCCTAATTTTATCTTACCTCATTTACCTGCTGTGATAAGAAGGCATGGGGAGCACACTCAAATGCCTTGTTTTCTGAAGAGATGTTTGCTATGTTATGATGTGTATGTGATCTTATGTTTTATGATATGTTATATATGATATGTTACATTGTTTGTTTTCCAGCTGCTATAGATGAAATATTTAATCTATAGAAAATAGATTAAATATTTCATCTATTTTCACCATTGTGTCTCCCCTGCCTCACCACTTTCTAGCCAGTTAAAATGGATCTTTCACCCTGTGAATAAGTATAGGTTAAGCCTTTATGGTGAAGGCTGAAAACGAACATGCATTATTGATCTTTTCAGAATCCACAGCTAGGTGAAGTCAAAAACACCCATTTTGATCGAATTTCAAAAAAAAAATAATAATAATGATTTCTATAGAAAACCTTTATCTTCCGCTATCTCTGTCTGACAATAAAATATATTTTTGCTGTCTAGGTGTCCACCTATACCACAGAGTCTCTGCAAAGAGGTTTTGGGATGTTCCTTGGAAACCTCAGTTGAAATAGAGGTACTGCCATCCCCTCTCATCCACAGATTTGTAATTTCTTTATAGAAGACATGCTGGTCAAAGCTGATTGATTTTCTCTAAAGGAGTAATGGTGGTGCAAAATCTCAAGGACAGAGTTGTGGTAAAACACTTCAGTTCTCAGTGTTCAAATCTCACAGCCAAGTGAAATCATGAATTATTAAGTAGCTTCTAGAACACAGGAAAAGCTTCAACTCTTTCCCTTCTCTAGTAGTGTAAGTTGTTGTTCCAACACTCCTAAAGAAGAGGAAAAAATGAACAATTACTGTCTTTATTCTGACGACTGCTAAGTGCAGTGAGTGGTAATTTTTAGAGGAGCCTTCCTCTTTTAACAGCAGAATCATGTGAATAGAAAGATATTTCCAGTAGCTTTTTAAGTTTATAAAAAAAAACAGGTGGAATTTAAGTTTTCAAAGTTCCCCTGCTGCTTGCCTTTCATGTTTTCCCTGCAGAGTGTTCACACCTCATGCAGGTGCTCATCTGTTTGCTTGAAAGGATGTGATTCAGGTATGATCCAGTGTCTGGGATTCTGTTTTCCACTCTGGATGCTTCAAATCTTCAAATGTGCAAGCTCCAGTGTTTTATGTCTCAGTCAGATTCTGGAAATAGGCTTCTATTCTCAATACATGTAATAGCTGAAATGACTTTATTTTTTTTTAACATTTCTTTTCTGCATAGCTCAGATAAAAACCCAAAGGCATTTAATGAGAATAATCAGTTCTAAGATTTTTTTTTTTAATGCCAACCCTGTGAAACTACTAATGCACAGATTTTTTAAATTTTGAGCTTAAAACCATAAGTTGGAAAATGCAACCCAAGACTTGCACCAGATAAATGATATTTTATTCAAGAAACTGTATGTCTTCAGTGCATTTGCTTGTATAGGCTTAAGAATTGATAATATTCATTTAGAGCTTTGGAGTTGTGAAGCTTGAATTGTTGTCATCTCATAAAAGATGAGAATCTCTTCACAAAGCAAGAATATCAACAGTGTGTGTGACAGACACGTCACAGAGTGGAGAATGAAATGTGATGGCATTCTTTAAACACTAGAGATAATTTTCAATATATTTATATATTAAACAAATCTTTTCATTTAGTGATTTGGAAACCCCTGATAAAATTTTTTAGGCACTTATTTTATTCTTAAAGAATTTTTTACTGTTTTTGTCAAGTAGTTTCTCAACTTTCTGACTAAAACATATAGGGGGAAAATGTGATATATGTGGAAGAAAGGAAATTTTAGCTTATTTTTTTTATATGTATTAAATTGCTTTGTTATTCCTAAAGAAGAATACAAATGCTTGACAACGTAAAGAAAAAAGGAAATAGCATGAAGAAAATATTTCTTTTGTGCTTTTGGGATTTCAAATGTGCAGATAACTAATACTGACCAGTTGTTAGAGGAGGAATCATAAGTGGATTTTCATCATGAAAAAACTTAGATGGATGAGTCGTAAGCCTCTGAAAATGAGATTTCTAATGGAAACACCAAATCAACTTTTACTAACTAGAGTGTCAGGAATACGACATTGTAATAAAGCACACTGGTGCATCAGCATTTGCCTCAAGAATTTCCAGGGACATCTTTTGTTTAATGGTGTCACCATGATATTTTCTGAGAAATCCCTTCACCAAGATTTTTCTCCTGAGAAGCTGAGAAGCCTCAGAAAAGAAATGCAAAAAATAATTATCTGATTGCTTGGAATCAGATAATTTGAATGTGTTTGGAATGTGGTTTGGAGGTCGCTTGCCAACAGTGCATCTTTGATTGGTTCCATGTGAATTGTTTTTAATTAATGACCAATCCCAGTCCAGCTGTGTCGGGTCTCTGCTCAGTCACAGGTTTTTAATATTCCTTTTTTTTAAGCCTTCTGATTTCTCCTTTCTCTTTCTTTAGTATAGTTTTAGTACAGCAATAAAATAGAATAGAATAGAAATAGAATATGTAATGTAATGTAATGTAATGTAATATAATATAATATCATATAATATCATATAATATATAATATCATATAGTATAATATGAAATAATATGATATGATATGATGTAATGTAATATAATATAATGTAATGTAATGTAATATAATATAATATAGTATAATATAGTATAATATAGTATAATATAGTATAATATGAAATAATATGATATGACATGATGCAATGTAATGTAATGTTATATAATGTAATGTAATGTAATATAATATAA
>JAXCLO010000208.1:7412579-7423898 GCA_035583995.1 Arremon aurantiirostris
TATATTATATATCATATATTATATATTATATATTATATATTATTATTATTACTATTATTGAATATTTTAGTTATGGAGAGTGGACAAGGGAAGCATTGTAAATTAGGAATTAGAAATTTGGGAAGCAGTGACCCCTCTTTGGGTCAGCTGTGCAAGTCCAGGCTATCTGCACTGATAATGGGGAGAAAAGAGTGAGATTAGCTAAACATTGCACAGAGAATAAGAGATCTGATTCAAAATATTTGTACTAGGCTGCTTCCAGAAATAATGCAGTGTCAGAACAAAAGAGAAAAAAACCAATCATTCTCTTATGCTTTGAGTATACATTTTTGTTTAATGGACAGTTAAAAGGATTTTGAAGTTATATTTAAATATAAATTATTATGAAGTAAAAACTCTAATGTTTTTCAGCCTTACTTTATCTTAATTTGGGAATGTACCTGTTAAATTGATATATATAAAAGACTAAAGCATTAGAAGTTGTCTTCAATGCTGCTGAAGTTGTTTACATCTGTCTCAGCAGTTGGTTTCATTTCTTTAAGATGACAGAATGTCCTTTTTATTATGGCTATCATACATTATTATGCAGATCCACAATGCCATATGGAAGCATAAATGATAAAATGCACTTTCATTTAAGCCAATATAAATAGTAGTTATTGGCAAATTCATCCTTTTAATCCCTGGTATCACCTCTCTGGCAATAAAGAAAAACTGAGACTACTTGTCTAAACAGTTAATACATAATTTAAAAGCAGAGTATCAAGAGCATTATCAAAAAGTCCACAGACAAATAGAAATCATATTTGTGTACAAACACAAATTAACTTTGGAGGCACCCATTTTTGTGAACAAATAACAGTAATTGTTTATATTGGCATGTAGCAGATTGTAGTCTGAGTTATAGGAGAAGATAAATAATTTGAATTGGCAGCAATATATTCTGCTTTAAACTTGGGGGGGATTTGGTGAAGTCCCAAAGTACAGCTATGATTGTCTTGAGAGCTTAGAGGCATTAAGAGTCCATGAACTGACATCAAGATTTTTCACACTACTTGGAGGATTGAGAATATCTCAATGAAAAATAGATCAGTGCTGTAAGTGAAGTTCTTTTAAAATCCAATACTTTAAAGGTGGTGTAAAGGAAATTTCAGGTGTCTCACTGCAGTAAGTGCAGGTCAATGGCCAATTGAGAAAGAAATTACCAAGTCTTCTGGATCCTTATACCTCAAGAGGAAAAAAAACATGTGGGTCAAATTTAAAATCCATTACTATTAAAAAGTAGTAAGAGAATGTTATTAATATTTCAGGAAGTTTCACATTCTTTACTCACAGAACTGGATACCAGACCCATATTTCAAAACTAAAAGCAGCTTCTCTGTCAGCTAGTGTCAACCAATGAGAAATCTCTTTTATTTTTATTTTTTTTATTGTTCTGTCATCTTCAGCCAAAGTCAACAGCAAGCTGGAGATCTCACAGATGAGCAATTCCTTACATTTCCATGAGAAATAACAGGTAAATACAAGTGAGGGTCCACAGTCTGGGAAAGCCTGCAAGGTACATTTGTGTTTTCCATGTGGTGTGCTGGCTCTCCAGACAGTAGGAATGGTGAAATATTAAGGAATGCTGCACTTCACAGAGGAAGGGAATATGTATGAGAATCCAGAGCTCAAATTCAGTCAGGGAAATGTGGATGTAATGTCATTTTCTGGTGCTGTGTTCCAGAGTGCTGGACTGAGGTATGGGAACAAACTGCTGAGAGAGAAAGACTCCAGAAAAACTTATTATTGTGCTATAAAAGCTGTTGGAGTTTGCAAAAAAAGAAAAAAATCCTCCAAAATCACTGAGGTTGATGTGTACATCAACCTGTGATTTCCGACATAGGTTGATGTGTAGGAAATTTTATGCAGGGTATATTCCAGACCTCTACCATGGTGCATGGCACCACTGAGGAAGTGAAGTGCTCTCTGTTCCTACCACACTGCACAGCAGGACTTGGGATTCTTAAAACTGAAGCAAAGGTAAGGCTCGTATTCAAAAAGAATAAATAAGAACTTTTGTTGTTTTGTTTGGTGAAACCATTTTCTGGAATAATGGAAGCAGTGCTTTAAGCACGACAGGCATATCTGTGAATTAATTGAAGATACTTATGTACTTTTGGATATCACAACAATCGCAAAAAACAATAATCTAAATTTGCAGTTTTTGGTCATAGCCTATTCTACCATTTTCTTCTTTTTAACAGTGACTGCCTGTGTGCTTGAAACTGAGACAATTCATGTTGAGCAATGGGAAACCTCAGGAAGACTCCTTTCTTTTATTCTGAAACTGAGCTATAAAATGTTATTTTCAGGCCCTAGGTGGGTGTCTTTATGTCAGACTCCAAGCCTGGCCATACAGCAGAGACAGGAAGGCTTTTTCCCCAGTAAGCTACAATGCCATTGAGGCTGACACTTCACTTTAGCTGCATATCTCAGAAAGGCTGCAGGGGCAAATGGATCACAGCCACAGTATGGCTTTTATGCTTTCCTTCATTGGTTTATGTACTTGTTTGGGAGCAAAGCCATCAGAACTGTAAGTCAAATTATCAGTTCAACAGAGAGCTCCAAGTAGCTCTGCAAGGCCAGGTTTGAGTAAGACTCTCATAAAATTTGGTTATAATAGTCTACCTGGAATATATATTGCAGGAATCCTGCCTTTGAGATCTGTTCCTGTAGATTGAATCCCAAGAGAATTCTGCATGGAACAGAATTGGTGTATAATAAATAGCACAATGTTTGTGTCAATTAGTTTTTGCTAGACACTTTTGAATATCTTCAACCTCAGATGTCATGTGGGTTCTTTGCCCAAGCTTAAAACAAATCCAGCAATTTAAAATCAAGAAGACATTCTATCTGCATCTGCGTGGCAGTGACTGAGTAACAGCAGGGCAAGTAGAAAATCAGACAGACATTACATCTTTGCAGGTTACATGTTACTAACATGGCTGTGTGGCTAATTTGATGTGACTCAAGCTCCTGAGGAGAAGATTTGTCACTCTGTCAATCGTGTTGGGCTGTGTTGGGTGACGGAGCTGGTGAGCTGTCTGTTAATGCTTGGAAAGAACATCTCCTGATGCTGTGATTGGATCCTGGGAATACTGACTAAACAGTTTTCCATATCTTTGTAGCTGGTTAAATGGAGTGATAAATATCTCTAATTCCAAAACTGCAGTTTCAGAAAGATTAAAACCTTAACAATACCCCATCGGCTATCACATTGCAAAATAAGCTGGGTGCAGGATCACTTTGTGACCTGAAGCCTGCAAAACTGAAATGCAGAATAATTTTAGATGCTGCTTTCTTTAAATTAGGAGACATGCAAAACAGGAGTATTTAGATGGCAGCTACTCTGGTTGATGCTAAGTTCAGATTTTTAACCAATTTTTCACTTAATTTTTTTGAAGTAGAAATTATCTTTACAGCCAAAGACTCGCCACTTTTATGTCATTCAAATAATTTTAAAAGTAACATAATGAAACTAAGGTTTTCTACAATGGCTGCTGATTACAAATTATTTCCATAATGCTTAGCTAGAAAAACTGAAAGTTTCACTTCTGTGGCTGTATAGAAAATCCAGTTTGCTGTATGGAGAGGAATAGGCTGGAGAGATCTATTCAGATCTCTGAGATGCAGAAGGGTACTGTGGCTTCATAATGCATGTGTCAAGAGCTTCTTTAAAACTCTAGTAACTGTACAATACCTTTATAAACTATTCAAGTGAAAGATGCCATAAAACTGAAAATAAGGTTATGAACATGCAAAAATTAGGAAGTGAGGGCACTCTCACAATTAACATACCTGTGTTTTATTAGAAAAAAGCATATGGTCACATGCAAAATTGCTTATTAACAGTGAAAACTGGTGAATTAAGAAAAAGAATGGGGATCTTTTGTGCAATAGAGCAGAGGAAGGTTTCTCCTGTTCCTCATCTGCTGTTTGTAGGGGTTTTGCCCTGGATATCCATGCTTGTGGTAGGATGTGCAATACTTTACTGCTTCACTGTGATATGAGGGCTAGGAAAGTTTCTGTATTTTTAAACATAAGATTTTAATGGCTTTTGATGGTTAGTATGGCTTTTTTTTTCCATCACTCCTTTGTCTAGCAATGTTTTACATATATATACATATTATATTCCCTAATTGTACAGCTTTTTATGTCTAGAAGTTGAGGTATTATTCAAGACTTCTGCTTGGTCTCACTTCCTAATTGCAGTAGCCATAAAAAGCTGTTACCAACTGCAAATTGCCTGTCATTATAGTCAGTTGTTTGAAGTCACTGAAGCATTTCTAAATTCATGAGGTCTGCAAGGATATAAACCCAAATACTTTAAAGAAGTTATGACTACTCCAATAAGGTTCATCATAACTTGCTCATCAGGTGGGTTATTTCACCACCTGTTGCATTTATTTTACTCTTATAAATCTACATAAATAGTTATTATGTCTTCATGCCATGACATTTTATAGCAGCTCATTTTTTACTGGAAAACCAAGTAGCATCAGGGCTCCTTTAACACTGAGACACTTCTAAGAGCACAAGGGCTGCAGTTATGGATTTATGATTTATAACTTCAGCCCTCCCAAACTCTGTCAGCAGCGGCATTATGGCTCAATTAAAAGCCAACAATCAAAACAAAAACTGGCATGTACCATATGACAGAAGCTTGTCCTGATAACAGGAGCTGCAAGGCAAAGTGATGAATTGCTGCTCTGTGAGGAGCAGAGTTATGGCCCGGGGTTCTCTGCCCACAGTTTAATTAGGCAGGCAGAGATCCACCAGTGAACTGGGACTCAGATTCTGCTGCAGGTTCCTTATCTCAGGGCACAGGTAGGTTTGGGGAGGGAGGGAGTGGTTAGCTCATTCCCACTTCCCCAGGTAGTATAAATACAGAATAAATACAGAAAATTTGAAAGATTTTATTATAATACAAAGGAGAGAAGTAGATAAAAAAGATCAGGTGAAATTTCCCTTTACTTCCTGAATGATTATACAAGAAAGATTAAAGCTTTCCTGCTCTAATTAAAGCGCTTGAGTATGTTAGAAGCATGAAAAACAGTGAGTCAACAAATAAATCACACAAGATATTGAGACTGGACTGATGACTTGTTTTAATTACAAGGGTTTAATATGTCATAAAATGGGGTTAGCACAGGTTCCTAATTATTGTTTGAAGTGATTTTTAGTTTAAATATGAATGTAAAACAGACTTTGGGCTTCTAGATTTAAGATACCTCAAAGATATTTTCCTAGAGCAAAGGTTGAAGGAGACAAAATTTCAGATCCTAACAACACTGAATTCTGCCTTTCACCTAAAGGCCTTTTGTTTTTTATGCTATCACAAAACGTAGTGCAGGCAGAGAAAGAAAAAAATCACCTAAAGTTGTGAATCCTGGATTAAGACAGTCTATGCAGGGTGTAAAAAGTAAGAATTTAAAATGAGAATTGCAAATGAGATCTAAAGGCATTCTTACATGGTAATGAGGTAATACTTTCACTCAGCATGGGTTTGCCAATGCTCAGCTCCTTTCCATGGGAATTGTGTGGCTAACATGTTCTCGGAAAAGCAGGGATTAAAAGCCAGCATCAGGCTGGATCAATGCATTTATGTTCTTTTATAGCAGATTTAAATGTAGTCCTAAAATTTAATGAGTTTGAGATTTAATAGACTTCTCTCTTCTACTTCCCTCCACAAAGAACCTGCAGGATTATATTCCCTTCTGGGACATCACAGCCTGCCATTTGATATCTGTGCTGGGTGTTTCTGCAGTCCTATTTTTCAGATATTTTATCAGATATTGCAATACCATGCAGCTGTTTCTGGTTTATATTTGATTTTTTTGTAGTGGTTCATGTGGAAAGTTCCTCCACACTTGACGACTCCATAGTTGAGACAGCCAACATCTCAGCAGGACAAGTCCCATTCCAGGGAGACCTTTTTAGTGGCGTCAAATCTTCACAAATAAAGAGATTCTTCTCCCTGCTAACCCTTTTCAGGTTGGTGCTGCTCATCTTAAGACTTTTCCAATGTCTCATTTTTGGGCAGCAAAGGGAGAGGCCACTGAAATGGCAGGTGAAGTGTGGAAGGCAGACAGAGGATGGGCTTAAAGAGGATGGGCTTAAAGGGTTAAAAGATTTTCTGCTTCTCAGTTAGAAAATGCTGATTCATTTAAAGTTAGATCTTTTGTGGTAATGCAGTGATCTAAAGAGAAACTTAATTAAAAAAAAATTAGACTGCTCCACTTGGACTTTTCAGAAAGACTGGTAGAATTTTTAATTAAATAGGAACCAAAATACCTTTATGAAATTTTACACAATTATATTCAATTCCACTGATTGTAAACGTAAAAACTGAAGCTTTTATGAATTTTTTTTTTTTCACAAAAATGAATTATTTTTAATTATTTTTAGATCTGCAGGCCTCACAGTCTTCTTCTTCCAACAGCGTCCAGCAAAATAAGGTCAAGGGTTGCTTTCATGACTCATTCTGTATTTTTCCCCTTTGATGGTGGTCTACAAAATGGTTTCAAACTGTTATTTACTATCTCCAGGGTTCAACTTCTTAATTGAAATGAGCTCCCAGAAGTTTCTTTAAGGTTTATTTTCATTCCTATGAGGCAGGGAATCTCCTCGCAGGAGTTCTCCTGTCCAGAAGTTCTAGCGTGTGTCTCACCCCACACCCTTTAAACTTGGGGAGATGTTTCTGGAGTTGAGAATCTCTAACAGACTTTCTGTGGCTGGATGTCAGAAGTTTTTTCTCCACAAACAGCAAAATTAGGGACATGTCTAGTGGAAACAGAAGGGAATGTTCAGCTGGTTGAGCTCATACTATGGGCTTGACCACAACGCTGAAGCAGAAGTCACTGCAAAGTCAATGGGGTTAGTACAGGTTCCTAATTATTTCTTGAAGTGATTTTTTAGTTTAAATATGAATATAAAAGAGACTTTGGGCTTCTAGATTTAAGATACCTGTTTGCTGGTTGCTGCTGAGTCCTAGATCTTATGGTGAGCAATTAATATTTCAGCAATGAATATTGAAAGATTGCAGCATGGTATATAGCTCAGGAAGGACAGCAAGTCTTTCTTGCATGAGAAAAAAACCTAAAAGTTGCAATGGGATGTACAGATTCTTCTCTCCTGCCTCCCTTATGCTGGCATATTGGTCCAAGGACATTAGAGAGATGAGCTCCACGAGCCATGAGAGGGAATGTCAGGCATGCTGGGCAGGAATTGGATGCACCATTTGCTTGCTTCTGGCACCTATTTGGATGCCTGGAGAGGGGCTGTGCCTTCCCATTTTTCCCAGGGGAACTGTGGATCTGTTCCTCTCTGAGCAGTACAACGTAGCCCTCCATGACTTGAACATTATGAAGATTTTTTCTAAGAATAATTATAAATAATTTAAAGACTCTTGTAGTTAGAGATTAAGCTGCTGTCAAATACAGCCATTTCTCCTAATCGAAGAATTTTTAAATTCTTCTTTGTTACAGGCAATGCTGTGGAATGGTGCTGTTCCATGCAGGCAGATATTCGCAGAATTTGCCTTGGGGCAGTTTTAAGATTGCAAAATGCAGCTGCCTGAAGCAACACCCTCAGGAGAAAAATGAAAGAAAAACAAAAGGGAGTTTCTGCCTTGTGCTACCCCAGCTTTCCCTGAGAGAACAGAATGAAAGGGAAAGAACAGGAGAGATTCAACCTGAGTGGCTCCAGCCAAAAATGGACCAGCACCACCCCCCTTGCCCCATTCCATTTCCAGCTGCTGGGTCTCAGAGGGACAGAAACAATTTTGGGCGCAGATGTGGGATACAAAAACATTCTGTGCCACACAGGACATTTGGCTATAAATAGAAGTGTTTGCCATCTCTTTTGAATTTGAGCAAATAGAGCTGAAAACAGGAAACATACATTTTTAACACCATTGTTGAAGAAGGATTGGAGCTTTTAACATTTTCATTTATCCTTGAGGTAAACAATTTTTTTTTTTGATTGATGGTATTTCAAGAGAAAGTCTTCTTCATCCCTTTCCCTGACAATGTCTACAGAGTCTGTATAACCTGCTGTTCCATCATCTCCCAGGGTATTATTTTATTAAATACAGCAAATGCAAGGATAGAACAGTTGCATTTAGCTTAAGGTTTCTTTTCAAATATGATAGTTTATTTTTTTATGATAGTTTATTTTCTTCCTTTTCCCCTTAAAATGTCCTACTTTGTGCTGGCATTTTTTTCAACAACTGCACTACATTGTGCCATTTTGGTCATCTCAAAAGTAATGACTTGGTGGACCTTCCATTGACCAGGTACTAAAAGATAATATTGTAAATCTCTCCTAAAAATTGGGTTGATTCCTAAAATGCCATTATTATTTCTTCTTACATCTAAGCAGAGAGGCAAATAATTAGGTGGAAGCACCACTAGGCATATTGAAATAAGGTTAAAAGCTGGAAGTGTTCAACAGAATATACAAAACACCTTTTCCAAGTTTAGACTATGATAATCTGGTCTGTGGTTATGTTTATATAAGCATTTAAAAAGCTGTTTCAAATTCTGAGCTTCTTGGTTCTTCTTGGCATTTTAATTTCTGTTAAGATTTACGTGAATGTTTAATTTCTTGTTTTTCTATTGATACATATCTGGAAGGGTTATAAAATGTGATTTGGTTCTTGTTTAAGATGGCTTGGATGTATCATGCAACCTGCTCACTTAAAACACAGAATTTGCCTTAAATTTGAATATTATAAATAAAAGAATACAGTTTTTCTACGTGTATTGAACAAAAGACAACAATTTCCCTATATCAAAAAATAGAATTGATTGCACAGATAATATCTTCAAAAGTGGCATTTATGATCTTATCCTTTTGTCACTTCCACATGTGTTAGTGCCACTGTCTTTTGTTGTGTGGTTATAATCCATGCCATGAAGATAAATTATGAAATTAATAAGGACATCCCCCACAGCTGGATCCACAGAAATTTATAACAAAGGAAGGAATTCTTGCAAGGAAGTGGTGATGTAAAGTCCACAGAAGAGGACCATTTTTAATGCTGCCTAATTCAAGATGTGTAGTTATAGGATACAATATTTAATAGCTTTATTTAATGAAGTAATAAAAAAATTACTCTCTAAGCTAATAAAAGAAATATGTTTATTTAAATGTTTTTGCATGTCTTCTGCTTTGCTTAAATATGAATTACTAGCATTCTATTTCATATTAGGGATTATGTACTTTTAAATATAGTAAAAAAAATAATTCTTTGAGCTGTCTGCAGAATTTAAGTACTAGTCAGGTATTCTGGATAAAGGTAAATCCATGGTTATGGGAAACACTTAAAAATTCTGACTGCAAAATAACTTTTAGGGTAAAGGATTAATAAAATAGATTAAAAAAATTGATTAACAGTAAAAAGATATAAATTCCTTTTAAATATCAGGAGATATTTTTAAAGAAAATTAACAAAGCATCTATATTTTCATAATGAGGGAAAAAAGAGCTGGGTTTTTCCTGTCAAGATATTTCTCATTTATTTGTTAGGCAGTTACAATCATGGGATCTAGTACATCATATACAGGGAAGACTTGAGATCTTTAGCCAGGCTATGCCCTCCTCTCTTTGAAGGGAAAGAAAATGTAGTGTTCTTTTTGGGATAAATAAGTCTAAATCTGATCAAAGTGTCTGGTTAGACAGGTTCTTTGTCCTGTTGTTTTCTTGCGCTGGAGATACTCCTGAAAAGGAATTAAAAATTAAAAACTGTACCAATTCCCCCTTTAATAAAACACTAACCAAAAAGCTATTGAAGTTTTAATATGGTAAAATTGTAGCACCCTGGTATATATAAGATGATGTAAACCATATGCTGTGCTTAGTATAGTGGTTTCATAAACATTGGTTTGCAATTTATTGCTGGAATTTTTTCAGCTATTTTGCTTAATTTTCTATGATGTTTTTGATATTGGTATCAATATCTCAGTAGTCTTCTCCAAGCTGAATAATTCTATGATTCTACAATGAATTTTTGTTGAATACCAAAGTCTTTAGAGTCTATTCATGCTAACTTTTGAAGGCCAAAACATTCCTGCTATAGCCCAGTCTGGTGATTAACAGGTAGGATTTGCCACGAAGCATGGGAGAAAAAATTGGAGAACTGCATTATATATTCTTGGTGTGATTTGATAACTCCTCTGATGCAAGAAAATCCTTATTTTTACCAGATTACCCTGTTCCCAAATATTTTATGTTCTGAATTTGACTGTAAGCTGGTATGGGTGGTCTTTTTCTGGAAACCCAGAGGCCAGTAAATCCCCACTTCAGTCCCCCAACACGACACACAGGAGTTTATTGTTATTTCAAAACTTCTTAGCTGGGTGAATTTATGCCATAAATTCATAACTTCACGCATCCATGCCTGTCCACAGTCACTGTGAATAATTGATAGTGCTTACAAGTTTTGATGATTTAGCACCTGGCCAGGCAAATTTGTGGAATGTCATGTATTTTTCTTTTAGGCAAAGATTTATTTAAAGACTGAAATTTATCCAGATCTTCAAAATTACACGTTTGGTGCAAAAATATTTTATTAAGGCATTGTTTGTCTTTTTCTCTATGAAGTGCACTGAAAGTTATTTATCTGTACTGATGGCTGATTTAAGTAACTCTGTGTCATACATAATGAAATATTGCTGAAGGTTTCTCTTGTTATCTTTATTTCAGTGGTTACCAAGAAGCTGATAAGATATATGCCTTGACTCAAGGCCTGCAGACTGCAAGATTTCTTGTTATATGGGGCAACTCTCCAATGTTTGTGAATTCCAAGGGAAAAAACCTACTTCTAGACCTTTCTAAAGGGCTCTTGATGATAGATAATTCTTGTTACCTAAAGATGCCATAGTAGTGCTACTGAAAAAGAAAAGTGGTTTGTGTGTATCTGTGTGTCACTCTCATATTTTCTGAAAAATCCCTTTGCCCAGGAGTCTTCTCCTGGGAAGCTGAGAAGCCTCAGAGGAAAAGGAAAACAATATTTATCTCATTTGCCTCTCCTGTGTTTTGCTGCTTTGGAATGTGGTTTGGAGATTGTTTATCCAACAGGTGATTGTTTGTTTGGTTTCATGTGAATTGTTTTTACTTAATGACCAATCACCATCAGGCTGTGTTGGGACTCTGGAAGAGAGAGTGAGGAGTTTTGATTATTATCTTCTAGCCTTCTGTCTGCATCCTTTCATTATTTTTCAGTATAGTTTTAGTATAGCATAGCATAATATAATATAATATAATATAATGTAA
>JAXCLO010000208.1:7446889-7462058 GCA_035583995.1 Arremon aurantiirostris
AATAGAGTGCATGGATAAATATGATCATACAGTTGCTCTGGCTTCCTCATGCTTCTTTCTGAGCCACCCAGTCTGGACACTCACAGAAACAGGAAAATGGGATTTGGTTTACTACAGCAATATTTTCAAAAAATCTATTCTTTTCATATTTTTGAATATGAATATCTCAGTAATAAACACAAGAAGAGGATAAGGAAGCACTGTTCTAATTATTTTAACTGTCTCATTCACAATTTTCTCAGTTCCATTAATTGTGTTATTCCATATGTGTAAGTCTTGCTTTGCAGAAAAAAAAAAGTAGACTGTCTCAACTCCAAACAAGAATCTGCAGTATTTAAAAAATAATCAGTATTCTTTCAGAGACACACACTTCCACAGCAGATTAATGTACAGTAAGGGAAATAGCTGCACATTTTCCCTCTCCTATTTCTGAGGAAATAGCTGAATTGTTTCATCCCTGTTTAACCCAACTTTCAATTTTCACTCAGATCCCATAGCTCAGTGAAAACTCTTTCACTGAAGAAATAAAAGGAAAATAATAAAACAAACTCCCAAACAAACGCAAAATAAAATCTTCCCAGTGCCAGTTTCATTGCCAATCCTTTATGTGAGTTGGACCTAACTGCTTTCCATTGAGAATAAAACAAAACTCCAACTGATGAGGTCAGTAATCTAATTTTGCCTGAAGCAATCTGATAAACAAAATGCCAAAAGCAAAGTGAATATTCTGCAAAGATAATGGGTTGAAGATAGATATCAGTCTCTCAGGGCTGCAACCAGCTCAGCCAAGGACTTATGCACACAGCTTTCAAGTCCTTTGCAGCCTCTCTCCTCTCTTGAAACATCAAAAATTACACTAAATACCAATATATAATTTTCTCCTCTAATTAATTTTTCAATCCAGGCTGGAATAGTCATAATAATTAAATTTTCTGTGAAAAATAGCAACTATATCTCCAAAGACAATGTGGCTTGATGAAACATGAGGAATCAGAATGAAACATCTGCATGTAACAAATTCTCCTCTGGCAATAAACTTCAAAGAGCTGTGGATGAATGTAGCACCTATTTATATGTGTATAATACATCTGCATTCAAACCTGTGAGAGGAGTTTTCAGAAAGCTCTTTTCTATTTTAGCAATACTGTTCAGATATATTTTTTTTTCTTTAACTTTGTCCAAATTAAGTAGACCCAAACAGGGAATATTGAGCACATTTCATTAAGTTAACAGTATGTTAAATAAATAAATTAACAAGGAGCCTTGAGACTGAAAGGTTTGGATTGATACCACTAGGTAGTTATAAAAACACTTTCATGGGCACCTAAATACTCTGCAAAATCAGAACTGGGATTTTCAGTAGTTTGATCCATAATTCATCCTTGTTTTAGTGCACTCCCCTATTACAAAAACCATTATTAAAACTCAAAATGTTGATCCTTTACCCATAGCTATCATGGCTAGTAGGATTTCTTCTCTAATTCCAGAGTTTTCTAATAGCTTTTGAAATGTGTATCTCTAGTAACCAAAGATCCCACTGGTGTGATATTAAATACTCAGCTAAATGCCTTTGAAAGATGATTCTCAACCAACCAGTTATCAAGGTCATGCCATTATTTGTCACTTTATGGTTTGTTGATGAATGTGTGAAGGGAATGAGGAATTCACCTCTTCTCCATATAACTCCTACTGAGATGTTCTGAAAAAAAAATAAAAAATTAAAGCTAGAGGTATGTTGAAATTACCAGTGTTTTTCATATTGTTTCACCAATCAATTCTTTGCAATTTCCTTAATAACCAACATTGTTATTTAATGAGGATGGCTTTGTAATGATCAAAAGTTACATGCTTATGTGGAGTGTTTTTATAATTACTATCATTATTGTTTTACGCTCTGGCATTATTCAATAATTAGACTCCTACTTGTGGGAAGGCACCAATGAAACTCAATTTATCACATGTAAATATCTCTAAAAGTTATCTGAAGCAACACTAAATAACTAAAGAGGAAAGCAGGCTTGAATAAGTTTGGCTCAGACTGCTGGATTTATCAGGCTGAATTTAACAATGCCTGTGTTCCAAGCCCCACCCAACCATTCAATTATCAATTTATCAGTCCTTTATGAACTAATGAATTCCATATCCTGAGCCAAGGATGGGGGTTTGATCCCCATATGGGTCCATTCACTTAAGAGTTGGGCTTGATGGTCCTTGTGGGTTCCCTTCTCTGATTCTGTGAAAAGAAGAAGGTCTGTTTTTCCACAAAATTGTGGATTAATAAAGTAAAACGAATAAGTGCCACTTTGTGAAGTAAAACTCATCATTAACACAGAAGGTTTAAAATGTGCTAAAAGTGGATACCAGGGGTGTGAGGACAACAGGACAGCGTTGTTGAGATTTCAGTGACTTGTGAGAGGGAACTAAAAGAAAAGAGAAGTCAGGAAAAAGAAATGATTACAGTTAATTACAATTACTTGTTATATTAATCTTTTTTTTTCTTATTTTCTTGCATAAACCAACTTTTCCTACTCTTGTCTTTCTACACTTTATACCATGAGTGATCGCTGTGCAACTTGCACAGTGCCTCACCTCAGTTATAAAGCTGTGGAAGTGTTTATAAAATTATATAAGTGTCATAAAGTAATATATAATTCTATATATGTTATATGTAAGATACATATATATAACTTGTATATATAACTATAACATATAACTTATATAAATAACTACATATATAGTTATATATACACAATATATATAACTATAACTTATATATAGAAGTTATATATAGTTACATATATGTTTTAAAGTTATATATATACACATATATATACATGTATTTGTATATACAGATATATATATGTATATATTTAGGTGTATAAAGTTATATAGGTTTATAAAAGTGTTTATAAAGTTATCAGTATTTTATCAACTAATTAATGTCATATCCAGAGTGTTGTTTTAATGTTTTATTTGTCCTTTTTTCTTGCATAAATGAACTTTTCCTACACTTGACTTTTTATAGCATGAGTGATCACTGAGGAGCTTGTACATTGCCTCACCTGAGTTATAAAGTTATAGAAGTGTTTATAAAGTTATATAAGTGTTTAGTTATATATAGATATGTTATATATATCTTATATATAAAATTTATAAATATAACTCTAACTTATATAACTACAAATATGTTATATTAGTTATAGTTATGTATATATAACTATATATAACTATATATAACTCCATATATATAACTGATATATATATTATATATAGTAATATATAAGTGTTATGAAGTTATATATATACATATATATGTATATATATGGGTGTGTTTATTTATGTATATATATAGTTGTATAAAGTTATATAGGTTTATAAAGGTGTTTATAAATTATCAGTTCTTTATGAACTGACTAACTAATATCATGTCCTGAGTGTTCTTTTAATGTTTTATTTGTCCTCTTTTCTTGCATAAACCAACTTTTCCTACTCTTGTCTTTCTACACTTTATACCATGAGTGATCACTGTGCAACTTGCACATTGCCTCACCTCGGTTATAAAGTTATAAAAGTGTTTATAAAAACTTATAGTTATATATAGTTATATATATAAGTTATATATATGTGTGATATATATATAACTTATATATACAACTATATACAACTAGATATAACATATATAACATATATATGTTATATATAGTTATATATGTGTTATAAAGTTGTATATATACATATATATGTATATATATGTATTTATATATATGCATATATATGTATATACGTGTATATATGTATATATATGGGTGTGTAAAGTTATATAGGTTTATAAAGTTGTTTATAAATTATCACCTCTTTATGAACTAACTAATAAATATCATATCCTGAGTGTTCTTTTAGTGTTTTATTTATCCTCTTTTCTTGCATAAACCAACCTTTCCTACACTTGTCTTTCCACACTTTTTACCATGAGTGATCACTGTGCAGCTTGCACATTGCCTCACCTTGGCTACCTTTGCTGCTGGAGAGTAAATAATTCTGGGGAGGCAAAGGCAGGTTCTGAGAGCTGTCAAAGGCAGATTGTTGCCACAGAAACTATGCCTTGCATTTTGCTGGTTCGGTTAGTTTGTTTTAATTTCTCATGGTCTGAGAAAGGTGGTGTTCCTCTCCTGAAAAATGGAAAACCCCATGGCGATTGGGAAGTGAAAAGGCAGCAGTGTAGACACCTGTCCCAGCTTTTCATTAGGCACAGGACTGTCTAATCCCAAGACTGATGGTCTGAGATATTTTCATTTGCAATGCATTGGGAAAACTAAATTTTTTTTCCATCTGCTTCGCCTGCTTGGTAAGTGTATCATTAGGTAGCCTTTTCTAAAGGCTTAATTTGAAACCTGAACTCTTTTTCTAGTCCAGTGACATAGGAAAACAATCGCATTACCAAATCACTGCATCCACAGGTCTCTCCAGACCCATCATGCAGCCATCGTGCCATTGAAAACCTCATTGCCTTGTAATAGTCCACTCATTAAAAGTTTAAAATAGCCTAAAAGAAATATTAGCCAAAAAATTTACTGCACTGAAGGCAGGTAGGTGACAAATCAAAGGGATGCTAAAAGAACAATGAGAATTAAGAGGGCACTTGGCTCCTGTGGTGTAAGCAAGAAGCAGAATTTGGAGCTTGTATCACTCTCTTTTTGACAAAAGTAAGAATATCCAACTTCACACAGACTTCTGCTGCAAGAACTGAACCTGATACAGAGAACAAAACCTTAAATTGAATAGAGAAGGTGGAAAAGAAAGAGATTAAATAAGGAGAGTGTGATTTATTTTTCACTGTGTCTCATATTCAATATTCTTACATGAAATACATTTTATCTCAGTGCTCTGCAGAGCTTTGCAGAAATTCTGTGCTATAAAATCTCCTATGTAATCATAAAACACTTGGGTTAAACATATGCTGGGGAAAATAACAAACAAACATATTAAATGGTCAAGAGGTCTTAAACCTATTTATCTTTTTACTGCTTTAAAATTGTGTTTTCTAGCTGTTATTTCTTATGATGGTGAATTCGGCTGTGATCACTATGGACATCCTTTCAGGAGAGAAGATTGTTTTTAATAAAAGGGAAAAAAGTCTTTGTTATTTTAAACGTTAAAAAAAGTCAAGTAATTTTATCAAATTGCAAGTAATTTGGAAAAAAAATGTCCTCTGTTCTTACACAAATTGTCGCAGTTTGCAGATTCTTTCATTACAGTGTTTTTTGTAATTCTTTCATTACAGTGTTTTGTTATTCTTTCATTACACTTATTTTTCTACACCTGCTAATGCTCAGGGGACATATAGAACCCTCCTGTTGATCAAGGCAGAAGTTCTGGATCTCAAGCCACATTATTAGGAGATGGCATATGTTTTGTAATATATTTAAAAATTCTAGGGAAAATTACATAATAAAAAAATAAAAGATAAAAAACAGAGATGCTTTTGAGCTGCATCTCTCAGGAAAAATAACATTTCTTTTGTCCATTTTTTAAAACAGGATCTTGATTAGTTTTACACTTCTCAGTCTCCACAGCTTTCAGGCAGCCCACTAGACATTTTGCGCAACTTGAAAAAATAATTGACTCCTTTTGATTAGTGAAAAAATGTAAAAAGCTCAGAGGTTCTATTGCAGTCAGCCTACTGCTCATTGGTGTTTTCATTGCCCACTGATTAACTTTTAAAGGAAGGCTTCCCTAAAGTAGTAAGCTGAGAATTGGATTTATCAGACCTCTACCCACTGCAGGATACAGTGGGCCCTCTAATGGATTTACACCAAGTTCCCATGAAATAGCAAAACCTGTTGCAAGTTTTGTTACAAAACATAAACCAAAACAAATACCTGCTTTAAATGCTCCCACTTTTCCTGAAATGTCAGGCACACACTGAAGACTGATATTGGGAAAAAAATACATGAAAAGTATATACAAATTGCAAGAAAATTAATAACCCTATTCTCCATCAATCTTTATTTCAATATGTATTGTTGCGGTGGTGTTGTGAGGACCCCCAGGATGAGGTGAGAGATGAGAATTTGACTCCAAGTTCTCAGAAGGTTGATTTATTATTTTATGATATTATATTGAAAGAAAATTATACACTAAAGAAAGAGAAAGGAGACATCAGAAGGCTGGAAAAGAATTATAATAAGAACCTGTGACTGACTCAGAGAGCCCGACACTACTGGTTGTGGTTGGCTATTAATTAAGAACAATTCACATACTGGGTAAACAATTCTCCAAATCACATTCCAGAGGAGCAAAACATGGAGAAGCTGAGGCTTCTCATCTTCCCAGGAGAAGAAATCATGTTGAAGGGATTTTTCATAAAATATCACTGTGCCAATGTACAGTCACTACCTAGTGTACTGTATAAATTAGATTGAAAGTTGCCTTAATAGATATTATTCATTTGTTATTTAGTGAGAATATATAAAAATAAGAATTTTTTTTTTTCTCTAAGTTTTAAACACTAGAAGATAGGGAACAATTTCTTTCTACCTACCTTTCTTTGAGTTGTTGCACATGGATAGAGAAAGCCTCTTTCGGTGTTCTCTGGAATGATCAGAGAAGTGCAGAAGTTTGCCCTTCCTAAACCCTCTGCCCTTCATAACCTCTCTGCCCTCCTTTCCTCTTCAAAGCAGAGAAGAAATGAAGAACGGGACACTTGTCCTTTTTTGATCCCTCTTGACATTATATATATATATACATATATAAGTTATATATATAAATTATACATATATATAACTTATATAACTTAGATAAATAACTATATGTATGTGATATATATAAAAATATATATAAAATATATATAACTATAAGTTTCATATATGTTATATACAGTTATATATATAAGTGTTTTAAATTTATATATACATATATATGTATATATATATATGTGTATGTGTATATATAGGTGTATAAAGTTATATAGGTTTATAAAGATGTTTATAAAGTTATCAGTCCTTTATGAACTAATTAATATCATATCCTGAGTGTTGTTTTAATGTTTTATTTGTCCTCTTTTCTTGCATAGACCAACTTTTCCTACACTTGTCTTTCTACACTTTATACCGTGACTGATCACTGTGCAACTTGCACAGTGCCGCACCTCAGTTATAAAGTTATAAAAGCGTTTATAAAGTTATATAAGTGTCATAGTTATGCATAGTTGTATATGTGAGTTATATCTGTAAGTTACATATATATATAACTTGTATAACTATAACTATATAGTATAACTTGTATAACATATAACTATAACTTATATAACTTATATAAATAACTATATATATATATAAAATATAACTATAAATTACATATGTCTCTTGCCATTAGTCCAGCAGAACCAGGGCTTGCTAATAAAGAGGTTATTTACATGGACACCCAGGGAACCCTCTCCAATCAGGTGTCACATCTCTGAGGAGGAAACCATCCAGAAAGGCCAGTGTGTCCAAGAGTTCCATGCACACCCATTGCTTGAACTGGCCTTGCCAAAAGACCTGTCCTTCTCCTCTACAAACAGAAAGGGAATGAGTGAGAACAGATTCCTCTGGTCTCAAATGTCTGGAAGTTAAATATCGAGACATTGACTGAGGCATTTGTCTAGGTTGGTCTAATTAACTACATAACAAAGAAAAGTTGACAGTGGTCAAGTCCAGAAGGGTGAGTGTCACTTAAAAATAACCTTTTTAAAGGTGGATAAGACAAATTTTCTCCTCAAAGTTCCTGTATCTTTTCACTGACAATACAATGTCCCAACTTAGGTATGCATAATTTTTAGAGCTATAGGAATTTATAGTTACAGTGTAGCAATATTGTTTGAAGAAAATGAGACCTAAACTTGAAAAACTGGAAGGAAAGACATTTGAGGGAAATTTGAGGATTTGAGTTTGCAAGATGAACTTTTTTCCAGGCCATGGCCATTCTGTTTCTTTGGTACTCAACACACATTTAAAACCTGGCAATTAAATTCAACAACACATCTCCTTCAGCCAAAGATTTACTAACCCATAGAAAAAAACATTGTTTTTTAAGAATGTAAGGTTTGAAAGCCTAACAAGGATAGCTCTGTAACCTAAGACACCTCCTTGAAATCCTCAATTGTATAATGAAGGATGTTGGAATCCTGAATGCTGAGGATTTTAAACTTTCTGTGCTTAAAGGCACAGATCCACAAGAGAACACTGCATTTGACCTGAGGCTGTGGAGAAGGCTTCCAAAATTAATTAATAGGGATTATAGGTGTGTATTTGGTTAGAAGTGTGTAATATCACAGGGTGGAAAATTTAGAGTTTGGGATTTTAAGGTATAGAAATAAATATGAAGCAAGATGGAGGCTTTAGGGTGGAGACAGACTGTTCTTCTTTATCTTCTCCTTCCTTCTTCTTCAGGGGTTTGGGTGGCACTCTTTAACTGGGCAGAAAAGTCAGCATTGTGTGCTTCCAGGGATCAGCTATTGGGTTAAAAGGGAAAATAATCTAGGTGGGAGTTCTTACTTGGATAGTTTAGTCTTAAAAGACCTTGCAACAAGAGATTGTTGGCCATTTTGGACCTTGCTAATGAAAAGCTGCCAAACTCATGGTTGTGAGACTGTTTTACTGATAAGAAATAATAAACACTTGAGTCTGAACATGAAATACCATCTCAAGTGCTTTCTATCCAAACCCAGAGAAACTGATAGCAGGAGAAACTTTGGCATCTGCAGTATCCAAAAAATCCTGGGGACTGTGCATTAACTCAATCAGTCTTTTTTGCATCACACAGTTCAGCCAGGGAAAATGAAGACAAATAATGCTGGCTTGAATTGCTATTTGTCAATACAGTGATTGTATTCGTTATATAGCGCTTCCTGCTCTATCAGCTTTAGCCACACCATGCTGTAAATGTCTTAAAGTCAATCATCTAAAATTAACCCTCGTGGGTCCTACTACATAGTTCTATTTCTTTAAGGTATCTAGTCTTATTTTATTTATTCAAAAGGCCACCTTTTGAAGCTTATTTCTAGTTCCATTTCTCTCTCAACAATGTCTGCCCCATGCCATGGCATCTCTAAGTCAGCATTTCTCTTCCCAGAGCTTACACACAGATAGATACTACGTGAGCCTTCTGTCAAGCTTTAAAAAATTCTCTACAAATCCATTCCCCACAGTGTTTCAGCTCTAACTTCTGCCAGTTATCCCTCCCTCCTGTTATCCTGCAAGAGAATAACGCTCCATCTGAGTGGAAATATGCAAAGGCTGTGATGCTCTGTGCCCGCCATCCCCTTGTTGGGACCCACAGCTGCTCCTGTGTCAGCTCAGCTTAGTTCCCAGCTCTGAACCTCGCTGCAAACAGATTGCCCGTGGCCTGATGGGCTCCTGGTAGCGCTCCTGCTTCCAGAAGGGAAATTGTTGTACCTTTTTCTCTTTTTTTTCCTTTTTTTTCTCTGTTGGCGATCCCGCTTCCAGAGGATGGATCGCAGACCGCACAGCACCGATCGTGTAGCAGGAGGGAAAAAGCACATTAGCCAAAGTAATTTGGTTTTAACGAGATAGGAACCTGAGCTGACCTGTTTTATTTATTAATTTGAGATTAACCACAGAAAGCTATCTTTTACCTTCAGGAAGTACAAAAGGTAGAACATTTTACACATTAGTTTTTAGTCCTAGCAGAGGTGTTTACTCTGAAAGGAATAAGCGTGCATTCTCTAGTGCTTGATTTTATGATCATGTACCTGTCCTAAAAAATATAATTATTTTGTATGCATTTTCATGCTTTGCACATCTATTTCTTTCTTAGATTAACTTCCTAAAATGTTAGTCCCTAAAAATGTTAGTTCTAAGACACTTATTATTTATATGAATCTATATTGATTTTTTCCCATTACCATAACAAAGAAGTAGAAATAAGTGAAGTCCCGTTGTTCTCATTTTGTCATTTTATCATTATTTTGCACTTGAAAGTGTAAGTGGATACGATTCATATTCTTTCATACACATCAAATGGCTTGGAAAAAGTGGGTAAGCATAGTTGATTTCCCCTCAGAAAAAAGGACTTTAAAGTTTGTGTCCTATATTTAACCAAATGTTAATATTTTACATATAACAAAATGATTACATTGCAGGACAATAGAATTTCGAGTCCGAAGTAAGTTATTACCAGCAGCTAAAATTGAATTTCATGTGTGTTGACAAATGACCAACACTGAATAAAATTGTTCAAAATAAGCAATACAGATAAATACCAACAAATTTTCGAAATCTTGCGTTTTAAATACTGAATTATTTTTAATAGGCTGAATAAAAATTGGTGATAAGAACAGCTGGTTGGTAATTATTAAAAATGCATATGCTATAAATTAATAATTTTAGTATTTTATTAAACATGGAAGATCTGTTCAAGCATTTAATTGGCTTTAAATGAAACAACTATGAGGAATCCATTAGGTATTAATTAGTTACTAAGCAAAGAAATTGGCACTTACTAATTAATTTGGTTGATACCTTCCTTGGCCTAGTCCTAATACACAATTTCATCAGTATGTTCTATAGACATGATTATGGCTGGATTTTAGGATCCAGCTGTTTACCTAAGAAAGTGCAGTGATCAGTCATCTGAAAACAGGAATGGCCGGGGCATTTACAGAAATTGTGCCCAATTGCTGCTAACCTCACAGATGTTTTGATCTGATAAAAGAACTCTTCCAAACCTCATCTGAATTTACTTTTGCCTGTAAAGAAACAAAATCATTTCCTTTTAAGACAACCTATTCTGTTCCAGAGATCACAGTGAAAAATGCATAAACTACAGTGACATCAGTTAATACTGCTGTAGGTAATTAAAATCTTACAGCCCAGAAGACATTTGAGCCTTTTGGACTCTTTGACATTGATGTCATTCCCATGATCATATACCCCCAGTAAGTTTGGAAAGAACCATTTCTCCTTTTTATCTTCATGTATCATACAGCATTTCAAAAGAGCAACAAGGAACTCAAAAATAAAATATCACAGGGAGATTGTTTGAGTTCTTGTGTGATTATAGTCGCTGGCTTCATGCCAGCTAACACCACCTGAGGCGCAGCATAATTGCCCAAAACTTCAGTGCTTGTCATGTTTTATTTGTTAAAGGTCTGTCAACATTATCACTATAAATCCTAACTAGCAATGATGGAAAAGTGATACTCATTTTAGAATGTATGAATACATGAATACATGCAGGTAGATACATTTTGTGTATATATATATATATATAAATACACAAATGTATATATAAGGTGTCTATGTGGCCTATATAATTTGTATATCCATAGAGTTTAGTTATATATGTAATTAATTTATTGCTGTATAGTAGTCATATACCATATGTAAAACTATATTGAAAATATATTGAATATGTATAAAGATACAAAAATGTTGTTCATGTATATATGTATCTATATATATAGAAAATATATAATCTATATTAACTCTTTAATTCATATGTTTATATTTATATCTGTCTATTAATTGCAGCCTATTTGTATCTATTTATAAGTAGGAACCTCATTTAGATTCCATAGTGAGATATTCTGTGAATTATTGTGTTCAATGCTAATGAAACATAACCTTCAGCACACAAATATGCTTTTTTACTAAAATGTTCACAGTGGATGACCTGATAGTGAAATGCCTAAACAATTTATAAATAAATAGAGTCTAAATAGTACTGATACAGTATTTACCATTTGATAAATGAAGAAATTAAATAAATATTTATAGATTTCTTCCTTTTCAATAACATAGTATATTCCTAACTATCAGAGTAATAAGAGAGGAGTCATAGATAAACTATTGTATTGCAGAAAAGTAAGGGTGGAAGGCAGAAAAATAAAGCATCAAAAAATAGTGGAGCTGGAGAAAGAGTTTTTTTGGAGTTGAGACTGCAACTATTTGAAAAATATTTAGAGAAACTTGTGTGAAGTAGGGATCAAACTTTCTTACTTAGAGGAGTGAAATGAGAGTATGCTAATCAATTTTAATGAATATTTGCTAGAAAATTATGATGTTGAGCACGCTAAGAGAATGCAGAGGATTCTATGAACCAGGTCATCTATACAATTGCACTCAATTTTATGGCACAAAATCCAATGCCCTCATCCCTTTTGTGTCAGCTGAGACCTGAAAAATATCCATCTCAACAGAAAATCTTGTCCATCCTAAATTCTAGAGTAAGTTATATTGGAATAAACCTCTCTAAAGATTTACAGAAAGTTCCACATGTTCACAAATAACCCCTGCATCCTCCCAGTGGGGAGGAGAGGAGTGAGGGCAGAGGTGTATGTGTGTGCATTCTTGAACAGTGAAATGTATATTCAGCATTTTGTTTAAAATGTATTTTTTCAGCGCTGCGATATTTTTCCATGCATTTCTCAGTTTTCTAAAACATTCCATTTTTTTTCCTCAAGAAAGAAGAAAAGCCAGAAAGTGGACTTTTTTTTTTTTTTCCTTAAAGAGATGAGTTTCATGGATTTTTTTCTCTTTTTTTTCCTAAATCAGGTCTGAAATTTTTAAGGCTGGAAATACCTTGAGGTAATGGGTAATGGATGTGTGAAGCAGAGAATATGAATAAAGAAACACCAATGGTTATGAAAAAAAGTCCAAGAGGCAAAGAATGGTTTCCATTCAGTGTGATCAGCCAAGCACAAAGCTTGATTCAGTGGGAATGGACATGAGTGAAGCTGTTTAAATGGAAGGGAATATGACTGTCAACAGAACACCAGGAATGTGCATGGAAGAGGGTGACAGGGTATTTGCAAGCACATCACATTACTGATGGCAATGAGAAAGGAATTTTAATCTTTTTAGTGCTAAAAAAAGCTAAAATATCCCACTCCTTCATAACAGAAAACTCCAGTTTATGAACGAACCCTGTATCCCAAGGGAGAGGCATGTAGGAAAAATAAGAAATATTTGCAGGTGTGTGTTTGAAACACATGCTTGTTCCAAGATACCATGTCAATGGTAGGTGGAGTTTTGTAAAACCTAACTGAATGTGAAGAGTGGTTGCATTTGGAAAATATAACCTGTGAAACAACAAGTAAATTACATGGATAAAGTTTTAATCTGCTTTTTGTTCGTTTGTTTGTTTTTAAACAACAATAAAAACCAAAGGGGAAGCAAGCATGTTAGGAAAAATGTAATTTCAGGCAGATTTTTTTTTGCTCTGTTGAAGAGTTTAATATCAATTTCCAACACTCAGCGTAATTGTAACTAATCTTTATTTTATGCAGAAAGAATTCTAGATGTCCAGGACCCTAGGACTCTACTCCCAGTTAAACTGGTTGTGTTTGGAGATGCCTTTGGCAAAGAACTCTGAAATTGTGAAGCCTGCTTGCACCAGAGAACCAAGGGGCTTCTCACTTGTATGCAACATGCACACCTTGGTGTTTTAGGTAGAGTGGGAATCAAACATATCTGTGGCCATTAGACTTTTAAGGGGAGAAGATTATTCTTAAACAAACATGCCCTCAGTATTTGTGAGGGTGCTTCTGACATTATAAATGCATTTTTATTAATGAAAATGGAGTTCCGTGCACTTCTGGAGGTTAAATTAACAGGTTGTTATTACTTCTGGGCTTTTGCTAATAACCCATAAGTGACACCATACAGACTTAGGACCAGAAAAAGCATTATGTGAAACTTTGTGAAGTTACTATTATACTTTATTACCAAGGACACCAGGGAACCAAATTTATTCAGTATGAATAATATACCTAGCAAATTTAAGATCTTACAATGTCAGGCATACATAAGGATAATTTTACTTTAATATATGCATTTTTTTAATATTATATTACATTTTACTTTATTTTATTTTGGTTTTTAATCTTGTTTTGATTTTTTTTTTTTATTGTTTGCCACTACAGGGAGCAGACCTGAAAAGGGGAAAACCTGTACAGGAATTCATTTAGCTGTATGTCATATTTTTATGCATGCACACACATATATGTGTATATAGGATAAAATTTATATTCTGCATTTCTTTGTATTAGGATGGTACGAGTTCTGTTTCCATCCAGATGCACCACATGCTGAATTTCTCCATCTTGTCCAAGTACACACAACTTTGAACAAAAATTGTTTTTAACTCTATTACTGCCTCCATTTGAAGCAGAAATGGAATTTATGGGGAACATGGTGTATTTTAATCACATTTTGATTATTATGAATTACAGGACCTTTCTTCCATGTTTGGGGAAGCAAGAGTAAAGTGAGGTTGCTTTTCTTGCCTCTAAAAAGATTGTTAGTACAGCCACCTTCCTATGTAATATTTTTCTGAAGAGCAGCCTGCCTTATTCACAAAGATAGAAAACCTAGAAAAACAAATTAAGATTTAGATTTTAACCTTGTGCTCAATTTGAAAAACTTGATGCCAGCTGAATTTATATTTGATATTCACATTACATTCAAGGTGGAAAGAAATAGGAGCCGCAGCATCAATAACACAAAGCTAATGTATATGTCAGCTTCAATATTATACCTGTAGTGTTGGAATTCTTGGTTCAATAAAATCTCTATGTTTAACCATGGTGCAAGCCTTAATATGAAATCCAACTTTTCACAAAATATTTTAAGACTGATACATCATTTATCTTAATCACCTAGATGGGCTCTGGCTATAGATTGGAATTTTGTCTTCTGAAGCAAGGAGGGGTTCCTCTAGAGGATAATTTTTTGCTATAGGTAATCTCCACTGTTTGTGTCCCTGATCCCTGAACTGGCATAAAGACCTGCTTGACATGGGAGATGAGTTTCCCCAGTGACTATGGCCTGTATCCCTCCTCCTTTAAAACTGCCAGATGGTTATGCTCCTAATGTTAAAGAACACTGGTGCTCAGGAAGAAAAAAAAAAGCTAGTAAAATAGTATTTGCCCTACCATAGCAACTGGTGAAAATGTAGAGAATATGGGTATTTAAAATTCTACTATCCATTGCTACAAATGGAGAAACGCTCTTTTAACAAATATTTCTCTGGCAAATGTTTATCCTTACTCAGTGTGAATTTTTCAGGGTGTGGACTTGAGTTATTTGGGACAGAAATCCTTCCTTCCTTCCTTCCTTCCTTCCTTCCTTCCTTCCTTCCTTCCTTCCTTCCTTCCTTCCTTCCTTCC
>JAXCLO010000208.1:7490172-7508576 GCA_035583995.1 Arremon aurantiirostris
CTTTCCTTTCCTTTCCTTTCCCCTTTCCCCTTTCCCCTTTCCCCTTTCCCCTTTCCTTTCCCCTTTTTCCTTCTTCCTTTCCTTCTTCCTTTTTCCTTTCCTTTTTTCCTACTTTGTGAGTTTGTTTTGCTTTAAAGCACATAGAATCAAACATCATCAACAAAACCCAACACTTCAAAACTAAGCTGTGAACCCAAGATGCCTCCACCTTCTTTTTCCTCAGGACAGGTTTTATTACATACTGTCTGCTTAAACTATGCTTTCAACTTGTAAAATACTTCAAAGCTGAAGGGGAAGGAATGATGGAAACCATCCAAATTAAAAGTCTGATTTAATTATGTGCAAATTATAGATTGTTTTCTAATTTTAAAGCTGGTTATTAGCAGGTCTCGTGCTGGCTGTTAGGAGGAGAACAAGTTGGTTATAGCCAGACACAAAGTTCATAACAGCCAAATCATGTTCCTACAGGCAGCTAGCTTGCCTCTTTCATCATGGGATCCATGACAGTGAGAGTTCTTTCTAAATGCATTTATCCCCATGAAGTTCCCACAAGCCAGAAAAGAGGTCTTGTCATCATTAACTGAAGTATTTATGCACCCTGAGGAAAAAGACAAATAAGAATTTAGGTGCTGGAGTCCAGAAATTCAGTTCCCAAATACTGCCCTGCCTATTTTAGTACACAGGCACTTAGCAGTTGGTAGGCTCTCCCATCTTTTCAGCCTCCGTAAAAGCCTCCTTCTTCAACCAGTACTGAAAAATTTAGCATTTCAAATTTTTAATTGGTATCTTCAAAAGGAGTCCCTAATAGGTGCCACGGGAAGGATGGAAGCACAGCTAATGAGAGTCAAGGAGCCCCACAAGTGCTGAGAGGAGGGATAGGGCAAAGAGCAAGGCAGCCTCAGCTCTGTATCCCTTTCATCTTCACAAAACAGCCATTGGTCAAGATATTTTTTTGCCTGTAAGCACGGTCCTTCTAGAAATGTATACCTGAACCTTGAGATCAGTCAGATCTTTTTTGATGGGTTTGATTTGCACTCCACCTACTCCCTCTGCCTGTGAGGAAAACAGCAAGTTTTTCCCCCCTAAAATTCATATGATACAGTTATCTTCTTTTTGCCCTTCCATCATGCTTTCCCCACGGCATAACATCTTATTTCATGTAATGCCTTGTAAATACTAACTCTGCTGGGTAAGGCTCAAGGGAAAACATTTCAACATTTGCAGCATAATGAATTAGAGAGGCACAGATAGGCTTCTCTTTTTTGAAGTTCCCAGACTAACATCTAACTGTCTGTCTTTTATTTTCAGATAAAGCCTTTTTCTAAACCTTTCCAAAGGCATGAACCCTCCTGATAGAGACAGTCATTTCCCCAGCTCTGATCAGAAGGATTGTGAAGTGAGTGTCTCCCAAAAAGCTTCTGGAAAGGATTAGGAAGAAATCAAATAAAATCTGAGATCTGCTCTTAATTATGAATGTCCAAAAGGAAGTGTGAAAATTGAAGAGAAATAAAGCAAGAGACAGTTCCACAGCTTTAAAATAAGAACGTAATGACTGCAAAACTAGAGGCTCAGAGTCAGGTGTCTTGCAAAATAATTCACAGAAAAATTTCCTATGAGGTAATACATTTTATATCTTACATTTTCAGGTTCTTGAAGAGATAAGCAGAGGAAATAGCTCATTGATGCATCTCAGGAGAAAAACCTTTAGAAGAAATGTTCACATTCAGCACCAAACAGAAGTATTGTGGTATAACCTAAAACATTCCACTTGGGTAGGCTGTTTTATTGTCCTGATAGAAAAATAAAATTTCTTCTGACTCCATAGAAGGAATTTAAAGATTCCAAAAGGAAATTGTATGAAAAATGGTAACTGTGAAACATATTCTTTTTCTATAGCATCAAAACAGAAATTATTAAAAAAACTCCATAAACTTTTCAGGGAATGTTCATTTTGTGATTGCACTGGGAATATGCCAATATGTGTACTGAACATACAGAATACAGAAAACAGCAAGGATCAATCCTATCAGTTGGTATTTTTAGTCCATTTCTACTGGCACATGGAGCAAAAGAAAATTTGGAAAAAGAAAATCAGTAGGATTTTAGTAAGGATGTTGCTAATAGCCAAAATTTTGGGTCTGTGAATACCCAAAAGTTCTCTCCATGTGATACCCTGTTGTAAGGCAGTAAGGAGCTTTGGTGGATCAGAGATCCAGGCATTCAGGGCAGGAGTTATGGCAGAGATGGGCAGGGAATGGAGATGTGTGCAGGGCATTGTAATTGTCTGTAAGAACCACGTGCCAATGCCATGCTGAAAAGTCTTGTTGGGAATGAGGACTGTGGCTGGCTTCTCTGTGTCTATTAATAAGGCATGTAGGACAGAATGAATCCAGAAATATAAAACTAAACTGGCATTTTAAACAGCTTTGTGCTTGCTTTCAGTGAAAAAAAAAACAGTTTTTTTTTCCAAAACATAGAAAAGCACTCATGATTGCACACAATTCTGGACTTACTATTTTTTTTCTGATTCTATCCAGGAAAATATGTATCATAATTAATTTTCCACATGCAGATATCCTGCAGGACATTTGTTGTGGAAGCAATTATGCAATTGCACACATTTGTTCATTTAGAAAATAAGCATATATATCCATTACTCTAGATGCATCTGATCGTGATAACTGCAGTGCCCTGAGCTCTCCATACTTCCCAAAGCAGGTTCTGGGAGTCTCATTTAAATATAACAACTGTGTCAAGTGTGTGCTAAGCTAAATCTACATTTAAGATTGACTTTTAAGTCAGTCCACTTGGCAGCTTTTGCTAATACAGTTGTTCTGTTTCTCACCTACAGAGATACCTTTTCCTTACAGAGCAAATCTTATGCTAAGGTCTGCAGAAAAACCTGGAATTTCTGTCAAAACATAAGCCAGGGAATTGCTTGATTCTTGATTCAATCTGACATTGCAAGCCTCGATTTGAGGCTTGAAATAGATTGATTTACAAACAAACAAATGAAGTTATAGAACTGAAAAAAATGAATATACATCATGCTGCATCTTTTCTTGGAACACCAAAGATAGCCCAGGGTAATGAATGCATCCAGGATGAATATATTTGGATTAGCAATGCAATAAAAATTGGCATGCAGATACCTCTCAAGTGCAACAATCAAAGCCAGAAACAGAGAGAGTATGGGTGACAGCAACTGTTCCATGTCTTGTGTGTGGAGGTTTGGAACACAGCATATTCTTTCAGAAAATGCAAGAAATACATGTGGTGTTGTGACAGGTTAGCTTTTAAAGTAAATGTATAGCAATTAGATACATTAAATGATGTTTTCACAGAGACTCCAATTAGCAAAATGTGTGTCGGACTGGAATGGTTTATTATTATAGCTTGTTAGTAGGATGCTAAAAATGATTTAAATTGAATTAAATTAACACAAAGATTTCTTATTTAAACAGCATCTAGCTGCAGGGGCCAGCAATCATGATCAATTTCAATATGGCACAAAGACACTTCTGTAGTGTGTATTGAAAAAAATTATGTATATTATAAATATTCAGGGAAATTAACACAGCAATGATTGGAAAAAAAATTAGGCTTAGATACTACACTATTTCATCACATTTTTCCTATTCAGGGAAAGAAAAAAAAAATTGAGTTGCATTTTTTGGCCTTAAGATTTACAACTTACTCTCCCAGGTTGTTTAACATCTTTTCTGCCTATTGCATGTAGAGGATACAAGAGCTGGAATAAGGAAACATTTTGATTGCTGTTACATCTACTAACAGTCATCCTTGTCATATTTTGCACAGTACATTAAGCAAAAGCATAGCAGGCAGATATTACAAGCCTGCTTTCTATTTCAGTGAATCTTTGTTAGGCAGGGGCAGGAGAGCAAGGAAGAGCAGAGGTGAAAAAACAGCAAAAGAAACAAAACCCCCCGAACCAAAACAGAATAATTACACTGTACCATGTCAGGAGCCATAGTGAGGTTTTCAGAATCCCAATGTACTTGTTATGAAAGACATGATAAATGTAACATTAAAGCAAAAGAAAAGAGAAATACCCTGCAAAAGTAATCAAAAAATATTGCTATCAAACCTGTAATCTGATCACAGGGATTGAGGAACAAAGTGGAGAGATTTCTTTCCCTGTTCCTTTGCCTTTCTTTCCCCCCTTCTCGTCCCCTCCTCCAGTCTATGAATAACATTTCATAGATTTTGGCTGGTTTTGCCACTAGTTTAGAGATGATGGAACTTGCTTTTTTTTACAAAAGTTATGGCTGAAAAGCTGAAATTCACTCAGAGTCACATTACCTGCCATTGTCACACTGACTTTCTTGACATCAGTGTTTTCCTCTTGACGTGGTGCCAGTCTGGAAAGATGAGATGCAGACTATTGTCTAGGGCTGTTACAGCTGTGTGAGCTAGCAAAGGGATCTCAAGTTCAGTGAAATGGGTTTGAAAAGGTGGGAGTAAACAAACACCTCCTTTAGCACAAAAGATACAAGTGATGTTGTGTCGCCGTCACATTTTCTAAAAAATCCCTTTGCCAGGATTTCTTCTCCTGGGAAGCTGAGAAGCCTCAGAGGGAAATGAAAACAACAATTATCTGATTGCATCTCCTTTGTTTGCTGCTTTGCAATGTGGTTTGGAGATTTTCTTATCCAACAGGTCATTGTTTCATTGGTTTCATGTGAATTGTTTTGACTTAATGACCAATCATAGTCAGGCTGTGTCAAGGTTCTGGAGAGTCACAAGTTTTTCATTTTTATCTTGTTAAGCCTTCTGTCTGTATCCTTACTCTATTCTTTAGTATAGTTTACTATAGCATTCTTTAATATCATATAGATCATAAAATAATAAATTAGCCTTCTAAGAACATGGAGTCAGATTTATAATTTCCTTCCTGCCACAGAGGAACCTGAAAATACCACAATGTTGTGAAAGGGCTACTCCTGTGCAATAAGACATCTGAGAAGTACTTTCTCACTCCTCAAGAGACCAAATAAATATTTTAATTATTCTTAATGAAGTAACATGATTCTAAGTAATTTTTTTACCAAACTTAAAGGTCATAATTAATTTCCAGCAATTAAATCTTATTGCAGATCTTCTGAAAGCTATAACTTCACTGAAGAAAGAACACTTAGTTGACATAGGAATGCAGAAAAGCCAGTCCATAAGCCACTGAAAAATCCATTAATATATATCTTATTTTGGTTGTAGATAAAGATCAAGAGTTTAAGAAAAACTCCTGAAATTTTTAAAATAAACACATACATCTATATCTGTACATATTTTTGTATTTGTTGCCATGTCCCATCCATATTGCATGTGAAAGAAAAAGTATTAAAAAGCAGGAATTGTGATTGCTTTCTAAGTACACAGGAGATAGAAAATCAAATCAATGGCTCTTATCTGGGCAGACTATTGAAATCTCCAGGAACACAAAGAATTTTCTGGCATCTCCTTGCATGAGAAATCTAGTATCTTGCACTCCCACAATGATGAACAATTATAACACACCCTTTAGCCAAATTTTACTCATTGATAAGAGTGTGTCTGGGGAGCTGGAGAAAACCATTCTTTCCTAGCTATAAAGCAAAATGTCATCCAGAGAGGACTGTCCACCTTCATTACAGAAAATGCTAGCAAATACCAGCATCATCTTAATATCAGTCTGTTGTAATTCCAGATAGCAAATATGTATTCATATTTATATGAATATATTCAGAATTTTCTTCAAATAAAGTCTAAAAGCAGTCAAAAAAATGGAGATGATGTAAATATCAGGTTCTATATGACAAAGACATGTATGAGGCTTTTATTTTTCACCTAAATACAGGCAAATGCATAAACAAAACCAGTTTCTGATCTCTCCTGTCATAAATAAGGTTTATCACTAGGAAAAACATGGGATTAATATTTAATTTAGGGAGGGCAAGGTAAAAAATCTAAACACATGGCTGTGAACATTGGACCATATACACTTTCATCAGCTTCACTGGAGAGATCTCTGAGCACACCACTTGTCTTACTCTTGTCTGGCACTGAAACTTATTTAGGAATTTCTTCTGTGATAAGGATTAAAAAAAAATTATTCATGCCATTCCAATTAATTTCATTAAGTGCTCCTTGGCATCCTGGCTGTGTCCAGGACAGGGTTAATTTTGCAGTAACAGGAGGTTGTTCTGTACCACCTCATGTCCTTGCTGGGGGCAAGGGGAAGGGACAGAAAGGGTTTCTGTCTGATGGAGAACACAAGGTGGAGGCAGACATCTGGTATTGTCTAGTACTGGGCTTTTTTCTGTTTTCTCTGTGAATAGTTTCCTTTTTTTATACCTCTTAAATTTAATATTGTTGCTGTTACTGTTTGATTCAGCTCATTGCTATTTCTGGTTTCTTGTCTCAGCCTGTGATCTCTGCCTTTTGTGCCTGCAGTTGGAAGTGGTATCTGCTTTTATTGGGAGTACTAAATGGGAGAATTCCATTTTTAAGCCACAGCATTATGTTATTTATATTTACAATTTATATCTATTTACTTACTTATTTATATCTATTCTTTTAAAGGAAATTCTGTCTTTAGCCAAATCCCAATACCGAAGCTCATTTCTGTCTTAAATTCTTGTTTTCACAAATTGAAACAAATAAAAAGTCAGGCTCAACTATAGCAGACTTAAAATGGATTTTAGTGTCCATTTCATCAAATTTCTGGATGACATATTATGTAGTTCAATAAGGAAGGAAAATAAATTACTTTTAGGGTTACTTGAACTCAATATGGAGATAATAATATCATGCAGACCTGATGCTGATAATTGGAGTGACAAAGAACAAAAATAATGTTTTGTAATTATCACCAAAACCACTTAGACCTTTGGATACATGTTCCTGAAACTCCACATTGCTGTTGGATGACAGCCAGAGTGAACTGCTCAGTGCTATCAGAATATTATTTCCCCATTATCACCTGGGTGGTTTAATAGTCACAATTCAGAATTTTCTTCAAAAAGAGTTTAAAAGCAGTCAAAAAAATGGAGAAGCTGTAAATATCAGGTTCTATATGACAAAGACATGTATGGGGTGTTTTTTACCTAAATACAACTTTGCTAATGTAACAAGATCTGTTTTCTAATCCTAAGAAATATATGTAAATCCCCCAGATTTCTGAGTGAAAAAAATGGTGATGAATAATGGAACAGAGGGTTAATTGTTCCTATCAGTTTTTTCGGTTGTTTCCATTCCGGTTCTGCTTCACAACCTTTACCTTCACTGACTTCTGTACAATTGTCTCAGAGAAAATCAATAAATAATACTGAGAAGTCTCACTTTTTAGAAATGAACACTGATACTTCTTTGGGGCCTGTTACATAACAGTCCTCAGTGCTATAAATTTATGATTTAAAACCCAATGCAGTTTTGTTTTTTTTTCCCAAGTATAAGCTTTCAGATTTTTTTTAAACTGTATTATCAAGGGAAGCTTGAATTACAAGCATCAATAAGTATGGTTGCAATGTCACAGACATCTTTTATGAAAAATCCTTTTCCTCCTGAGAAGCTGGGAGGCCTCAGGAACAAAATGCAAACATTGATTATCTGCTGCTGTGGAATGCAACAGGTGCATCTGTGATTGGCCCATGTTGGATGTTTGTAATCAGTGGCCAATCACAGCCAGTTGGCTCGGACTCTCTGTCTGAGACACAAATCTTTGTTATCATTCCTTCCATTCTATTCTTAGCTTAGCCAGCCTTCTGAGGAGAACCTTTTCTTCTATTCTTTTAATATAGTTTTAATGTAATATATATGATAAAATAATAAATCAAGCCTTCTGAAATATGGAGTCAGATCTCCGTCTCTTCCCTTACCCTGAGACCCCTGTGAACACCGTCACAGTTGCAATACTTTAAATATTAGAAAATTCAACTAGACTGGAAACACAGAGTGAGCTCCTTCTGCTCGGAATCTCATTCTGAATTTAAAAATCTCCCTTGGCTGTTAATACCCACAAGTCAATAAGTTTCTCTGTTAGGCTAATTTCATGTGATGACAGCAAGCAGTCCCACACTGACAGGGGCTGACATTCAGCACAAGCAACACAGAAGCAGCACAGAGGAGTTTCTGTCAGGAACAAAATACATGTTTCCAGTTGAAGTCAGTACCTGCTAGCATGCCAAAGTGCCAGCAGCCAGCTCTGAGCACACTTGCTGCAGATTTTTGAGACTGTCACATCACTAAATCAAAGTTGCTCGCTGCTTGCCAAATGTTAGCTCATTAAGCTGGAGGAATTACTAAGTAGCCTCAGAAAAGAAAACAAGTTCAGAGAGAAGTACATGAATAAGACAGTGTCTGCTGACTTGCTCATATGGAGCCTGGTAATTCAGCAGTTGTTCCATTTGTTGTGCCTTGAACAAGGTTTTCAGGTTTAGAATATTCAAGAAAGCCTGACATGATGTTTCCTTAGCTAGTGCTGATCCTCCTAAAAGCAAGGGCCTTCAATATTGACAACAAGGTAAAATTTTTTTTCCAAGTAAAAATTGTAACTAAATTTGCTCCTGGAAAAAAAATATCCACATAAATAATAAGAGCTGAGTAGTCAATCAGCTTAGAGAAGATTTTTGATGCACTGTTGACCAACAGAGAAGTGATTTCAGGTGCAATACCTAAAACTGCCATATTGGTATATTCCTTTGGGAATTTCTGATTAGCTTCATTTCCTGATTTATCATCCAGAGAAAAGGATTATTTTTGAAAACCCTCAAAACACAGCCTAACACTGGCAGAGATGTGGAACCCCAGGAAGGTGGGGAACACAGGCAGTGAGGGGTGAGGAATGAATGGGTCAGTGGAAGTGCAGAACGTGTACCTGCCTGCTGCTGTTCTTTCCTTTTCCTCAACAACAGGAAAAGAAAGCTGTTTCTCTGCTAATGCTGCACCAAAAAATATACTATAACATCAATTTGTTTCATTGAGTGTACAAGCAGTCAGCATTAAGCAGATTTATGGTTTTAAAAACGGTTTTATTTTGTGTGTCTGAGGAAATTTCTCTCTTCTAGATAAAGCTGCAATTCAGCTACACAAGGAGTGTATATGGGAACTGCTTTATGGGAACCATTTGGCACATGCTCTGCCTTCAGATTTGTGAAAGTGAAATCACATTTGATGGCACTACAGCTGTAATTTAAATCAGCTCTTGGCCTGTGTTCTGAAAACAGGTGCAGCATACCATGGCAGGGGGAAAAACACCACCTGACATTTCCAATGTTAGGATATAAATGTAGGGAATCACATTAATAGCAATCATCTTCTGTGAACTGAGCTGAGGAGAGGGGAATTGCTGGGCTGGTAGAGCTTGGTGACACCTGAGGTGAAGGCTGCAGTGGGGTGTCACTGTCACATTTGCTGAAAAATCCCCTTGCCCAAGATTCTGCTCCTGGGAAGCTGAGAAGCCTCAGAGAAAAAGGAAAAACAATAATTATCTCATTTTTCTCTTCTGTGTTTTGTTGCTATGGGATGTGGTTGGAGATTGTTTATCCAACATGTGAATTATTTCTCCTTAATGACCAATCACAGTCAGGCTGTGTCGAGGCTCTGAGGAGTCACGAGTTTTCATTACCATTCTTTGTAACCTTCTGTCTGCGTCCTTTCTCTATTCTTTAGTATAGTTTAGTATAGCATTCTATCATATCATATCATCTCAATTAGCCTTCTAAGAACATGGAGTTAGATTCTTAATTCCTCCTGGGGACCCCAGCAAATACCACAGGGGAGTGCTAGGAAAGAAGGCAGCCAGGGGATTCATTTTTGAGGGCCTGTTTACAGATTGTGAATGCAGTTAAAAAGTTAATTTTGTCACTTATTTCCATGGCATCCAGAAGGTGGTTCTGGCTGTCTTATAATTGGCTTTATAATGAGCGGTTTTGGAATGTGACGTTAATTGATGACATCTAGTCACAACACTTTTAAAAGAAACCACTCTGATTAGGCAAAGTCTTCAAGTTTTTCTTTTTGTCTTCATGAAGATGAGATATTTTTTTTTCATTTAGACCACCCTCAGTCTAAATAAACCTGCAAAGAACATGACCCAGGGAGCAGGCTCTCTTCAGCTTTAGCAGACGGATTCCAAGTGGGATTTGCAGGAAGGTTTGCAGGAGGGTGTCTCCATCTACAGACAGAGGTTAATGCTTTGACTTTGGGAATGATTTTTTTCTCTATTTTTTTTTTTTCAAGTATCTATGCCGTGTCCTTCATATCTCCCTGTCCAAGTTGTGTCTTCCTCCTTGGCCTTTTCCCCTGCTTTTGCCACATGATTTCACCCAGGATCTCTAACTATACCAAACTATGATCCAAGCCTTACAAAAAGAGCATTAAAAAATAATTGACCGAAGCTTTTTGATGCATCTATTAACTAAGTTTCCATTTCCCTCCTTTTATCCCATTTAATTCCTTAACATCTGGGACACTTCAGAAGCAGCCAGTCACACTGGATTGATAAACAGCCAGTCCAATCAAATTGTCACAGGAGCAGACCACAGCTGGAACAGCTGTACTGGGGGAAACAAAATGGTTTAAGACATTGAACTTGCTAGGCCAGAAATGCAGCATGTCATCATCTCAGCTGAGATTGTGCCTGTCAACCTGTGGAGTTAATTCCTACTTAAGCACGTGATAAGTCCTTTCTAAACGTCTCAGTCACCTGCAGAACCTCTTTATGTCTGATTTGCCAGCTGTCTAAACCTTTGTCTGTGCTTGTAGATTGCTGTCTGTCCAAATAAGCCCTGACAAGCCGCTCTGCTAAGCTCCTCCTCTGTGAGAGCTCAGGCACCCTTAAATGAAAGTAAAATGTGCATTTCTCACAGGGCTGATTCACCTCTTGAGCACATGCAGGCTCTCCAGGTATTTCTCCCCTGAAAGGTGATACACCACCTTTTACAACACAACCACCATGTTGTCTGAAGCTGTGTGGGGAATAGGCTTGGCTGAATGTAAACTGAATGGAAGAGCTTGGGGGTGGTTTTGGTTCTCATGCCGACAGATCTGTCTTGGACTCTGTGGAAATAAACTCTACCTGGGATAGCAGGTCTTATCTTAATTGTTTGTCACAGAGTTCTGGCAGAAGAGTCTTCACCAATGAAAAGATTTCAACATCTTTTTGCAATCAGTTCTGAAATGTTTTTCATTTGCAGATTTTAAGAGTGAGAAAACATTATTGTAATATTTCCAATTAGGAGGTATCACCATGATATGTTGTGAAAAATCCCTTCACCAGGACTTTTCTCCTGAGAAGCTGAGAAGCCTCAGAAAAACAAAAAGTAAACAATAGTTATCTAATCACTTCTCCCTCTGTTTTTCTGCTTTGGAATGTGGCAGGTGCATCATTGATTGGTTCCATGTGAATTGTTTTTAATTAATGACCAGTCCCAGTCCAGCTGTGTCAGACTCCCTGGTCAGTCACAGGCTTTTATTTTCCTTTTCCTGTCTAGCATTCTGATGTCTCCTTCCTCTTTCTTTAGTATAGTTTTGGAATATAATATAATATAATATAATATAATATGATATGATATGATATGATATGATATGATATGATACGATATGATATAATATAACATATATATTGATAGATTATATTATATAAATATAATAATATAAAATAATAAATTAATATATTACCATACAATATTATATATAACATTATATAATATTATATATAATATTATATAAAATAGTATATATAATAGTATATTTAATAGTATATATAATAGTATATATTAATATATATAATTAATTAGTATAATATAACATCAAAATATAATAAATCAGCCTTCTGAGACCTTGGAGACAGAATCTTATCTCCACCCGTGTCCTGGGGATCCCAACAACACTACAACAATGAGGTCCCTCTGCAGAGAAACAAACAGTTCTTCTCTCCTGAGAGACAGATATATATTTATATTTATATATATTATATATAATATAATATAATATATATATTTATATATATATATAAATTTCAGATATCTTTTATATATCTCTTCTACATAAAACATAAGCATACTTTCCCAACTCAGTGAAAAACCGATAATATTTATTTTTAAAATATCCAGATCACCTATATATTTGCATTCAAGCAAATTAGTTTAGTAACAGGAATAGTTGCTGAAATAAGTGAATTCAATGTGGCAAATTTGCAGAGTGATCACTTAGAATTATACATGTCAACACCAGGAAACAGAATCTAACAGCAATGCTCACCCAGTCATGATAAGAACATTTGTACATGCAATCTAAAAGCCTAGAACACAAATATTCCCAGTGAATGCCTTGGCAGCTTGCTACTAATCAATACATTTCTGCAATACTTGAATTTTAAACTCAGAAAATCACAGAACACGAGCAGCTTTGGGCATGAAAAAGGCCAATGCACAGAGAATACAGAAGCACTCACCCAACTCCTCAGAAATAATGCTTTTCATGCACTCCTGTCCATCACTGTTTCGACAATTTATTCTGGATACACAAATTAACGCTGCTTTCATTTTGCCCTGATGAATTCCCTGCTTTAATAGCAGATTCCAGACCTCCTGCGTGGCACTTTGTGACTTTGTGCTCATCAGGAGGAGCCACCAGCCCACAATGGCCAGGAGTTTCGGCAATTGGATGAAGCACTGCAAGAGCCATGAAAGTGGCCCGATGTTATTGGCTGGTGATAACTCTCTTTGCAGAGGTTGATTCTTTTTTTCATCGTGCTCCTGGCTGAGTGCAGGTGTGCACAATAATAGCCCTTGGCCACACAGAAGATGAAAGTCAATTACAGCTGGAGATGAGAAAGAAAATTCATTTTTAGCCCGTGTTAGCTGTTGCCCCTGTGAACACAATTACATGCTTTTATCACACAGGAGCAAAGAAAGTCAAGGTGTAATCTTTGCTCTTTAACCCCCTTTCTCCTTCATGCAGTATAGAAAGTATAACATTTTTTAATATATCTATATGTCTTTGGTGCATGTCAAGTTGTCTGCCTGAAAAGCGACTCAAAAAACATTATTTTGTACCACAGAGAGCAGTTTTGGCAGAGCGGATTTTCAGTAGGCCTGGATACAGATTTGAATTCTATTTAAACATATTGACATTCCTGGTCATAGATTTTTATCAACTTTATCCATGTGAGAGGAGAGAAAAAAAAAAAAACCAAAAAACAAACCCAAAGATACTGGAAATTTAAAAGTTTCCTAGAATCTCCCTTCCTTTCCCCAAGCTTTCAAAATTAAAAAGAAAAAAGAGAGAAGGAAAATCTCCCTGCCTAAATGACTCTGATAATGGACCTAAAATTTCCCCCTTTTTTATCATGTCAATAGACAGTAAAATTAATCTTTTAAAAAGCTGAAATAGCATTTTATTTTCACTCTTGAATGGAATAATGAGATGCCTACTTGCTTATGGAAGTTCTCACAGCAAAATGTTTTAAATTCCCTTTTATAACAGTGTTTTTGTGTAGTAATACACCAACGTGATATATGGTGCATGTTAACTTAATAGTAGAATAAATCACATTATTTGTATTACAGACTGAATTATTAATCTCTTACCCACATGCTTTCCTATTCCATCAGGCAGTTCAATAAGAAAATGCAGCAAATGTGCTTGTTTTTTCCCCAAGACAAAATAATTTGCTGTAATTACTAGTTTTATTATATTTTTGCCCATTGCTTTCCCACATATTTAAGTAGTAAGCACTCTTGTCCAAACTTTATTATTTCCCACAGGAAGTATTAGTGTTCTACCTAAATTTGGAATGAAATATATTGTGAGATGTCCTGAGTAAGGACCTCTTTTCCTATATTTTATTAACAATTTCAGAAGAGGAAATTATCACAGAGAAGTTAGGTTTTTAATTAAAAATAGCAGTGCAAAATCGTGAAAACTATTATAAATGTTTCTCTGCCTTTCCTTTTTACCTAGTAACAGTAATCTGTTCCTGAGGATACATGTAATCACCCAAAACTGTACTCAGCAATGCTGGAAATCAGCTACACAACCCCAGAGTGGGAGGGCAGAAGAGACGGAATCCAGCTACAGCACACAAATAACACACAGAGGGAAACAAGTGACTTTATGAGGTCTCCTGGTACAGGTCACATTTGTATGTACCTGTACGTGTGCACGTGGAAATACCCCAATGCTGATCCAGAAGATTTGTGGGAGATAATCCAAATGAAAAGAAAAAAAAAAAAAAACCAATAATTTAGTACATGGAAGCACACACAAAGACAAAAAAGAAACATCCAAGGAAATTTAGTGAGGGTGACCCACTTCTCCGAGGAAAAACCTGAAAAGCTCAAAAGCAGACCACACTACAATAACATCTGATGACAAGAAACCTTCAACTGACTGGATGGCCACTCACACTGAGGAGCCCTTTAAAATGAAGAAATTCTCTGTAGAGTAGGTATGCTCCTACACTGAGGAACTCTTGGGGGGAAAAACAACGATAACAGCATCAAAAGATGAAATTCATAATTACAGACATATCACGGAAAGAGAACAACATGTCTCTGCAGAGCCATCCCCTGAGAAATACTCCTTATTTGATTGTTTTCCATGTCCTGAGCTTTGGGGAGCACTAAAAATCTATACTTTCCTTGAGAAAGGGAAAGTGCTCATTACAAAACACAAGCTGACATTTTTCTGCACTACATCCCCAAACCTGGCAGGTGCATCCCACAGGGGAGGTGCTAGGATGGGCAGGTGGCTGTTTGCTCCTGCAGATTCCCAATAGCAACCACATCCCCTTGGCTCCAAAAATCCACTCCTATGCAGGATATTTCTGAAATTCCTTCATGGAAGGCAATGTTGGAACCCTCCCTCCACTATTTTCTTCTAGAAACTTTGTGTGGTACCATGTCATGGACATGTTTTATGAAAAATCCTTTTGCTAGGATTTTTCTCCTGAGAAGCTGAGAGGCCTCAGGAACAAAATGCAAACATTGATTATCAGCTGCTGTGGAATGCAACAGGTGCATCTGTGATTGGTTTCACATGGTTGCTTTTAATTAATGACCAATCACAGTCTAGCTGTCTCCGACTGTCTGAGAGTCACAAGAGTTTTATCATTCCTTTCTATTCCTTCTGATTAAATCCTTTCTTAGCCTTCTGATTAAATCCTTTCTTCTATTCTTTTTGTATATTTTTAATATATATAATTTTCTTTTAATGTAATATATATCATAAAATAATAAATCAGCCTTCTGAAACATGGAGTCAAGATTCTTGTCTCTTCCCTCATCCTGGGACCCCTTTGAACACCACCACAATACCAGAGGGTTTCTAAAGGAAATCCTCAAATTGCAAATTGAATTTTTGATGTAAATTAATGCCTAGGCTGAGCTGATGCTTTTCCCCCCATGTTTGATATATGCTGTGGTATATTTTCAACCCACTGGCTCAGCTGCAGTTTTGACCTGGGAGTTTTCTCTTGTTCACATCTGAAAACTCTTGTGAGAACAGGTTAATAATTCACAGAAAAAGTTGGGTCATCCTTTCCTTTGAATAAGTACAAGTAATTTTTGACAGCTCTGAGAAATGCTTATCTTGCCTAATAATTTTAAAGACCTAATTTTTTTATTAGTATTCCTTTAAAGGAAGTCAGTCCAAGACTCTTTCCCTTGATGTCTTCTCCTGCAAGTGGGATAGTATTTTCAAAGCTATAAAATGGAATTTCAAGGGAAAGGCTTTTTTATGGCCCCTTTGATAATTGCATGTTTCATAATAATAGGAAATTATCAAGTTTTATTCAAGGAAAGGAGAAACAAAAGCTCTCAAGAAAGTACAGAGAACATGGAATACCTTACTTTCCTTTCTCCAACACATTTGGCAATTTGGATGCTGCAGTCACTTTCATGATTCCTGTGTTTGTGAGCAAATAGGTTTATGGGGAAATCAGGAGAGAGGTACAGATCCTTTCTCTGCACTCTCCCTAGTTCTGCAACATGAGAGTAGCCAGCACTGTGGCTCATTGCAATCAATATTTTTTAATTTTTTTGCACTTTACCTCAGTAGTGGCATGCATAAAATGTGAACATGATTGCTAAGTGGAAACATATCTTTTACAAGAGAAGACCCAACATGCTTTTGTAAAAATATTTTTTGAACTGTTTTGTACAGTCTTAACATGTGCAGAGCTGTATTATTTCTCTCTCCTGAAGTTTCCTATTGAATTCATATGTTAATTACAGAGTGTGTACCCTAGAAAGCCTGAGAATCATATGGAAAAGCTTTTGAAATTTGGTAAATTTTGGCCTTGTGCAACAGTCACCAAGGGTCTAGGCACTTTTCCTGTCAGGCATAGTAGAATATAACATTGCAGAACTGATGGATGTAGATGGAAAAAAGGTTTTTGGTAAGAGCATTACCTTTTTATTATTTTTTTGTTCATAACAAATTAACAAAGTTATTTAAAACTTTTTTCATATCATGAACTGAATTTGTTCCAATGAACAAAATAGCTAAAATGTAACTATTGTGGATTCATGACCTTCTGGGAAATAGATGCATCTAAAGCGGAAAGATATAAATCCAAAGAAGTAAATTGAGGTTTTAGAAATACATTTGAAAATTTCCACATCCCATCCAATTTTGAAAACTTGCTATTGTCAAACTGCAATCTGAAAGGACTCCTTGCCTATTAGGCAGTTCTCTAATCATGTAGATATTATCATTACAACCTGTTGGAAACAAATAGTATTGTCTGTGTTTTCCTTTTACTAATCCCCTCCTAAAAATGAGTTTCTCTTCTAGTGAATAATTAGACACATTTTAAATCTCCAAGGAGCTCTACATGCAGTTTTCCTACTTCTTGAAATGAATACTACAATCTAAGCACCAAAGCAATTTGAGCTTCAGACTCTTTCTTGGACATAAATTCTAAAACACTCTTCAACAAGAACCTGCTAATCTGCTTGAAATTTCCCATTAGTTTCTTATTGTTACCTTCAATAAGTGAAAGTCACAGTGTAAGTTCCATAAAAATCAGATTTATCCAAGTTTAACAAGCCCCATTGCAAGTCATTTCTCAGACATTCATTGTCTAGATATATTGGAAATCATGTAGGAAAGAAAACAAAAACCATCCCTAGACTCATGTTCCTTGCAGCAGCAGAAACAAAGGCAAAACAGCAATTCAGAGTGAAGTTTGCAGATCTCTTCTTTATTTTTCTAGTTCTTTTGATCTCTTTGAGTACATGTTGGGAAATTATCCTGCAGCAGCTGAGCATCTCAGATTGATATGCATGACCTAAAATATTTTGTCAATATATTAATGGCTTAATATTTGTGCCTGCTTCATGGATATAAAAAATGTGAAATCACATTAAATATAATTAGGAACCATAATAATGCTCACCTAATATGCAATATAAGTTGGTTTTCTTCTCAAGGCCTACACACTTTCTTAGTTTCCTTTTTGTTGGCAAATAATTGCTATTTGCAACCTCTGGCTTTATTTTTGATTAAAATTTCTCTAGGGAGCAGATTTCATTGTCTATGTTTGTTTTTACTTTAACACAACCAACAGAACAAAACAAAAAGTTATGTAAACGTGAAAAGTGAAGGTTTATGCTTGCTTTTTCTTCCTAGTGAAAGAAATTCTCAATTTTGCAAATACCCAGCTCTGGTACTGGCAGAGTTAGAAGCACGTTGATTTTCCAGGTGCAAACAGCCCCTACTCCACAATCAGCCTATAGGTCCCCACAGTGCCACAAAACAGTGCCTGCTTCCCAGGCAGATTTTTAATTACTGTTCTCCTGAATAACACACAGAGAGATGTGTGCCTTGTTGCCAGTATGCTTGGAGCCTTTGATGGTTAAATGTCCCAGTAACATCAAAGTATATTATATTTTTAAAGTTAATTTCATATTGTTTGCTTCAATTATCCTACCTCTTTCCGTGACTATGGCACAGAAAACTTTTTGTCTCTGCTTTTATTCATAATGTTCTAATTCCACTGCGGCCTTATTCAGTTTTCATAAGGCCTGGCTGTTTCTCCCCCAATAGAAAAGTTGATATTGTCATAGTGCAGGACTCACCATGAACAACAACAGGGTGCCAGGTGTTCTTAGGTCAGGTTCAGATCTCTCCTCACTCCTTTGCCTTTAGAGAATGTGATTTTCATGACACAAATTGATTTTATAGCAATTATCTGAAAAAAAAAAAAAAACAAACCCAAAAAACAGAGAAAATAAGTAATATATCCAATGTTATACAGGAAGTATCCATAAGGTAGTGCTGAGGAGAATGGTTTGGCAAAGAGCTCAGCTAAGAAAATGCTGAATGTGGGAATCCATAAAATCAGAGGGTTTTGGGAAAGCTGCAAAAGGCAGGCCCCAGAGACAGCAGAACTGTGATCA
>JAXCLO010000208.1:7523491-7550758 GCA_035583995.1 Arremon aurantiirostris
GTAATGAGAGTGATGCTGGAAAATAAAACAGCTCAAGGCAGTTCCACAGCAGCCCCGTCCTGTTTGTGATTTGTACAGAGACCCCGGCCGGCGATAATCTCCTCTGTATTGCACAGAAACTTCAGGGACACCATCAGTTTGGTACCTCAGTGCAGCATTTGTGGTCTACAGTCCTCTCCCAGGAGCTCGGCAATTATTAGAGGCATGGAAGACAGGCAGACAGAAATCCTTACCAGTGCTCTCTAAATGAAGGAGTTGTTAATGCTCCCGACTCCTTGGAATTAATCTGACAGGAAGAGCTGTAAAAAGCCCAGACACATCTATCCTTGTGCAGTCTCAGAAAGCACAGGAGAACACTGCAGCCTTCGCTGTCAAACAGGGTTTATTGAAACAGGACAACTTGTGTGAAGCAACACTCCTTCAAAATGATAATCCTGCTGAAGTGAAATATTCCCCTCCTGGGAAAAGACACTCTGCATTAATAGTGGCAGCAAAATGCAGCCCAAAATCATTCCAGAAGATACTTTACCTCCAGCATAATCTCCGAGACATTTCAGCCCTGATGAAGGAGTCTCTAGAGAAGAGTTCAGATATTCCCTGCTTTATGGGATGAGGATGCAGCTCTCCATCACTGCCCCTGATCACTGTGAGCTGCTTTGCCTGCATCCCTTGCTCTCTCCCAGGTTACTTTGGTGCCCATGCACAGCAGAAAGCTGTCCCAGCACAGTAATGGCTAAAAGTGACACATCTGTGTGCTGATTTAGTGCTCTGGAGAGAAACATCTCTGTGGAGTCAGAGGTGCAGATTCCAAGGACGTGGCAGAAAACAGCAGGACAAAGGGAGGAAATAATAAGTGAATAATTTTTTATAGTAGGGGAGCATAATACCATGAAAATTTGGGGGAGTAAAGCTCAATAAATACACATGAATTTCTATCATTCTTTAAATGTTCCTGGTCATAAAATAAATAAAATTATTACTTTTATTGACTCCTCTTTGATCCATTTAATAGATTTTTTTTCCTATGTAAAACATGTTAGCACATACAGACAAAAATAAAAAAAAAAAGAACTATACATTTATATAAAAAGCAGTCCTTTTCTTATTCTCCAAAGTCAACTCAACTAAAAATGTTTCTCACATCTTGCTAAGAAGTAGTTCTCTAATCCTGATGGTAGCTGTTATTTTCTGCTAGGTAACATTGGATTGTAGTACTTTATATTGATAATATGTCAGAAGTGAAGACATTACCAGGTACAGTAATCTCCAAATTAATTTTATAAATATTTTTAATAGCAGTGAGGAACTTCTTGGCTAATAAAACATTTAATTATTTCAGGATGTCACTGCTATTACATTAGTTGATGAAGTAGAAAGCTTCAGAACTAAAAGATGTTGATCAGGACCGCTTTTACTATTATCTTTTTCGTGCCCATCCCACACAGTCACGGCTCTTTAAAGGGTGAAGGACCTGCCAGAGCCTTTTAAAGCACAATATCTTGAATTCCAGCAAGAGTTACACCTACATTTGAAGCATGGGGACTCAGAACAAGAAGGGGAACTCAGAACAAAATCTGCCTTATTATCTTTCATGAATGTATTTTCTCAGGCCTCTTTTCCCTCACCTTGCTCATGAGGAGAGGTGCCAGATGCCCCTCTAATTAGGTGATCTCACGCCTCTCTAATTCATGAGCCCTTGCCAGGCAAAATACAAATGCCAAGATAGAAGTCATGTCTTTGAGTGATGAAATTGAAAGGGGGAATCAAGACTTAAATCACAGTTACTGTCAAGACACATGTCATGGGGTTTAGCTTAATTTTAAAGACTCCAGATACTCAAAATTAAGATGGCAATGACATGGACTCGGTCATTTCTACCCTTTGAGACAAGTATTTGACATCCACCCAAGTTCCCTCTGATCACCGTTTACATAAAACTATGCAATCAGTGCAAACTCCAGAGAAGGCCACTCAAGGCATGGATTTATCTCCTCCACAAATTCTGTGCAGGGAGGAAATATCACAGCACTCAAACACAGCCAGCAATGTGAGCACAAACATGTTATCAGCCTGGAATACATTTGCCAAATTTCATGTTTGTGTTTTAAATCATGGTGCAAGCTGACAGAGACTCCTAATAACCTGTTAATGCTGAGAACAAACAAATCATTTGAGAGAAAAATTATAGTCTGGAAATTCCAGCTAGGCTTCAGAGAAATAACTAACATTCTGGAAAATCAAGTTTTACTTTGAGTAATGATCGATTGTGTTTGCTAAAATTACATTTACAAAACACTACAGCATTTCAATCATTCACACTCATACAGCAGCTACTGCAGATTATAAAGTTCATTTATGAGTTCTAAGAATTGTAAGATGGTAAATAACACAAAAATTTATTTATAGCTACTCACTTAAATAAAGGCAATGTATCCACTTCAGTGGAATCTCTAAACTCTTTTATTCCTTTCTTATGAGTAATGAGGTTAATAAAATTTGTTTTGTGACAGACTTGACAGAAAGAAGTCACATTTTGTGAATATCCATATAAAAATGTTACTAGCTATAAAAATAATAAATATTTAATGTCCTTTGTGGATTTAAGAATCATCCTTCTAAGGAAGGGTGTTGCCCTTCTGTAGATACCATGGCATTTTCACAAAATGAAAGGATAACAAAAGATTCTTGAGAAGTTATTAAATGAAACATAGTCTTAAACTTTAATTGTTTTTTAATTACAGTGCAGTAGTCTTTTTTTTAGATTTCTTTTTAACTTTTCTTATGTAGGAGTGATTAGGAGCGATGTAGGAGATGAACACCTTCACACTTACCCAAGGAATTCACTGGATTTTGCTTAGAGCATAACAGAGTGGGAAGCCAAATCTGCAGCAGGTGAGCAGTTGGCAGAATGGCTTTTATTTTATTTAAGTTCTTTCTGAATTAGGCTCTGAAGGGGACATTTTTTTTTTCTGGTGTGAATCACAATTGTGCTTTAGTATCCTCCTGAATCAACATAACTTTCCACATTTCTTTTCTGCTTTGCCAACATAAGAGCCATACTTGAATGGTATAATAAATCTACCTCAAATAGCCTTGTAATTACAGAAAAAGAAAGATTTTTTCCCAACTCTGAAATAGTAGTATTATTATCTTCATAGCTTTCTGGGTACATGCAAAGTCTATTCAATAGTAAAATTCAGCACCTTCTAGCCCAAGAGGAACAGAAGAATAAACTAAATAACACATATGATCATGACTACTGAGGCAAACCTAAACCCTCTGCAGTTAACTGGGCTTGTCCAGGATACCAAGATACCCAAGGCTTCAATACAGCAAATGGAGCCAATCAATCAAGGTTCTCAGAGAAACCCATTGTGATAAAGGATGCTCAGCACAAGAGATTCCAGCAGCAGATGTCCAAGCAGCAGAACATGAAGATATTGTTGCCCCAAAAGGTTTTAGTGAACAACATTATGGAACAATACAGTAATCAAAATTTGAGTTTGTGTGGGAAAAGATAATTTCTCAGCCTTCAAAAATGGGACTGTAATAAAACATATTTCTGCCAAAAAGCCAAAGTAACAAAGATATGTCCATTACACATTTCAGAAATGAGCCATGAAAACTAAATGTTCAGTGAAATATTCTTTGGTTCAGGCTGTATCCTGCTTTCTGTGGACAGAACAGGACCCTGAAATCCTGTGAGAGCAGACAATTTTGAGTAAAGGATCTAATAAATGAACTCTCCTCCAATACCACACCTTTCAAAAGGAGACTGTTGACCTTGTTTCACCACAATCCCTTTTCATCACCAACGACATCCACGGCATTTAGTAATCCTGGATTTAGAATACTACAGTACCTTAAGCATACATTGGTACCAAAGGCCCCACACGTTTGTCTTAATAAATTCATCAAAGAACCCAAAGAAAATTCTTTTAATTCTTCTGTTGAAGTATTACCTCTGGCAGAGATGCTAAACCCATACTGTAGACTATCCCAAATCAGAAACCTATGCTGAAGTTCATTCAGCAATTAGATTATCCATCACTCCAGACAATATTGTCATCTTTTTGTGCTTAATTTCCATTATTATCTTTAGAAAAATAAGACTAAAGATCAGTTTTTAATATTATAAAATAAGAGATGTGTAAACAACAAATATTGCATCATTGGACACAGTTTACTGATTATTTTAATTGCTTAATACTCCAGGTCCCTGCATAAACTAAAAAAAGAAGCCCAAATCTCTAAAATAATTTTATTAACTTAACATAGAAAGAATTAAACTGCATGGGTTTACAGAAAAAATAATGTAACAGATATAAAAGCAGTAAACTCCTCGTGTGTTATACTAATTTAGTAAAGAAGAATTTGAATAAGTGAATAAAGCGCAGAAGAAAATTCCTTACAATAAAGTCAGAGTAACAAATTAGAATATTAAAATAATTTAAAAAATCTTCTTACATATTAAGTAAGGAAACATCATATCCACTCACCAATACACATCTTGCACAAGCTGGGCTGAGCCACTTCCAGCCCAGTCTTGCTAAGAGGATGTCCCACGGGTACCACTGTAAGGAAATAACTTTTGGGATTAAACAAAAACTCTAATTCTGGTTTTCCTTTTTTTTTTTTTCTTCTTGTTCTTTTAATAAGTTGATGCAAACAAGCACTTAAAAAAATTTAGCTTTGAGAAGCACTTAACCCACATTGAAATTAGTGATAATAAGCATCTGACTCTCTACCTTGGCATTCTGTTTGAATTCCAGTTGTAATAATGCCTTCAAAAATCTGGTCCTAAGTGAATAAATATAATGTTCTGTCTTTTTAACAATATACCATTCTACTGCCTTCAAATCTGCTCTGGAGAAAGCTTTGTCTCTTTTCTGTGAGCAGATCAAACCTTCTGGATTCTGAATACAGTTCAGGTTGAGCAAACAATATGAATACATGTTTAGTAATATTCTGTTTTATTTGTACATTTGGTACAAGTAAAACAGAATATTACTAAATATGTGCTCTGGAGCCTGGGGTACTTGCTTATAGATTACTTTGAGATCAGCTTGGTATTTTTGATGAAAATGAGTTTGCATCAACATTTATCCTTTCCAGCTTTAAACATAACAGTGGGGCTCATGAGAACAGAAACCAAAACTTTGCAAATGTTAAAGGAATAAAGCATCTGGCAGAGACTTTTAACATGCTTAGAAAGAACATATCCCACTGGACATGACCATTTTGTTGCTGGGGAAAAAAAATGTTAATTCTTCTTTTAAGACATTTCATAAGATTGTAGACTTGTAATAGTGAAAAACTAAGACTTGTTCAAATATACAGTTAAGAACAGAATCATAGAATCATTGAACTTGGAAAAGACCTCCAAAATCGTCAACTCCAACCTCATATAATCATACAGTTCAAAAAGAGTTCAAGCCATGCCAACCCAGAACATATTCTCTGTATCCATAACAGACCACTTCCTCCAGGTAGAGATATTCCCCCTTCACCTGAAAGCAGAAATCAAATTCCTTTCATCTGCTACTTCCTCCTCAAACCCTTAACTTGTGGTCTCTGTGATCCACACCAATGGATGTGGAGAGAAGGTCGGAGGGACTCAATAGTTCACCCTTTTCAGATTCCCCAGAGCATTCCTTGAAGGGTCAAGATTTATATAGGGGTGCTATTTGCCCTTCTCCTCTTGGACCACATTTCTGGAGAAGAGAATTTTCAGCTCAAAAGGACATTTGAGGTAAAAAAAGCTTCTCTCTTCTCCTGAAGTGCAGAGTACAAAATACAGGGTAACTGGAGAGTGGTCTAGAGAGAGCCCAGTGTGAGAAATGGCTGATTTGTTACCCATGCTCTTTGTATTCTTCTTTCCTAGTGTAAAGGAAAACTGTCAATCCAATAATCACAAAAACTTGAAGCTTGCATTTTTATTTTAAGATCTTCTAAAACTACCATTATTGTTATTATTGCCATGGTAATACTGGTCAAAGGTTTTGGTAACTGTGGCTGGATGTTTTTCAGTGCTGCAGACCATAAAAGAAAGGATGAGAATCATGCAAATTACTTTATGCCCATCAGCAGCGCTGTAACTACTGCTCTTGGTGGTATCTGCACAGGAAGGCTGTAAGGTAAGATTAAGTGGAGAAATACACAATGGAGAAAAAAAAAAAGTTACAAAATAGTTATTAGAAGGACATTATACACTTTTATTTTTTTTGTAAGCTCTGATTTTAATTAATTCACATGAACAAGAAATATTAATTACTAATTACTAACAAGTCAGTTGCTATATCGTGGGCTTTATAAATCTTCCATTGAAATTGTGTCCCAGATAATTCTTCAAAACTTCAAACATGATTTGAGAATTAAGTAGCATTGATGAAAATCTATTTGGAGAATTTTTCTACTGAGTCCCTTTAGAATTGCTAAATATCTTTTTTGGGCAAAAAACAACAAAACTTCATAACATTGGGCAGAACAGGTATGTGAAGGTTATTGAGGAGTAAAAGCTCAGTAATCAGCACACTCAGTAATTCACTGCCTTCTAATTAGTGAGAGAACAGGTTTGTGAATAGATATTCCTGGGAAACAGGAGAAGTGGCATGGATCTATGGAATGGACTCATTTGTGTATTATTTAAATAGTGTGGACTACTCATTTACTTCAGGGTCTGTGTCAAACTATTACCATCCCTTCTCTATGTGCATGCAAACTATAGATACATATATGACTAGAGGGAAAAAAGGAAAAAAAAATAGAAATTAAATATATTTTGCATATATAATTCATCACAAAAAAAAATCCTAATTCGACAATCATTTATGAATATAAGTAGAGCAAACCATTGGACTGGGACTAGAGTTGGCTGAAATTTATAAATGTATTTTAAAAACAATTTTTGGACGAAGAGAGTACTGGGAAACATCAGTGTTTGAAAGCTTCTTTTCCAAAGAAAAAAACAGGGTTCTTCATAATACTATAACCAAAACTGTTATCAAAACTTCTATTGAAGCAGATGGTGACTTTACCTTTCCTGATTGTAATTTCATTTGTGATTAAGCATATAGAATTTACAGTTATTTTTTGATTTTACCATATTTCAATAGGAACAGAGAGGTATTGGTAAGTTTTTGTTCATGTTCTGAAAGAATTAATATAACAAAATTTATTGTAATTTAAAAGTTTTTCAAGATAATAAAGAATTAAAATCAGTGGGGAAAAAACGACCACTATGATAAAATAGAAAGGTAAAAAGCAAAAATCTGTATTTCCTTCTTAAAAATGAAGCCTCTTTTTATAGGGCTGAAACTATAACTGATGCCAATTTCATTCTTAATTCTGACATTAATATCTTGCATGTTGTGAAAAAGTAATTGGTTGATGTGTGTTGAAGAAGCAGTTTGTGATCATACTAAATGTCTTGTAAAGCTAAAATATTGAATTAATTCATCAAATCTTCATCAGTTCTGCTGGAAAATTTGTGGAAAACAGTAATATTTGATGTCAGGTGAAATGCAACTAAACCTTATTGTGTTTCAGAGCTCTGAAGTTCCAGAGAGTAAGGAGCTCAACACGTTTTTGGAGAGTGATAATTTAACACTAAGCTGAAGTCTCCCTGATGAACAAAGAAGGTTGGTTCCACACCAAACCCCTGGTGACAAACCATCTGAAACTACCAGTGCTGACTCTTCTGACTGAAGGAAACCCAGACCTCTCCCAGAAGCCACAATCTACCTGGAAGGAGCAGGGAGCGTTGGCACTTGGCGCCTGCACTGGCGCAGAGTGTCGAAACAGCACAGCGCTGCTGACAGCGGCCGAGCTGAAATCTCCCTGATGAACAAAGAAGAAGGCTGGTTCCACACCAAACCCCTGGTGACAAACCATCTGAAACTACCAGTGCTGCCTCTTCTGACTGAAGGAAACCCAAACCTCTCCCAGAGCCCACAATCTACCTGGAAGGAGCAGGGAGCGTTGGCACTTGGCGCTGGCGCAGAGTGTTGGAACAGCACAGCGCTGCTGACAGTGGCCAAGCTGAAATTCTCCTGACGAACAAAGAAGGTTGGTTCCACACCAAATCCCTGGTGACAACTCATCTGAAACTACCAGTGCTGCCTCTTCCGACTGAAGAAAACCCAAATCTCTCCCAGAGGGCACAATCTACCTGGAAGGAGCAGGGAGCGTTGGCACTTGGCACGCGGAGTGTCGAAACAGCACAGCGCTGCTGACAGCGGCCATCTGCTCCCGACATCCAGGTTCCACTGAAGGTCAGTGTGGGGACAGCCCTGCTTCCCAGCCCTGTGCTCCGAGTGACACAGCTACACTCACCTTTTCTCTGTCCCCGGGGCGTGAACGGGTTTTATGCCGTGAAATTCGATGGAATTTCTGTTCGATTCCTCCTCTCCGGCCGTGGGGATGTCTTGGTCTGTGCTGAAATGTTTGCATTAAACAAGAAAAACAGTATTTTGTGTAATGCACTGAGAACTGAAGTCTCCACACTGTTAAATTCATCTTTTATGAAAAATGAAAAGTTCCTAATATAAGCAGCAAGTCATATGTTTGGGGTTTTTTCAGCTAAGCAGAGTTATTTTGATTTCTTCTAACTACTAGTTTTGTTTTCCATTCAGCCCCCTCATATGTCTTTGTGATTAACACTAAATGCTGTGATAAAAAATAATTTAAACATTTTATTTGTCTTATAATTTTATAATTTGCATCATTCTTTCATTCCAGTAAAAATACTGATTGCTGAATTTTTTTCTAAAAAAACACAGGAATCAAGGAAAATATTTTGCTCTTTATTATTAAAAATTATTACTTTTACTTCCCATTTTTTATATTTAAATAAGACCTATCAAGAAATAATAAAGAGATGAGGTAGACTGAAGTACCAAGTAGTGATCTCTACATTTAGCACAAACTCTCTGTATGAGTTTATTCACAATTTTACTGTGTTCCCATCAGTGAAAAAGGATCAATATTGGGTATCTAGTGTTAGACTTCCAACATTCAATATCTGATCATGCGCAAAAGAGGACCCATCCCATGTATGGAGCCAAGAATTCATTGTGTGTCCAATTTGTGCTTAAAGCAACTAATAGTTCTGGTTGGAAAAGGAAGCTTTATTAATAATGTAAATTAAACCATTAAATGGGAAAACCTGCTGATTACATACTGCTTTTGCCTGGTGCCATGCCCCTAGGTGCCTTCCTGGCCACAAGGTTGACACCAGGACAGGTGGGAGTTGCATCAAAGTGCCATTTTTCCAAATTCATGTCCACAAGGATGCATCCCTTGTGGCATGTCCCTGCCTCCTCATGCTTGGGTTAGCTTTGTTCATCTGTCCAAAAGTACAGCCAGGCATGTTTTGGAATAAGAAAAAAATGAAAAAAAAAAACCTGTTAAGAAGTGGAAGACAAGCAGAGAAAATTAAGCATGTTTCTGTTAAATACAATAAATGAACCATGCATCACCAAGAAACCTAAAATTCCTTGGAACCCTGGAATAGAGCCACCCTGATGAGAGAGGTGAGTACTTGTGTCTAAAGCCAAAAGCAAGCTTTCAGACCCTAACTTTGTATTTACCCCTTCAGCTGTTTAATTCTTTAATTCTCCTCATTCTCTTCATGATGTTGGAAAACTAGAGCTGGATTTAAATTTAGGGATAACCATGTATAGACTTTGTATTAACGGGAGCAGAAAGAGAAATGGAAAATATTCCAGTACTTTTGGAGGGCTAATGAGTCACATGCAAATAATCTCAATCCAGAACAAATAACCAAAGCATGCCTATACCTTGAAGAACAAAATCATGTGTTTTTTTAATTGACTTTTCTTGTGAGTTTTCTCCTTCCAAAAATGAAAGAAAAGACAACTTAGACTTTGCAAGGCTTAGAAAGCACTGATAGCCCCATGGCATCTTATAAAATAGTCATCAGAAGTGTTCCCACAGTGTTAGCACTGAATTAAAATGAATTTCTGAGAGATTCATCAATTTAACAAGTCAGATCAATTTAGTAGAACTGTTTTATGGCTTCCAGTATCCTTGTAGGAACTTTCTATTTTAACTAATTGCTGCATCATTTGCTAAATGGAAAGGATTCATTCTCAGATGGGAACACTTCCATTATCAAAAATATTCATTAACTGTAATTTTCCTAGCAAGTGAATTCCTAAAGTTCCATTTCTGAGAAATGAATTTTAAAATTCTTGTGACCATTTGTTACTGATACTCTTGATGGCATCAATCCAAGAGGAAAAAAAAATACCATTGACTTACACTGTCAATCTAATGGAGTAAGATAGGATGTGGATTGAATTTTGGTTCTATATACTTTTTAATCTCGAAAATAAAATAACCTAGTAGACTAAAGTTAATGTAGAAGTGATTCTAGAGAATATTGTTCAAATTTTGAGTATTGATTTATTCATCAACAAATGATTGCTTTCCCCTAAAGCATGAATTAAACTTTTATTTTCAACCACAGCACACTGTAACACTCAAATTTTAGCATAAATATTATTTTAATTCTATTATGAGCTACAAATTTTCTATTCTTAAGAACCTAAGAGGAAAAGCATTTCATTTGGTCACAAGTAGATCAATTTAGTGACTTCTTACTTGCAGTTGTTACTTGTGGCTACCTAGGGATGCATATGAGGAGAAGAAAATGGCGACACAGGCTCCATATAGTCTCCTATCCCCTGAAAAGCTACAGTTCAAGGGATATTCCTGAGACAGGAAAATATTTCTACTATTTTTAATGACCCTCAACTGGGTTTTTCCCTTGATGAAGTTGTTAGGTTGGTTTCAAATCTATATTGGCATTTAGCACTCAGAGCATTCTGCACAAAAACTCCTACAGCTTAATTGATCATTACATGAAGAACTAGTTCCTTGTACTGAACATGTTCTCTCCTCATTTCTTTTGATGAGTCCTAGCCATGTCTCCTAAAGCAATGTAAAATATTCACATAAATTAAGACTTACCAAGTCATTTTTTTCCTAATATTTTAGTGAAGGTGTGTTATTTCTATTTTTCAACTGGATAGAGAAGTGTCTGCCTTATCTAACAGAGGAAAAATTCCTCTGTTAGATTTCTTTAACAAAGGAAAAATTCCTTCCTTTTGTAAACATTAAACAAAAGGAAGTTCACCATGTCTCTAGACTTTCAAGTTCCCAAGCACTTTTACCAGAAGCACCCAAAATTATATGGATCCACATGGAATGAACATAACAGTCATCAGTTGGTTTATAACTCTGACAGCAACTTCATGCAAATTTCATTTCATAATACCAAACATGATTTTGCTAGCTTGTTCTTTATACATCAGAGTCCACATGGAGGGTCAAAAATTTTTGTTTTCTTAAAAGATATATACTAAATCATGACTTAAAAAGAAAAAGCTATATTGGAAACATAACATGTCTCAAAAATTAGGAGGAAAATGGTGACAAAAACCCCACAGGAACTTGTGATTCATTTTTATTTTTCTGTGAAGAAGATAAACACTTTTAAAATGAAGTAGTCTGGATAAAATTTCAAAATAAATGACAGTGAAAAGGAGACTACCATGGGTAGTTATAGGAAGGCACATTCAAAATGTTCTAGTGTTTTGTTCTCCAAATATGATCACAGCTTTCATAGCAATTACTTTTTGAATAGTAATTTTGACATTCATTGGTTAAGCATACGTAATTTCTACCTTCTTTTGAACATATTCCCCACGAACCACATCACATGAATATTTGTTCAGTGCTTCTGCTAAAAATCATCTCAATCATTGCTCCATCTAGAGCAATCTAAAGTGAATTTTCCCATTCCAACATTTCCCTCATGCTTTGGCTCTGACCACTCTTTTTTACAGTAACTCTCTGTTCTAAACACCAGGTGTGTCTGACTCAGTTCCTTCTGTAAAAAAGGCAGCAATCAAAATCAGACACATCACAAAGGGATTTACAAGAATTTGGCCAAAAATTTTGTCTGGTGAGTGAGGAAAATATTTCAGTATCTTTTTCTGCAACAGATTTTTTTATGCTTTTCCCCCCACCTCCTACTATCTCTAGAGTAAAAATTTAAAGTACATTCTGGGAGATTTTGACCTACATGTAACCATTTTGAATTTAGGGAAAAATGTCCAAATTGTTCTAAACTTTCATCTCAGCATGGTCTCCTACTGAACACCACGTCTCAACTATTTTTCCTTCCACAATCTGAATAATTTCATTCTCTCCTAGCACGAGTTTTGGGTTCAATTTCTGTGTTGAAAAGGTATTTGGCAAAAGCTCTAAGGGACTGTAAAGAATCAATAAATAACAGAGCTGAAAGCTCAGACCAAATTGAAAGAAGATCTGGATGTTTAAAGAGGGAGGTCATAGCAGGCAGTAAGCATGGTAAGGGCCTCTTGGTGCATTTAGAAGAAGCTGAGGCTGTGTGTAAAAGTGTTGGATTTTGATCCACTGGTCAGCTTCTCATTCCAGACCCATTTATTGTGGTGCTGCTTCTCTGCTTCATCACCGTGACAGAGCACTGACCATCAACTTCAGTCACACTCCCATGAAAACCTGACAGAAATACAGAGTTGTTGGAAATACAATCGCTGCTTCCAGCTCCATCAGTTTGACTGTTGTTCCAATTCCATTAAAAACTGGTATTACAGAAAAAGAAAAAAAAAACCCTTCCACAAAACTGTTAAACCCAAAATATTTGAAAGCCAAAGTTTCCTATTCAACTGTGTGTAGATGAATGTAGGTGGAAAATTGTTTTCTCTTCTTCTTTTTAGATTTTCCAATCTATTTCAAAAACCATTTTAATGGAATCTCTCTTTCATTTTTTCCTCTACCATTTATTTTTGCTTTCAAAAACTTGGATATAAGTTAACACAGATAAACAATAATCTTTCATTTCTCATGTCCCTGAACACAATTCTCTCAAACATATACTTTATTATTTTCTACCTTGTTATAAAAACCCCTCTATTCTTATTGTGTTTTACTTTTTTTTCCACTATAATTTCAAATTTTGCTGAAACAGATTGCACACAATTGGATTGAGCTTGACAGATGTTTAAATTGGACACATATGTCTAAAGCATTTAAGGTATTGCTCATTAAAGCTATACATATGCCTGGGAGATTTCATGGATCATGGTTTAATGATAGTTTCTCTCACTCTCAATGAAGTCAGTAATAGCACTTAAACACAAGGTCAAGAGGCACTGATAATATTCACTGCCCTGTTTGCTTTTTTCATCTTTTCCCCTTTTTTGGAATGAGTTCTTGTACAATGTCCCCTCATTCTCTCCAAGAGTTCAGACATAATTACATATGCACAGAAACGATTACAAATCCATGCTATCCTTCTGCCTCATTAGTCAGAAATCTGAGAGGGAAATGCCACTACTAATACGGCTTAAAACTCACTTGGCTTGATTTTTGTCAAGTTTTAATCCTGTTACTTCAAGTGATTATTAATTAGCATTGCATGTAGTAATAACTCTCGCATAAATAATAAAATGCAGCTGTTTGTGACCTTCTGAAACACATCAACTCTCCTAAATTAGGTTCTCAGTTATTATGTATGCTATTAACTTTGATTTTTCTTGCTAAATCACTCATTAAAATTTATTTTATATTACCATAGCACTGCCAATCATCCCAAAAATTAGGTTTTTTTCCAAAAAGAGCAGTTGTGGCCATGTTTCCTGTCAATGTGGTTTATTGTTTACATACTAATTGTCCCTTCAGGCTGTTGCTCTAATCAATATCTAAGATTAATAAAAACGTATGGAGAAAGTTTTGTCCTAACCAGCCTAAATCATGAACAATGTAATAAAGGAAATTTTAACATTAATAGTTGTCTTTGGTATATTGAACTGCAGTTGAAGAGCGCAAAGTGAATTAACCACAAAGATTTCAATCTTATCAGGTCTTCAGCATCATTAAAATAAACAATAAATCCCCTCTTCTTCAAGTGCATACTGAGAAACTGTCCACAACTTCAGACTTATTGTCACTTCAGACTTATTGTCACCTCAAACCAATGCTGGTCTCTGAGCCAACCATTAGCCCATGGTTAACACAGCAGTTAACCAAAGGAAAACCAAATCTCCTTGGGAGCTGAAAGGAGAAAATGCAGAGTACTTACCAATTTTTGATTTTTTGGACACTGTTTTCTCATGTAAATTTAAGAATTCTTTTTTTTTTTTCTAAATGGTGAAATGTTATCATAGCCAGTCCTTGCCTTGCAAGCATTTCCTTTACCTTCCTTTTCAGCTGACCAACATTTTGATTGACCCTCTCCCCATTTGCAAAATCAGATACAAGTACATGAACAATGTAATAAAGGAAAAAGTTAACATTAATAGTTGTCTTTAGCATACTGAACTGCAGTTGAAGAGTGCAAAGTGAATTAACCACAAAGTTTGCAGCATTACCAGGTCTTCAGCATCATTAAAATCTGTAACAATAAACCCCCTCTTCTACAAGTGCATTCTAAGAAATTGTCCACCACTTCAGACTTATTGCCACTCCTAACCAATGTTTATCTCTGAGCTAACCATTAGCCCATGGTTAGCGCAGCAGTTAACCAAAGGAAAACCAAATCTCCTTGGGAACTGCAAGGAGAAAAATGCAGAGTACTTACCACTTTATATTTTTTGGACACTGTTTTCTCCTGTAATTTTAGGAATTCCTTTTTTTCTAAATGGTGAAATGTTATCATAGTTAGTCTTGGCCTTGCAAGCATTTCCTTTACCTTCCTATTCAGCCCACCACCATTTTGATTGACCCTCTCTCCATTTGCAGAATCAGATACAAGTGCTATCAAATCTCTTGATGAGTGAAGGTGACAACCCTTTCCACAACTGGCAACAAAGACCTCTGTTTTGTGTCATCACATCACACAAAACACAGCAGTAAAAATGCTGAAGAAATTCCCATGCCTCCATGATACATTCACTAGACCAGTTTGCTCAGGGGCCCCGTTCAACCCAGCCTTGAACACTTCCAGGGATGGGGAATCCACAATTTCCCTAAGCAACCTCTTCCAATGCCTCACCCTAACAGTGAAGAATTTCTTCCTAATATGTAAACCAAACCTGTTCTCTTTCAGCTTGAAACCATTCCCCCTTGTCCTATCACTATGTATCCTTATAAAAGTCCCTCACCAACTTTTCTGTAGCCCCTTTAGGCACTGGAAGGTGCTGTGGGGTCTCCCCAGAGCCTTTTCTTTCCAAGCTGAACAACTCCAGCTCCTGTGTCCATAGCAGAGGTGTGCCAACTTCTGTCATTCCTTGTGGCGCCCCTCCCTGCTCACACCTGCAGCTCCACATCCTTCCAGTGCTGGGGGCTGTCACTGACATATTTTCTGAAAATTTCCTTCGCCAGGATTTCTTCTCCTGGGAAGCTTCAGCTTCTCCATGTTTGCTCCTCCCTTATGTGATTTGGAGAATCGTTTACCCAGCATGTGAATTGTTTTTAATTATTGGCCAATCACAGTCCAGCTGTGTTGGACTCGCTGAGTCGGTCACAGGTTTTTTATTATTATTCAGGTCTAGCCTTCTGGCATCTCCTTTTCTCTTTCTTTAGTGTAGTTTTAGTATATAATTATAATATAATATTATGTGATATAATATAATATAATATGATGTGATATATAATTAATATAATATAATATAATATAATATAATATAGTATAATATAATATAATATAATATAATTAATATAATATAATATAATATAATATAATATATATACATTATATAATATATATAATAGATAATATATAACATATAATATATAACATGTAATATATAATATATAATATATAATATATAATGTATGATAATATATAATATATATAATTTATATTATATTATAATATATTATAATATTATATATTATATTACATTATATTATATTACATTATATAATGTATTATAATATAATGTAATATAGTAAATATACTATAATAAATATATTATATTATATTATATTATATTATATTATATTATATTATCAGCCTTCTGAGAACTTGGAGTCAATTCTCATCTCTCACCTCATCCTGGGGACCCCCACAACACCACCAAAGGGGGTCCCTCAGCTGGACACAATACTTCAGGTAGGGTCTCATGAAAGTGGAAGAGAGGGGCAGAATCACCCCCCTTGGCCTGTTGATTACACTTTTCTTCTGTTCTGTTTAAATAAAAGCTTTAAAGAATTACTAAATTGTGTTATTACTATGGATTTTTAACGTGAATTGGATAACAGCAAAAATATTAAATTATATAATCAAATATCTTTACATGAAAATCATTTGAAGGAACTTTAAGTGTACCACTTTTCCATTTAGGGTCAAAATTTATTATGTTTATGTGATCTGTTCCACAAAAGTCTCTGTGGGTTTAGGATGGAAATAGGGATAGTCTGATGCTTGACTTCAGTCTCAGAACCTGACTTTTAGCATTCTTACAAGACAGCAATTGCTGACTGCTATTAATTAGGTATCCTGGGTTTTGGAATGCTTCCAGTCTGAAAGCTGGTCTGCTCAGGATCATTAATGAGGTCCCAATTATCCTGCTGGGGGGCAAGTGTGAGGAATGGAGTCACACAGGCTCCACCTTCAGGATGTTACAGAATTTAATGGACTGTGTGAGTTAAGTAAAATCTTTTCACTCTCCTAGGGACAGATGGAAAGGTTTGAGTGATTCAGGTAAAAGCTTCAATCCTGTCAGCTGCACCGCAATTCAAAAGATAACAAAAGCAAAAAAAAAAATTAATGCTATGCAAATGAGTATTATATATTATGCATTATATTATTATGTATTATTATGCATTATATATTATCACATGTATTATGAGATTTCTTTTCATGTAAAAAATCCTTCAAACTTGCCCTATATCATAGCCAATGGCCACATTCTCAGTATGTTCTGTTTCTTTAGAGGGTCAATCCTTTCTTTATTTTTTATCTTAAACCAGATAAAAATATCTTTCTCTTCCCCAAATCTACTGTTTTATTCACTTAGCAATGAAACAAAAAATCATTATTAATGAGCCACGGGGCCAGGTTGTTGTTCTGAATCTGCTCCTTTACAGCTCTGTACTGTTATTTTTACACTTACAATAGATTTTTTCTAGCAGGTGATGCTTGGGAGACTTTGAATAAGATAATGGTCAAGTTGAGAAATTATGATTAATCCTATCCAAAATATTCTGGTAAAAAACACAATAGAGACCCTTAGGACAAAATTCAAAAAACAAACAAAAGTAATAAATTATTTGTTTTTGTTCTGAAAATGTATTTCTGCAACTTCAAAACACGGTCTTTGAAACTTTTTCTCCTGAATCTGCCCCATTATTATTCCAGTGCCAATAGTGAATGTAACAATCTGCTTCTTGTAAGTCATTCTGCTCCCAAAGACACCCATGTGATAAAGAAATGTTCAAAATGGCAGATATTGGTGAGAAAAGCTTTGTTAAACAGCTGACTTGAGATTTTAAGTAGCCAGGTAAGAATTTTAAGTAGAAAAGTCAATATTCAGGGTAACATTTTGTTGTCTTGCATATTTTTTGAATCAAAAAGGAAATCACTATAAAAGAAGTAAAATAATAAATTTAACATATTTGTCAGAAGATAGCAGTAGAAAAATTAATAATACTGCAAGCAATGATAGATAATCTATTATGAGAGATAACCTATTATCATAGATAATATATTTTATTATTGGGCAACAGCACTGGGGGCAACAGAGATTTCAAAATCCCAGGGCCAGTTTATCTAAGCTCCTGATCTTTCCTTATCTGCTGCACAGCCTCTCAATCCCATCTCTCACCTGCCATACCCAAAGTTCTGAAAGGCATCAGTGGATTTCTCAGACAAACTGGCCTGGGAAGATTATCTGTTGATAGTTTCAGTTTCAGGCACAGATTTTTCTTTTCATCATTGGCAGGTCATGAGAGCAGCCACTTCTTAGTTGTATGGGTAAGTACATAGGGCTTAAAGAAAAAATTAAAAAGAAAGGAAAAGCACTATCCTGGTACTGCAGCAAGTTTATTTCATTTGGCAGGTTTTAATTTTGCCCATAGCTTTTCTGAAATATATGAGAGTCTGATTCATTAAAATAATAAATTATTTAAATTTGTCTAACATCACTGTAATATGCCAGTATTAAAAAAAAGCCTAATAACCCAAGAAATTATTTTATGGCATTTATGCACAGCAAGTAGATATTCAAATACCAACTAAGCAAAAAAAAAATTGACCACTGAGGGAATGAACCTGGACTTGTCCAACAGCTCTGACATGTTCTGAAGCATCCAGAGAAAATACTGACAATATTGATCCAAGTGTGCTGATATGTTGTGAAAAATCTAGAACATAGCAAACAGATTCATAACCCAGAGAGAAGGAAAATATAACTACAGATTGGTCAGTTTTGGCCAATGCTTCTATTATCATTTTTGTAGAAAGCTGTAGAAACAATTCCTTTTAAAAAGGCTTCCAGTGCTTAAAGCACTTTTATAGCTCTTAAAATCTACATCTTGCTGTACTCTGATGATGAGGATAATGAATAGTCTCAAACCATGTCAAAATAACTGCACTTTAAGTCTTCACATAAAGAGAGGAGGAGTAAATCAATTTTTAATTTTCTAAAGGATGGCATCAAATTTGTGAAAGAATATAAAGCAAGAGTACTTTCTTTATATCTTTACAATCTTCAGGACTGTGCTGAAAAAAGTTAGGGAATATTTTTTTCATTCTGTATTCATTATAAACCACGAAATTTCAGTCAGAAATGTGCTCAGTTCTAGCACCAGTTACCTTCTTTTCACCTTTTCTCCCCTGGAGGATGTATCTAAGCCACTCTAAATTTTTTGCCAGCAAAAGCAGGAGAGGTCAAAAAACCTCTTAGGTTGTAGGAAAGGCATTCTTGGCAGCAGGAATCAGAAATATTGGACATAAGAATGAAAGTAAATAGGAAAAGAGATAGACCATTAGAAGATGGGTGCCATTAGAAGAAATCTGTGACACATTTTAAGTTCTATATGTTTAAATAAAGTCATTTTCTAGTTACATTTCTGGGGTTTTTTTTCAAGTAGCTCACAGATTATTTTTTTTTACTAACAGAAACATCACAACATTTTATTGGATATATTCAGTCTTAGATTGCTTGCAAATACCCAAGCCATGCTCAAACCTATCCACATAACTTTTGCATCATTCATGCCAGAAATTCAACACCAGTGTTGCAGAGTGATTATTTTGGCAAGAAAAAAACATGAAATTATTATCCAATTTCTTGAATAGAAGAGTCTTGAACACAAGAATAGATATGCATATGAAATCTTAATAGATAGGAAGCTGACCTAGAAGGAAAAGTAGGATTGACTTCAACAGAATCATTCATTTGATAAAATACTGGCTCAATTTAAATTCTGAATTTGATTTTACAATTGGGTTGGGTGATTCTTGATTAGTATTGATTAGTATGGCCATTGATTATAATTATTATTGATTATGGCCATCCATCCTTACTAATGCCATATTTTTGTTTGTTACTAACAGTAATGAAAGCAATAGGGCCGCACCTTATTTTTATGTTAACTACACAAGAATGTCCTTGAGAAGGTAAATAGGCAAGATGATTTACTTGAGCACTTTGATGCTCCACCAGGAAATTTTCTTGCCTGATGACAGTACCAAGCAGAGGTGCAGGACTGGAGCCTTATTCTCTCTTTATCCTTCCCTTGTCAGTAAGACAGGGAAGCTAATTCTCTCTGGGTCTGTGACATTCTCAGAATGAAAACACCTCAGAACTAATAAGCATCCTGAATTTAGTGTTTGCATTAGCAGGGAGCAGGTTCCCTTTGGTGTTAAGTAATTATAAAGAAATCTGCAAACAGTTGAGTAGCCATGGAGTCTACATCTCTCATTCAAAACAACATTTGAGAATGAGGACAACGTTTTTATATCTCTTTAGAATAATTTCACAACACCATATGTGTGGTGCAGACAACTTTTATGAAAAATTCTTTCTTTAGGATTTTTCTTCCTGAGAAGCTGAGAAGCCTCAGGAACAAAATGCAAACATTGATTATCTGCTGCTGTGGAATGCAACAGGTGCATCTGTGATTGGCCCATGTTGGATGTTTGTAATTAATGGCCAATCACAGCCCAGCTGGCTCGCACAGAGAGCCGAGCCACAAACCTTTGATATCATTCTTTGCTATTCTATTCTTAGCCAGCCTTCTGATGAAATCCTTTCTTCAATTCTTTTAGTATAGTTTTAATGTAATATATATGGTAAAAACAATAAATCAAGCCTTCTGAAACATGGAGTCAGACTCTTGTCTCTTCCCTCATCCTAAGACCCCTGTGAACACCATCACATGTGTGTTACTAAAAGTTTAATAATTGTTTTATGAATTTGTATAATTTTCACTCACTTGATAATAAAGCCAATTATGTCTATGGGATTTTCTGAATACTTAGAGGACTGTCTAAGTTGTGAATTAGCGAATAAGAATTTATTTAGAATTTACTTTTGAGCACAACATTTGCTTATATATCAGTGTGCATCATGCTCTGCTTATGCTATGCTCGCTTAAAAGGTCTAAGATTTTAGCTTCATCCCTTGGTACTCATATGACAAAGTGCAGCTTCTATTTGCACCTGAATGAACGGGAGGCAGTGAGCTGATTATTTCTGACAGTCAGTAAGGTGAGAAGCAAACACACTGACACAAATCGATGCGCAGCACCAAGACGCGAAGAGGAGCAAAAGGCAACCTGCCTGAAACGGCCAGCCAAGGTGCCTTCACCAAATGTGGAGGAAAGGATAGCAGCTTAAAATGTTATTATCAAGTAACCACATGGTCAAATGTGTCAAATAAATCAAAAGCTAGCAGCAAATAAAAAAAATTTACCGTAGGAACCAGGCTGCTTCTTCACGAAGTGACAGTGAAAGATGACACTTAATACAGCATATCTGTTAGTACATGAAGAATGGCAGTTTATTCTAATTTTTTTTTTTATATAGAGTAGCCTTATGTTTCAGCATGCATATTCCTCTGTTTACAGTACCTTGTTTCAAAAGACTGGCTCTATAAATGCAAAGTTTACTCTCTCATTCGAATCATACACTTTGTGTTTATGAAAAATGCTGCTTCTCGCTGTGGTATTACCAGATATGTTAATTTTACTGAGAAAATGTAGCTAAAAAGCAGAATCTCTACTTGAGCATAGAAAAAACAATGAAAATATCCCAAGAAATAAAACTCATGCTGTGTATGTTTCCATCTCTGATAGCTCATAATGCATTTTAACCACAGGAACCTTCCCATCATGTATTAATTATGGTCTCCAAATAAAATCATTATCATTATGTAATGAAAAATGTGAGTAAATTGCTTTTAATATCATGTGCTCTAGAAATTCAAGAGAAGCCATGCAATTTTTGTATTGGAATTTCTCATTATCACATTTGCTCCTACCTGCTGTGGATGTTATTTGGCATTTCTTTTCCCCTCATGACAAACAAACAGAGATTTACAGAAAGGTCTCCCAGAACAGTCCTGCCTGGCTCTTACCTATATTAAAGGATAGTACATCAGCTCTCCAAAAAACGATCTCTATTTTGCCTCTGCTCTCTGGTCTCTCACAAGAGCCTTGGAATTTCTATTTGTGCTCAGTTGCTCTACTTGAGTGGATAAAACAGCTTGGCAAGCAGGGCTCAGTTAAGCACTTCTAGAGCTTTTGCTAAATAAAACTCCCTTTCTTCTGGGAGCCTGCAAAAAGACCACTGAGAGCACTTCTTCCAGCCAATATAATCCAAGTACATATTGACATACCTATGGACAATTTTGGAAAAACCCTTTCTTAGAAATTTGATTATGCACCTCTAAGAATCCCTTGAAGATCCACTGGATGCAGAGTGTTCAGCACATTTAACACAAAACTGAAACCTCAGCTTTGATGCTGTCAAACGTCTCCCAGCAAATGCAAGAAAAAGCGGGTCCTGCAGCAAACATTGATCAAATTTAAATGATTAAATCACACCTTCAGGAAATGTACTGTGCTCAAAAGAGATCATGTGGAGCTGGCAGCACCAATTCCATATGCAGGAATCTCTAGAAGTTAGGACATGCTTGGAGGGGAGGTGAGGAGGCATTTCTGTACACATCAGAAGCCCAGACTGGTCCATAATCAAATTTAGCAATTGACCCATGAGCAAAACAAGATATCCTTAACATGGGGATGTGGGAACACACGAAATAAGAAGGAAAGAATGTGGGGAGGACTTAGTAGTGGATGGGACTGAATTATCTGGAGCATCCTGCATTCCTCTAAACCAGAAAAAGGAGGTACTTGCTGCAGTAAATGAACAGTATTTCTGTCTTGTAAATGGTTCATAGTAAGGTTGACCTTACATGTTTCCTGAGGATGAAACATGAAATATCAGCTTAGACTGCATTCTTTTATGTGAATTTGATCTCCCTGAACACTTTTCCTTATTTACCTTGGCTAAAGGGATTTCTTTTAATCAACTTCCCAACAAATTCATTTATCAGCGTGCATGGGTACAGTCTATGATGCACATAAGTATTTATTCATGAGAGAAACAAACATTCCTCAAGAATCAGAAGAGAGAAATCAAAGCTCTGGATGACTTGAGAAGAGAAAATTCAAATAGGCATTACTGAACTAAAAAATCCTGGGCAAAGAAATTGCACTGATGTCAAACTTCTGAAGAATTTCTCTACAATTTCTCTACCACATACCTGTCTATCTACCCATCCTATAATTCCCTTATTGAAAAATATTCAAGAAAATGTTACCAACTTATTTCCTAAAAGTGTTACTCCATTAATAAAAACACAACTCAAAGAGAAACCATGCAAAATGGGGATCTTTTAATCAACTTCCTGACAAATTCATTTATAAATGTGCATGGGTACACTCTACAATGTACCTGAGCATTTATTCATGAGAGAAACAAACATTCCTCAAGAATCAGAAGAGAGAAATTAAGACTTGAGAAGAAAGATTTCAAATAGGCATTACTGAACTAAAAAACCCTGGACAAAGAAATTTTACTGATGTCAAATTTCTAGAGAATTTCTCTACAATTTCTCTACCATATACCTGTCTATCTACCCATCCTATAATTCCCTTATAGAAAAATATTCAAGAAAATGTTACCAACTTATTTCCTAAAAGTGTTACTCCATTAATAAAAACACAATTCAATAGAAGCCAAGCAAAAGGGAGATCTTTTAATCAACTTCCCTACAAATTCATTTATCAACGTGCATGGGTACACTCTACAACATACCTGAGCATTTATTCATGAGAGAAACAAACATTCCTCAAGAATCTGAAGAGAGAAATCAAGTCTCTGGATGATTTGAGAAGAAAAAATGCCAATAGGCATTACTGAACTGAAAAATCCTGGGCAAAGAAATTTTACTGATGTCAAACTTCTGAAGAATTTCTCTACAATTTCTCTACCACATACCTGTCTACCTACCCATCCTATAATTCCCATATTGAAAAAGATTCAAGAAAATATTACTAATATAACAACTTACTTCCTAAAAGTGTTACTCCATTAATAAAAACACAAGGCTGGGCTCTCAGCCAAGACTGAGTTCCTTTGCCATCAGTCACGGTTGATGTGGAAGGCTCCTACCTGGCAGAAAAATTTGCTAAGTTGGTTTTTTTGGCCCTGTTGGAATACAGGAGGAAATTTGCCACTAACTCCTTTTGGGCCAGCGTGCACTTTAAAATATTGTAAAAGTTTGTCATGCCTAAAAGCCCCCAGTGACATGACACAGCATTATACTCAGTATATCTCTCATCTCCACTGCCTCTGCATCCAGGCACTCTAGGACAGCAGGCACTTGAGAAAGTGTGGCAGTACAGTAAGAAAAAAGGAACTGAAGATCTGACTAGAAGCACAGAAAACAAATGAGCCATGTGAAAAATTCCTCTTTGTCATAACTTTTCAGAATGAAATTAAAGATGAAACACTTGCCTGGCTCTGCTGCAGATGGTTCTGATAAAATATTGTTTTAAGAGAACCTAATCACATGACTAGAGTCATTATAACATAAATTGATTCAGAAGAGATTTATTCAATTTAATAAATTAATTTAATGCTTCTGGCTGTAATTATTATTCTGCATTTATTATGTAGGATTTTTATTAGCTTAATGGTTTTATACATTTATCAGATACTCGCTGAAGAAAATTTCAGTTACTCATAAAGAATCTGAATAAATCAGCAATTACTTTCGTTCTTTTAAATGGTCTTATTATAATGGTTTTCTATTTTGGCTCTTAGCAGTCATGACAAATTTCTTCAGCCTCAGTGAGAAAATATTCCATCCAATATCATCTAAAGCCACAAAACAGATACAACTGATTGCATTGCATTGTAAATCGTGTTTAAATATCTTTATAATACAACAATTCCTCCAGTGGTCTGATGTAATTCAAAAAATTAAGACATTTTTTAAATAAACAAATCATGTTAACAGTTTTAGAATAAACCCTAATGCCTTTACAAACCTTTTCATTTTCATTTTCTCACTATTCTAAAGCATACATCTCTTTTCTGTTGCTACATGTACATGGGGAAACCATGTAAATTTTATTATGGGCCTTTGGCATTTTAAGATTTGCTTTGGCTTCCTTTCAAAATAAGAGTATTTTCAAAGAAAATCTTCACATTTTAAAAAAATTGACTGAAAAATATCCAGGAATTTATAGCAAAACAATAATTTAAAACTGAGGTTATTTATTGAAGGAGCAGCATTCACACTGTAAAAATTCACACAAATTTTGACGTGTACAGCTGATCTCAGCTGAGCTTGGTCAAACTGCTTTGCCTAGGAGGAGTCACTCAGCAAAATGATGTTCTTCAAACACTGCTGTACCCCAGATTTGCATGTCCAAAGAATACAGCTTGCAAGAATTTGGCAAAATTATTTTGTTTGTTTTTTTTTTTTTAAATCAGGCTTGCCTGATAATCTCCCAGGCATCCTATGGAAACCAAGCGAGAGTCTGCAAGATTTTGAAGCTGTGAGAGGAAGAACTGGCAACTCTTTGGTCTCTCTGATCTCCCTATGGTTGTTTTGCATTCAAAAGCAACCTGCCTGTCCATGGATTAACCTTGCCAGTGCATTATTTACTGCTATAGCATGGGAAGGCAAACAGAAGCCACTGGAGTTAACAGAGCTCTTTGCATTTTTAAACTTTGCATTCAGCACACACTCTGTTTTGACTCAAAGTTCTCTAAATTAACTGACAAAAAATGACCTGGAGTTGGCTTTTGTTAAAAGGTGAGTGTGTTCTGAGGAATTCCTTTCTCTTGAGGATGGTTTAGGCTTTACACTTAGAGAATTAAATAGTTCTTTTAGGATGATTTCTATATAGACACAATTTAAATCATTACTATTAGACACAAGTTTTAGGAATATTTCTGACATAAAAATGGATTTGTTTGCATGCAGATGAACTCTGCAGCAATCTCATCCTTTCCAGGTTGCTATTGCTATAGCCAGGATTAATTAATTAGAAATGTTAAAGTTAGGATCAAGGCTTGGACTCGATTCAGAATTCATTAGAAAGCTTGCAGCTCTGGCACACAAATAATTTTGGTTTTCAAACATTAGCGTTATACCAACAATAAGTACTTTAAAAAATCCAAATGGCTTCCAAGGGTAAAAGGAACTACAAGATTTATAATTATAAAAACAGAGAAAGTTCTTCTAGATTGTTCTAGTTAGAATTTTTGTCTATCTGTTTACATTCCCTTTTTTGCATGAGTATACAGTTTTCATAAAGTCATTTCCTTCATTGTGTAGCTCTCCATCTCACTAACAAGAGCAGTTTTAAACTCTCAGTTTTGTGGCTGAATGGTGAAAAATACATCCAAACCAATGTAACCAAGGTAAGAACTACTGGAGATGGCTTCCAAAAAATGCAGCAATTCAGAAAGTCAGAATTTTTAAAGTCTGGATCAGAATTTCATATCGGGAAGTTTTCAAAAAAAAATGTTTCAGTGAGATTCTCTATAAACAAGACAAGAGTCATTGCATATTCCCATATATCCAATGTCAACTTTCCCAAGAATGTGGTGTGAAACACCTCAAAAGACATTTTTTCCACAAGAAGACAAGCACTGATCCACCTTGGAATAAAACTACCTGATAAAATCATAGCATTTTAATTATTACCAAGGAAGAAAAAAATTAGGAAGCTTCAAAAAGAAACAAGGGAACGGGGGAAAATTTGCTTTTTTACAGTGACTGGCTAGCAAGTTTATTAAGATAAATACATTTAAGAGTATAATAAGTTACTATCCATGTGTAACAAAACCCAACAAAAATTAAAATCCCTAGGCTATTGTTTAGATTTTAATGTATCCAGGAAAACCGTGGAAAAAAAATAAAAAATACATTTTCAAGTTTTATTCTTAGAAAACATTAAAGACAAAGGAGAACTACTTGATAGAAAATTCTGAATTCTAAAATGACTTGTGAGAGATGGCAATTTTTGGAAGTTCTGTATACTGTTCTTATAAATCCTTGCCTTTTTTATGAGGTTGAAATTCGATAAGTCTCAATTAAGACTTCTTATTTTTGCCTTGACTGATCATATAACAGTTTTCATGAAAAGGCAGAGCTTTCACTTAGAAGGAAAATATTCTTTACCATTCAAATCAATGTAATTTTAGAAAACAGAAACATATCAAGAATTTTCTGTCTCAGTTTCTTTGGAGCAAGACAGCCAAGAGATAGAAATCACGAAAGGAGGGGTCATAAAATTTACAATTCTTAAATAAAGTTATCTAATTCACAATTTCATGGACATATACATGGTGAAATTTATGATACATTATAACGGACAAATAATAATTATTTCACATTTATTCTTTAATTTCCAAAATGAGAAGGCCTAAAATTTTGTTGAAGTCCTGTAGGGTCACAGTTGCTACTTAAATATACTGCTAGAACCCTTCTATCAAAGCAGCAACTGCACAGATGCCTCAATAAATTATCCCTTGGGTTTGAACAAATGTCATTTCTTCAGTTTAACATAGCATGGCAACCTTTGTCATTTGCATGTTAGCAAAAACCCTAAAAGGGTTGTATCAATAAATATAATATAATATAATATAATATAATATAATATAATATAATATAATATAATATAATATAATATGATATGATATAATATATTGTAATGTAATGT
>JAXCLO010000208.1:7550858-7560907 GCA_035583995.1 Arremon aurantiirostris
ATATAATATAATATAATATAATATAATATTATATTATATTATATTATATTATATTATATTATATTATATTATATTATATATTGTAATGTAATGTAATAATATTGTTTATAATATATATATTTATAACATAATAATATATATAATATTATGTATATTTATAATATAGTAATATATATATGTTATATATAATGTAATATAGTATAAATAATAAATAATAAAGGGTAATAATAATAATATTATATATATGTATATATATAAAATATCACCCTAAAAGGGTAATATTAAAAGAAACTAAGTCATACTTTTTTCATGCTCAGCAATTGCGCCTTAGAATGAAACACCTTGTTCATAGGATGTGATAGGCCTTAAAAAAATCAGAACAGAAAAAAAATAAAAGAAAACAATAAATTAAGACCAAATGATGACTTTCTATTAAATCTGAGTTAACTAAAATGCCAACCATACTGCAGAAGAGCTTACAAGTGTCAGGAGCCAGATTGCACCCCTATATCCTCCTCAGTGGTGCAAATCTGAGCTGAACTATATTTTTAAATAGATTAATATAATTAAGTAAGAATCTGAGCTTTGTTAGCTACTATAATTTGAATATGTGCTGTGTCTTCAGCTGAATTACTCATTTCAACTGGCCTAGATAGAAAAATATTTCATCATGCAGGAGACCTCTGGCTGTTTTTTCATTCTATATGTTTTTTATTCTTAGCATGTCCCTAAATATTTTCTCTACTTTACCTTTATCCACTATATAGTAACATAGCACAAATTTCTTCCTACAGTTTTATTATTGCACAATATTTCAGTTAAAAAGATTAGGCTTGTATCCTCTGGCAAGGAGAATTGCTGGTTTTATGAAATATTATCCATCAACTTAGATAAATTTGTTCATTTTGCAAAGTTCTCTTTGCAAAAGAGTTGAACCACATGCATTTATGCTCTGTCCTAAATCATTTTTCAGCACATTAATACATGGCTTGCTGTTTTTCAGCATTCTTATGGAAATTATTATTAACTGTGTGTTTGTTTTCTTTTTATATTCATTGATGCTTAGCCCCCAAAGTTGGTAAAAATCCCAGGAAACCAGGTGGTTGGTAAATAAAAGTAGACAAAATTTCTACACATAATTATTGCTCCTTCTTTTTGGACCTTGTTTTAACGTGTAATCAATTAACATAGTCCATGACATGTGCAGTATTTGGAATTTTTTGAACCTGGAACTATTACTGGAGCAGCATTTCATGATGCGATCAAAATGATCAGAAGCTCTCCATCCTCAAGAGGAATCCTTGAGAGCAGAATTTTTAGTCCTGCATATATCCAGATTTAGAATCCTAATCTAAGTGCTTAGGTCTCTAAAATGGAATGACAAAAAGGTTAAAATGTCTTTACATAAATATGATATGAACTCCTGTGTCTAATAATGACAAAAAACTGCTTCTTCATGTGGAGCCTGTGATGGATCTGGACTTGTCCTGCTAATCAGTTTTGGTCTGCTAGGCACTTACTGTCATCCTTCAAATTCAATAATGAGGTTAAGAGGGCTAGCAGGGCTGAGAAATGACTGCTGCCGTTCATCTCAGGTGCAGAGCCAGCTTTTAAATGGGAAAAATTACTGTGGGAATCACCACTTTGGAGGGATCATTTTACACCCAGCTTTTCTTACTCTTATCTCCATTCCTCAGCCACAAAACAGTGTGTTTTGCACTCACAAATTCAACACCTGAGAAACCTCAACATGTCTTCCCAACAGGCATCCTCAGGAAAATTTTAAATATTGAATAATCATCATACATCAATTATCTTGAGGAAGGCCAAAGGAACAAAGCCACATGGAGGGGTTTCCATTTTTCTTTTGCTAACATTTCCAAACTCCTGATGGCTTCTGGATAATTAGGCCTTTGGAATTTTAATTTAGAGCTGATCTAAAGTGTTTCTCTAAGACATTAATCTATAACAGATTATTTCTTTGTAAACCAAATCACAAAACTTATCTGGTTGGATTCTTTGGTCTCTTTCTTAAGAAAATCTGAAGCAATACATAAAAATGGGTCAAAAAGTTTTTGTGATCCAGATTTGAAAGCAGAAAATACCATAAAAAATGAGCACATTTGAAACCTGAGTAATATATCCCCTATGAGGTCAAAAAAACAAAGTGCAAAGAACTGTAGCAACTGCTACCTCTTAAGGAATTCACCTCTAGATTGTCAGATTCACTCTCAAAACTCATGGACATCAACTTTTCAGCATCCTTTTTACCAGCCTGTCATCCACAAGAATATCTTTGTGTCCTACAGCTTTCCTTAAACCACTAGACCTCCATAGCACTTGTTTATTTAATTTATTTATTGGTTTATTTAATTTATTTATTAGTGCCCAAATAAATAAATAAAATACAGCAGGTACATTGGCAGAACGGTTCTGTTGCGTTCAGACAAGAGGCTCAAGTATGAAGGAGCTTATTGGTAATTTCGTAAATTATAGATATAAATAAGACCAGCATGTAATAAAACTATTTTCAGTCTCACATGGGTAAATGTGGCATGAAAATGAAATGAAGAGTAAATGTATTTACCTTTTCTGATGTCTTACTACATAATTTATTAGGCTGATGCTGTTCATTATATTTTATACTCCAATATCTTTCTATGTGAATTCTCTAACAGTATCAAATGAAGAAAATTTCTTTGTAAATTAATAATTTCAGAGTTCAGCATTAATATTCAAATCAAATATGGTGCTATTGTGGGACTTCAGGGAAAAAAAAGACTTTTATGCTGAGCACAATGAAGGATTGATAGGCATTTCTGTTATCTCATTCATTAGTCATTCTGGACAGTTCAGACAAGTTGTTACCTACAATAATGGAGAGCATTTTACTTTTAAAAGGTTGACTTAAAGTCTATTTTATACTGAACTGAATAAAACTGTTTATTTATATATTTATTGATTGTGACATAATAGATATTTGCATTTTTTTTTTCCTAAAAGAATAATTAATATTTGTAAAGCTGTAAGCCTGACATAAGATGTGATGAGAAGAATATTCCATGGCAGGATGACCAACTAGGTTAAGCTGTATAATAGTCTAATAAATTTACATTAAATTTCAGAAATTCATAAAGCAGGCAGGAAAGAGGAGAATTCTTATGACTGTCTTTGTAAATCTTTTACTTTTCTCCTCTCTCTAGCACTTCTCTGCATTATTCCCCTTCTGAATTTAAACCCACATCTGGTTTGTTCCTTCAGAGACATCTTCCAAATTTCTTCATTGATAGTGTCAGTCTATAAAGTCAAGCACAGGTGATCTATCACTAGCACAGGAACTGTATCAATCTTACACATTATTTGGCAAGCTCTGAGCAGCCACATCCAAACTTTCACACTTTCATAGTGGAGAATAACATCACAAAAACAAACAAAAAAAAAAGTTTAACAATTATCAAGTTGCTGACCGCCCTCTGATTTTTTCAATGGAGAAATTTTTTCAATTTCTCTTCATAAAATAGCAACAAACCCCAAACTGTCAGCAAATATTTATTCATTATGTTTTTTTCTGTCCTCGGAATTTTTCTAGGCTGTCTTGTTGAAAACACATATAAATGCAAAATATGTGTTCAATGAATTTATATGTTAATCCAACCAAACATTTCAAGAAAAAAACTAAATTCTCATGAAACATCATTATGAAAAAAAATATGTTTGTTCTGCATTAAAAATAGTTTCATAGGAAGAAAAACAAACTGTGAAGATTCTAAATATTCATGTTCATCTAAATTATTATAGCATCAGTAATGTCTTAACACTATTAATAACTTCCTGTTTGCAAACCAACACCCAAATCACTCGGTCATAAGTGAGTGAATCAGCAGATTTAGATGGATGGCAGCATAAATTCTGGGATGCAGTGAGCAGGTTTGGGGAACACTGGCTGAATCTGACTCCTTGCCTTGAATTTCTCCTCTACCTGGCTCTCCACCCTTTGCTGCTAGATTTCATCCATTCAGGCCCTCATGCCAAAGCCATCTATTTCATATCCCACATCTCACACTGCCTCCTGAATTTCTGAAGAATTCACTGGACCTTTGTTTCGAGTTTCTGTTCAGGCAGACATGTGGAAGCTGAATGCCCTTGCCACTGTGCATTAACCAGCAAACCAAGCCATCAGATATTCTGTTTGTGGGCAGGAGGCAGGATGAATGTTTAATAATTAGCTGCTTTGGCTCAGCAGTAATTCCCCTGTGACTTTAAAAGCTTGAGCTGTGAACTCTGCTCTTTAAGATGAGGCCCACATTTTATCACTGCAAACAAACTTGGTATGATAATTAAAACCTTGGAGAAAATGTTCCTACAACTTTTTTGAGCGTGCACAGATTTCCTCCAGTCCTTTTGGCTTGGCTCTGTGGGTGCAGGCGTGTGCAGGCATGCACAAACACTGATGAGAAATAAAAAGGGATGCCCCTGAAAATCAGAGCCTTTTCTGTGTGCTTGGATTCACACTCAGAACAACAGGAAGACAACAAGAGTCACCCCTCTGCTGGATGCACCAGCTGGAATGATTCAGCAGCATGAGGAAACCTCTATAATTTACAGGGGTGTGGGGTAGGGATGGTGACATCTTCTCCAGGTAAGCAGGCCTGAGGCAATGCCCTCCTGCTTTTTGGGAAGACATTTTTCCACATAGGTGACCATTTGTGATGGGTAAGAGTTCATATATTTCATATGCAACTCCTGTCCCTGAACCACTGTCCTGAACCAGGCGATGGAGTCCCTTCTGTGGCACTAAACAAATTCACCACAGGGAGCTGTGTCCCCGTGTCACTCCAGCCATTCCTGACCTCCAGGACTTCCTCCTGATGCTGCTGAGATTTAACCTCATCCAAGGCTTGTGGGTATGTGATTTTTCTTAGAATATAAAAATTGCATAACTGCTTGAATATTAAATTTCAACAGTTGTGCATTGAAGGGCTCTGGCGTAATTTGTTGGACAGAAAGACCTTTTTAAGATTCTCAGGCAGCCTTGGGTAGTTTGAATTGGTAGGAAATATCTAGTATATGTGTGGCACACTTGATCTTTCTGCAGAAATGAAAGAGAAGAGGTTAGATTATGCTGAGAGCCCCTTGAGGCAGATTTTAGCATGTAGAGTGGGTGCGACTCTTACAATCATCCTTGGATCACGAGGGTGCAGTTCAACAGATTGAATCCTCAAAGGAATGGCATTTCTAGAGATTTAGGATGTTTTGCCCAATTTATGTCAATTTCTAGTGGAAACTGAAGCCTACTATTTCGACCTCCTCCATTTCCTGCATAATTTCTTTAGGTTTTAGTTTGCAGCTTTCTCATTGAGTGTTTCCTCACAGATCCAAAGCATGACTATGACAACATAAGCACTCTGATAATAACAAATATTTCTGGCATTTGTTTTTTTATGAGTAGGATCTGTAATTATTTTACTAGCACTGTAAATAACTAAAGCACTGATGCTTTTTTGATGGAAATGAATGCAGAAGACTGAGTACCTATGAATTAGTATTTTTCCTCTAAGAGTATATGACAGCAAAGAAAACATGTCATTACCAGAAATATCTATAGTGATTAAAATGGTAATTAATGACAGCCCCTCTTATTAGTATAAAATAAAGCAAATTACAGATAAATCTACTTTTTTTTTTTTTAATAGGAAGAAGGCGATTATGACAGCTGGTGCAAAATACTGAGAAGAGCAGCAAATCACACATGTCCTTATCTTTCACATAGGAGCATAGATATATTTCCAGGGAGGAAAAAAACAACCATATCTCCAAAGTTGAAAATCTAAAAGAATTTCAAGTAGATAGCGAGTCATTTTTTCCTTCCTCACAGACCCATTTACGAGGTTTATGTTCTAATTCTGCTGACATCAACATCTGGAGGCAGAATTAGGGCCATATTTTTCTCTGAATAAGAAATTTAATTTATATGAAAAATTACATGTTTTCATTTTAACTCAGTTTTGAGTCGCTTACATCTTCCTGAAAACAGACACATAAATCACACATACAGACATCTATGGCAGGCATCCTGCCTTTGCTCAAAATATTTACTAATGAGAACAAGAAAGCCTTTCCTAAAAGGTGGAGACTTCTGCAAGAAGTCAGTAAAGTGAAGCAACTTATTAAATGTTCCTGAAGAAACTGTGAGAAAATTTTTACTTTTTAAATTCAGGTGTTTAAAAAATGTATTTGTCAGCTCGCATTCAAAAAATTCTCTGAAGCAATTTGCCTAAAGTTTTAAACGTAGGATGGCAATAAAAGCTTTGGAAAGCTGTGAGACTCAAGAAAGACCCAATCAAAATAGCCATTCAAAGTTCATCACAGATTTTCTTACAATAAAGGGAATTTTGGTTTTAGTGTGGAGTAAACATGGTCGCCTTGCTCAATCACTGCAATTGTCAGGTGAATTAAAGCTGCTGAATGTGGAGCATTTGGGGTTGGAATTCTTAAATCTAGAAAGCATTGAATATTCTCTATGCAACTTGAAATTCTTTTCCAGTCACTCAAGTCTCTTCCAACACAAGGGCTGGCAAGCAGTCCCAGATTTGACTTTTAGAAAGCCACAAAAAAGGAGTGACAAACAAAGTCAACCAGGCTGGCAGCTCTTTGCTGTTGCAGAACTTTCCTGGGAGAAATCAAGCAGCAACTGTGTGATTTGCATCATTCAGATTAAATTTTCTGCAAAGTGCTCACATGCAGTCCAAGGCATGGAATTTCTCTTTATGCTCTTAAGTAACACTTGGATGTTGTTATGCAAAATCATGCTTCCCACAAAAGACATACTAAACCCTGTTTCTACTGTCCATCTACCGTCCCACCCAGAGATAATTGAAAGGTACAGAACACTGGAGAGTTAAATATTGGAGATTTACAATGTGTTTACCTCATCAGGCTCTTGAAAAAACTAAAGAGATGCACTGCCTTTTAAATTTTTGAGTCACAGTTGAAACGAATAAATAAATACTCTGAACACCATCTTTTGGCTGTAAGGAATCAAAGAGTTAATCTGACAAAGATTATTGGACAATGTAAGAATGAATTTTATGAAACCAATAAAAGAGGAATTTGCCCTCCTAAAGCAGAATGCAGAGACCTGAAGGAAATACTTGGTCTCTGCCCAAAGCCCTGCACAAAAATTTCAGAGCATTGTTCAGAAAAGGCAACATGAGGAGTGGTCACTGGAATGTAAAAATTATGTAAAAGATATGAGTGTATTGTGCATCACTTTTCTGTCCTGGGTGTTATTCTTCTCTCTCATTCTCATTAAAAAAAAGAAAAGCAAACAAACAAACAAACAAAACCTCCTTATGGTAATAATAGCAGTAATAGCAATGCTATTACTACCGCAATGCTATATTACCTGCAACTCTATATTACCTATTTATCAGCCCTGGATTCAAGATGGAAACTCTGGATTTCAATTTCCTCCTCTTTTCAGCTGGAGCAAGCACCCAAACACAATCCACTGGCTGATTCAGAGGCTGAAATGAAACTGGAAGCATCATCCTCTGGGGCTTCAGTTTTATATCTGTGAGGCACACCAAGGATGAAACTAACCTGAAATAAACCCTTTTGTACAGAGTTCTGTAACAGTAAATCTAAAACATTCACAGAGGCCTGAAAGGTTAATAAATTTGTTTCCATTCCAGCTTTATATAAACTTCAAATAATGACACCATCTTTAAGATATGACTCCCAGGATCTCCAAGCACCTGCATAACTCCAAATTAGTATCAGCCTGTCAGGTGTGTCAGATGCCAGAAGGAGCATTGGGTGCATGGGCAAAATTAAACTCAAAGATCTATTCAAAACACACAAACACACAAATCTGCAACTTCTCCTTCCCTGTGCTCTATATGCACATGAAAATGTCACATTATGATTCAAAATCCTCCTTCTACACAGATTTGTGGTCTTCATCCAGTAACTTGTTTTCTGCCCAGAAAACACAAACTTAAATAATCAGGTTGACAAAATGATATGAGTATCATTTAATGAACCAGATCACAGAACTGACCTAAATTACATTTTGTAACAGGTTCAAAAAGCTTGGCTGAAGATTTCACTTCAGATAAAGGTGCTTATAATAATTTCCAGAGAAAATTAAAGGTGATAAGGGAAATTACTATCTTAAACTTTTTCTTGCTGCATAGCTCCTTTTTCAAACTAGTATTATATCACAGGTGGATAATAAATTTCCTACAAGTAAGCAGAAAAACTATGAAATATCTTCAGATAGCTGCAATGGAATGCATTTGAGAGATTATGCTACAAGGAATTCATTAAGAGTCTGAAATCTTCCAACAGTGTCTCAAATACCTTTGTAAATTGCTCAAGTCTGGACTTTGCTTGTATAAAAATGTAATCTGTTTCTTCTTGGGAGACATTATTCTTTAAAAACTGGGGTAAAGTCCATGTGTGGTCTGTTGACACTGGCTGGATTCCAGGCACCCACCAAAGCCACTCTCTCACCCCCCTCTGCAGCTGGAGAGGGGAGGGAAAACACAGCAAAGGGTTCATCAGTTGAAGCTTGGGAAAGCTCACTCATCAAACACTGTCATGGGCAAAAGCTTGGCCATGAAAACCAATTCAAGATGTTCTATTTCATTTTTGCTAGCTTTTCCATATGGCTGATGCAGGCCTTTAATGTGTTGATTTTATAACATGAATTCATATTCTAATAGATAGTTGAGTAACATGAACAGTATCAAATATGCAAAAGTGAAGATCTGAGCTACCCCCACCACCCACCTCTCATCAAGAGAGTCCATTAGTAAAATTTTTAGTTTTTTTGAATATGGAGGAGTTATAACTTATCTATATCTACATATATATAGATATAGATAAGTTATAACTCCTCCATAACAAAAAATTATATACATAATATACACTATTATATATATAATTATAATATTATATTATATAATATGAATTATATAATTATATTATATAATAAGATCTATATATAACTTATTTCAATATAGATAATATTATATAATATATTTATATGCAATATATACTATTATATATGTAATTATAATATTATAATATATAAAATATATATTATATATAATCATATTATATATATTATATATATGAAACTTATCTAACTTATCTAACATATACATATTACATAAGTTAATTTTATATATATAAAATATATATTATATAAGATAATATATAATTAGATATAAGATTATAATTTATAATAAGATTAAGATATAAGATAACTTATAGTTAGACAAGTTTTTTATATATATATCTATATATAATTAACTTTTCTAAGGAGTTATTTACAAGGAAACTGGAAAAACCAGAACTGGGAAAAGCAGAATAGGAAAAACTTGATAGCTAATTAAAAAAAAAAAAAAAAGTGAGGAATCTGTGACAAATTTTCATCCCCTTTAAAGAAATTAAAACTGACTTACACTGTGCATCCACAACACTGTAAAATACAGTAAACACGCTTCACCTACCCTGCTGGACAGATTGCACTGTGTCATACAGGTTTCAGACTAATGTTGTTATTTCCATTTTGTAGGCATAGCAATAGAAGATGGAACCAAACAACACTTAGGCAGATCTATGTTACACCTGGGACAAGGGCGCACAAGCAGGTACTTAAAATTCCCTAAGCAGGACATGGATTGTGCCGATCACTCCCCATCACTCCCAATCCCAGTCTGTGTCCTTCCAGGAGCTCCCACGACCTGTCAGACTGTATCTGACCTGGGTGTACAGAAATGCTGTTTTCAGGGAGGCACAGAACCACAGCACACAGGAACAGCAATCTGACACCGGCCGGGGTCTCTGTACAAACCACAAACAGGACGGGGCTGCTGTGGAACTGCCTTGAGCTGTTTTATTTTCCAGTATCACTCTCATTACATGGTTATGGCAATGGGAAGATGCCACCAGCTCACATCCCAGGCAGCAGACCAAGAACTTAATGTTACAACTCACTTTGTAAGTTTTTTGACCAATCACACAAAGCAAAAGCACAT
>JAXCLO010000208.1:7585720-7599733 GCA_035583995.1 Arremon aurantiirostris
AACATCCAACATGGGCCAATCACAGATGCACCTGTTGCATTCCACAGCAGCAGATAATCAATGTTTGCATTTTGTTCTTGAGGCCTCCCAGCTTCTCAGGAGGAAAAATCCTAAAGAAAGAATTTTCCATAGAAGATGTCTGCGACATTTACTCTTAAATGAAGCCATGTTGATTTCTCCTTGGCTAGGTGGTACATCATCCACTCACTTGTGAGATTCTCTTCTCATGGTTGAAGGCACCACCAGTGCCTCCTTGTGCTGGTCAATGTCACTGTCCCACTGTCCTGAAGCTGTACCTGAGCTGGGTACAGGTAAGAGCACATGAACTCCTAAGAATGGCAAGCATTCCATCAACTTCATTTCATTTCATGAAATTCATGTGAAATTTAATTTCACAATATCCTGAAATTTTGTTCACAAATACTGTTGAAAAAAATTCAATATAGAATAAAAAAATACAAAAATAGAAAGAAAATGGACTTTTTGTTTTTTGTCTAGAATATCAGATACCAGGTAAGTTTTGCTGCATGGTGGTCTAATGAACAGACTTCCTTAATAAAGTTTACTTTTGTGTAAAGAGGTTAAAGTATTTAATCAACAGGAGACCTGACAACTGACTTATTGAAAAGAGCACTCTATATTGAAGAGACATTCTTCTTCTATTTAATAGGCTAAATAAAATAATTGCCAGAATTCCTAGACAAAAGTAAGAAAAGATAAAATATTTACCTGGATAGGGTTAGAACTGTGGAATTCTCTAATTCCTACGGTCCATGCCATGACTATTGTTTCTTTGGATTGATTTTTTAATTTTTTAAAATTTTTTAAAACATCTAAAACATGGACAAACACATCAATGGCATAAAAATGAAACAGGTACTGCCCACCTGAAGCTGAAGAGAGAAGAAGAAAAAGCTCTGTTTTAAGAACAAAAAACAAAAACAAAACAAAAAAGGACAAAGACATTGATGCTATAAGGTAGTGCAAAAATATCTGAAATCCAGGTGAGTTTTTTAAACTCAACACATATACAAGTCCTCTTAATGTGACACATTTTATTTTATTTTATTTTATTTTGTTTTGTTTTGTTTTGTTTTACTTTTAATGTGATTCCCAAGGCCCTAATAAGTTACTTTTTAATAAAGGTAGTAATTGCTACCTGAACAACTCTTCTGAGAAAACACGTAGGAGTTTTATGATTGGACTTGATGATTTTAGATCTTAATGATTCTGTGATTTCAGGACTCGATGAAGTAAAAGAAAAGAATTTCTGGGGGAAAAAAGTCAAACAAATTTCTTGTTTGGATTTTTTTCCTGCTGGCCAGAATCCATTTTTTTACTAGAACTAAATGAATTGAAGGACTGTGACAGCTCTATCTAAACCCAGTATAATATTGCATGTATCCTCTACTCAGCATTTTTCTGTTTAGAGTTAAAAGAGAAAACAATAAAGAATGGAAATAAAAAAAAAATCTATTAATTACAATAAAGTCTTCAGAAGTCAGATCAAGTTGTGTAACACAAATATGATTTAAGATTTTTTTTTTTCAGGTCATATCAGTAAAAAAGTCACAGTTTTTCTCAACCTCTGTCAACCCAAGTGTGACTGGAAGTGCTGACCGAGGGATACAGGGATAGGCTCACCTCAAATTCTTTCAAACATACTAGTTTTAGGTATGAAAATTTGTTTTCATTTTTTCTCCTTTATCTGAAGTAGGTCTAGCCCTTCACATAAATTTGTTCTCAGCAATAAGGTTCTGTTACCTCAAAACCCATTTTTCCCTTTCTGCAAGAGGAAAATACTTTTATACTATTTTCATAAGGGAAAATAAAAAAAAAAAAAAACACTTACAAAAGCCAGATAAAAGCAAGAAAAAATTTGATAAATATAATTATTAACACTGATAGGAATATTGGAAATTAATAGTAGAAGGTTACCTTCATTTCCCCTTTTTTTTTATTTCAGTAAAAACAGACAACTTGGTGTTAACTTTTCTGTGAATTTTTATCTTTCTTAACTCTTCTTAGTATAACCATGAGTATAGTGTTACATTGTAGATTGTTTAAGTTGTTTTTTTTTAATTTTAAGCCTCACGTCTTGACTGCAAAAAAATAAAAGGTTCTTGTGGTCCAGTTTCCTGGCTCCTCCTTGTTGACAAGAACTTCATTATGCATATTGCACCCAGCAGCTCGACCTTTGGAGATGTAAATCTTCGTACCTAGACAGAGTTATTACTAAGTTTATTAAAACACTGCCAAGTGTAGAATGCAACCTTTCTTTCTTGGCTGAGGGTCTGGTCACAGAAGGTTTTTATTGCACAACCCTCCCACAGTTCATCACATAGAGGTATTTTGAACTAGCTGACACCACCAAATCTACAGGAGAGACAAAAACAAATAACAAAAATAGCATGTTTTATGTAAAAAAACCCCAAACAACCTCTCTTACATTAGCAATATTTCAATCAGAATGAGATCAAAATCAGATCATAAATATTCATAATTTTAAGCATGACTATTACACAATTTTTAAAAAAACTTTTATTTGATATATACTTTTTAAATCCTCAAACTGTTCAGTATAGGATACTTCATTTTTTTTTTCAGAATATGAATAAAACTGAAGTGAAAACATACTAGAATCAAGGCCAGATTTCCTGAATCCTAGAGCTCCTCTAGAAGTAATTGCCAGAAGTAAATAAATTTGCCTACACATTGATGCCAGACTTTCTTAAAAGCAGCAACAGAAATGGAAAATCAGGATGAGAATGAGTGATTACACCCATCAGTGTTTCAGAGGCAATAAGAGACAATTAAAAAAAAAAAATTCTCTATAAAAATATTTGCACCCTGTGTATGAAATTTGCATTATTTGGTTTCTTGACAGAGTCTGGGAGCCAAGCAGAAAAAAACTTTTAAGGTTTTGGGTGTCAGCAAACAATGTGTAAATGTGTGAGCATTTATGCTCATATTAAGCTTTGTAAAAATACTTTTTTTCTTCAGCAAGAAACACTCTTACAGAAAATCCTTTCTGCCACATCTTAAAATACGTTAATTTTTCACTCATTGTCATTATTCTAAGGGTTTGTATTGTTGGGTGTTCTTTTTTACCCTTGCTCTTCACCATTCTATTTGTTTCACTAAAACTCTTAGGAGGGGTTGCAGAAGTAATTTGTAGCTGCACAACAGCTGGTTTAGATTTTGTCAGGATTTCTGTTACATTTCAGTGTGCTTTCAGATTATGTTGTCTTGTGCTTAATGTGTGTAATCCATGTCTGTATTAAGAGGATACTTGACCGCATTTAGTGTAAATAGCAGTGCCATCCAGTTGCCCAAAAAACAACCAGAAAATCAGCTTACAATTAGTGTGCTTCCCTTTATCCTAGGGACAGGACTAATTCACAGTGCTGGGGATCACAGCAGCAATGCTTTTAATTAAATAGAACGTCCTGCTTACACCCACCAAATGTAGGCCTTGCATTCTGACACAGTTAAATTAAAAGATGGATAATCCCAGCTGCCTTTGAATTGGAAATGCTGGGACCAGGAATAGATTAGAAAAGATTTTTAAATTTTTTTTTTATTGGAAATGTTTTAATTTTGGAAATAATAATAATAATAATAATAATAATAATAATAATAATAATAATAGTAATAATAGTAGTAGTAGTGCTGAACTGATATATTTTAGGGGGTGGCACCTACAGTGCAGCTCCCTTTTTCCTGATGGTTAATCCTCATGGCTACCAATACATTAGCAGCCACTACTAGAAAAAAAAAAAATTCCTATGATTTTTTTTGTCACTTGCAGGGGTTTTTGTGAGAAACACAGCTCTGAATCAATGTGCACTAAATATTCCTAAGTGCCTCGTGCCTCTCCCCAGCACAAAGAATAGGAAGGAGGGGGCAGACCAAAGTGACGTTAGTTACCTTGGCATCTCCAGCACTCCCAAGAAAATTAGTCATCCACAGCTTGGCCCCAATGCTATTCTGAGCACTAAAGGCACAAGGTGCACGGCAGCTGAGATGAAATTCTTGCAGCCAAACCACCTCCCTCCCTCCCTGAGCTGCCCTCTCCTCAGCTGGGATGTGACTGAACACGGGCAGATGCAAAAAGGCCAATGCACTGTGGTCCTTTACCTCACACAGGCATAGATTTGGAATTTAAGATAGAGCCAGGTATAAATGCCCCTCCCTTGTCTCCCCTCTTTTTGCCTTATTAACATTATTATATGGACCATGGCCATCCAAAGGCAATGCAAACAAAAGAGTTGCTTTTCTGTCTCACAGATGATTGATTTTTTTTTCAGTTCTCTGCAGAAACCTTCTGTAAAATGCTGGCATACCAAGAATATTCCTTCAGAAGCTCCAGGAAAGCTCCCCAGGAATGGTGCTGCAGATGAAGGAAAGCACATAAAGCTGTTTTGAATGAAAGAAATCAGGCTCAGTGATGTGGTAACTTCTCACTAAACATATTTGTGATTGCTCATAACCCCCTCTGCTCTGGAAAGCTGCCTTGCACCATCATGTCAGATTATTTTGACTATTTCTTCAAATTATTATCAAGTGAGGTGCTGCAAAGGAACTGCACAGGCGTTGCTGCAAACAGCCTTACACAGAAGGCACAAGCTACTGCCAGTGAGAAAACAAGGGTTTTGCAAATGCAGTCAAATTCTGAATTTCTGTGTTTTCTACCACACAGGAGAGAGTGCCCAGCTTTCTACAATTCTTGTGTGAAAACTTTGCCTGGAGAGGGTGGAGGATTCCTGCTGCCTGGCCCTCTAGAATACTCACATTGCAAATCTGAAAACTTCCTTTAGCAAGAAAAGCTGATTATTATTGTTTTTATGATACTCTTCCAGTCCATAATACAAAATTATTTTCTTCTCAGCTTCTTTCCTAGATAGGACTCATTATATTTAAATGGCTTCCCTGTGACTAGCCAAACTTTTGATGATTGTGAAGATGAACAGCACAATTTAGATTGTGACAAATTAGTTCCTTGTGGCAGTTACAAGCAGTTATTAAAAAAGTTTAGCTTCCTTACAAAAGTTTACTGTCACGCTCATGAAACTGATTTTTTACTAAATGGCAAAAATTCACAAAGCGGTAAACAACACCTGACTGTAAGTTTGTATAATGTCTAAAAAGTTACCATTAGGTGCCACCTATTATTATATTGTTTGTGCTTTGTTTCAGATGCTTGTGTTTGTAAATGTGTTATTTACTGCTTTTAATATGAATGCCTGGAATTTCAATGGAACGTGCTGACAGACTTCTCAGGTCTCTGGAAAGTTAACATTACACAAATCAAGTAAGCTTTACAGGAATTTCATTTTATAAGTGTAAGCAATTTCTATAAATGTCAAAATATCCTATTTCATCATTCTGGGAACCAAATGCTTTCCATTTTAATTTTCTTTTAAAATTTATATTTTCAAGTTTTAAAGCATTAGGTAAGTTTCCCAGTAAAAGATGTTAAACTTAAAGAATTAAGATGTTTCAGTCAATAGTTATCCATTATTTTGGCTTATGCAGACTATATCTTGTTAATTTTTTTGCTTCTTTTGAGAAAAAAACTGAACTCCAAGAGCCTGTCATACCTTCACATCCATGATTATTTTATTTGCTTTAAAATTAGCCCCTGCAATACGGGAGATAGATCTAAGGGCAAGGAGGTTAGGAAGGAGTGGTTGAATGTTAAAGTCAGATAAACTTTAACACATGGCAGATTCTCATGCTGGCTTTGCACCTAATACCCCTGAGCATCTTACAGCTAAAATACAAAGTAGTCTGTGGTGTTGTTAGGCTTTAATACTTTTAAAGACACATTGAGTGTTAATGGGGTCCTCTGGACTAAAGGCTTTGCTGTTTATCATACCCAGACTGCCTGGGTGCTCTCTAATGACATTCCCTAGTTAAGTCACCTAATTCCTGACCTGCTGTTAAAGTCAGGAACCCCTGGATTATCTCCATCCACCTCCCTTCAGAATCTCCCTCCCAGACCCCAAAATGTGCTCACACCCTGCATTCCACCAGCGCCTCTGGAGCACAGGGGCACTTCTGGAAACGTGAAAGCAAACAGCAGACCCTCATTGCCAAACCCTCCTGCAGTCCCCATGGCTGCAGTGCCAGTGAGACACCCGGGGGCTTCCCCCCCTCCCATGCACAGCTGGAGCATCCCAGTGTCCAAAGAGCAGGAATAAGGACCTGGAGGCACACTGCAGAGTGTAAGAAATTGCACAGGCAGCCAAAGAGCCCAAGGCGAAAGCTGAGGACAAATGGAACTTCCATTAACAGCGTTTACTTGTCATCAACACAAAATTCACTCCTGGAAGCTCACAGTGAGAGCAGGGCTTGGGGTCAGGAATTGGAACCCTGTACTTTATAAATGGCTCTGGGGGCTGCCTTTACTGTGCAGCTGCCTGCCAGGAGCAGGGAGAGGTTATTTAACCAACCAACCAAAAAACAACCAAAAAAACCCACCTCAAACCAAGCAAAGACAGAAAAAACATGGGTTTTTCCCAGAGAAATGTTTATTCTGAAGCATACTCAAAACCATTCCTCTTTTAGGTTCCAATGCTGTTTTCATTTGGATATGCTAAAATTGCTAAACTGAAATAGAGGTAGCATCAAATAGTTATATTTATATATAAATATATATTTTATATATTATATATATAATTGAAAAAGATATATATAATATAATTATATATTATATAATTATAATATATTATTATATAATTATTATATAGTATATAATATATATTATATTATATTATATTATAGTCTAGTATAGTATAGTATATATATTATATTATATATAATTATTGTAATGTAATGATATTATATATTATATAATTATATATATAATTGAAATACATATATATATATATATATAAATTGAAATAGAGGTAGCATCAAATAGTTAATGCCACTGTTCCTACCTCGCTCATAAGACAGATCTGTTCCTCTTCACAAGGGAATTTTTCACTCTTTTGTCATCTAAATCAGCAACAAGGTCCCCACTACCTCATGGCATGGCACTGGGACACCACAGCACTGCAAAAAGGAGATCAAATCACAGCTGCACATTCAAGTGTTCACAGGCATTTTAAAATGAAATTATTAATCGTGATTTTCTAAGTATTTTCTAATAGAATTGTCTCAGCTACAGTACAAAAACATCCCAGTACCACCTCCCAGATCTGCATCAGGTTTTACTCTCAGAAAATTTTGAAAGATTTTGAAATGGGGATTCTGAGTAAACTTAAAAGGCTCCTGATAGGTGTAAAAATCTCATCAAAATTCAGTCAAAGATAAGTGCCTAATCCAATTAGCAGACTTGAAAGGTATATTCATTAAAACAGGGGACAAAATGCTTTTGAAGAACTGGACTATAAACTCTCAGATTCCCACAGGAATTAAGAACCCTAACAAGGAGCTCAGGTAGAATTGAGGAGTCCAATTCTCAAAACCTTGCAAAACCCATTTATGCTGGTGTCTATTGATGCCTTTATGCTTTCATTTAAGAATTCATTCTTGAGCAGTAAATGTTTGTTTCCATCTGTGTTGAGAATTGTCTCCATGTAGTTAAAGAAGGAAAATACTTGTGGTTACTTTCTAAAAGAAGAAATGTTCCTGCCATCTCAGAGTTACTTAACAGTCAGGAGTGAATTGCATCAGAGAAAGCAGTCATGGGTTATTTACATACAAAAATATATCTGAAGGAGGAAGCTGTAGAAATGCCCTATTTTTAAAATGGCAGCTCAGGTGCCAGCATGCCGAAGACAGATTCAATGGCTTCTTCAGCCTGAAAGAGTTCAAACCTGCATCTCAGGAGAATCCTACAGCTCCCCTGATGTAAGGGAAAGACATGGTGAAGGGACTGCTTCTAGTTTCCAAATTTTAAATTTTTTTTAAAAATCAGGTATTTTGCCCTAGAGGCAAAGCAAAATTCTTCATTGCATTGACTGGGGCATGTGGCACAAGACATACTTCTGCTTCTAATCTTGCCTCCAGAGAAAACATACTCAATTATTCTGCATTACAAAATTATTTTACAGCCAGTATTTAAGCAGCACTTTAAAGTTTTGGGTGTTGCAAAGGAGCAGCTCCCAGCTTTATTTTCTGATGGAATAATTTGCAAACCAACCATGGGTGCTGATTAACAGAGCTGCCTCTCCCAGATGCCTCCCATTCTTCTCCCTGCCGCGGGTACAGCTTCTTCTAGTGAGTCAGGTTTCTTTGGAGGGGAGATTAACATGCAGCTCTCTATGGTTAACACTCTCTTACAGAATTATTGTGATATTCTTTCTGTAGCCTAACTCCTGATATGCTGACAAGGCTTGAGATATGCCCCCATCTTACAGTGTATGGCGACATGTATCCACTGGGTTCTTATTGTACTGAAAATCTTCAAATCCTTTCCAGGTTAAAAGTGACTAGGACATGTCAAGCAAAAATAGAGAGCTTTTTTTTTTATTGTTGTTTGATTTGATCTTTTGATTGATTTCTTTTTAGCCTATACCAAAAGATCTGTGTGGGGATGTTTTTCAAAATGCACTCTCATTTAAAACGTTTCCTTTAAGTACAAATTAAGAGCATGTGATTTCCTCAAATCCTCCAACCAACTAAGAATCTATCTCAAGAGTTAATTACAACAACTTAAGATGGAATATATTCTTTACTCGTTGCTTATTTAATTTGTTCAGGACTTTATATTGCAGTACTTCCTACTTCCCTCTTTAGTATGAATCATTTTGCATTTTTTCCTAAATATTTCTATTTTAAGTACAGGACTGTACCATTTCAAGTGAATGAACATCTTTGTTCTGTAAGGTTTGATAAATGAGACCATTAGATATACCCAACAGCCTAATGAAATTCCCCACCTTGGTTGGGATGCTGCAGATTGTTTATTTGATTATTTGGACAAAAACCTCATATTTAATAATGGTGCTAATCAATGCGTGGCTTCATTGATATTTAATAGATAACAGACTTGAAACAACACTGTTGGAGTTTATCTTTTGTACCCAACAGCTGTGCAGTTTAAAAAAAACCCAGAAGTACAATACTGTATTGTGTATTTGAATTACACACTTAGTTGAAGGGATAAGAATCCCAGCAGCAGATGGCATTCCAGGCTGTCATAGCAGGGGAAAGAAAAAAAAACCAAAAACTAAAGGAGGCCAATAGTCTGCCTTGATACTATAAATCAACAGACTGGTTACTGCTGAACACATGAAGATTAATATATCAAAATCTGGGAGTTATTTCTGAGAAATGAAAGTAGAAAACACCTTGGTGTGGACAAAACTGTCCTTCAAACTCTTAAGCAGGTAGACAGAGAAGCCCTTATAGACTGAAGTTCCCCTGGTATTTCCCATTAAGTGCAATTAGGTCCCTGAACTGCGTTTTGGGGGAGAAAGCTGAGGACAGATTCTCCACTGCCAGGGAAGTCCAGCTGTTCCAGCATGACAAGGTTTGGGAATCACAGTTCCCAGGCACATCACCCCGGGGATGAGCTCCACAGCTTGGCACTGACATTGCCACAGGGGATCAGGGAACCATGAAAGTTCATCCATCCCATGTAATCATGTTTTATTCCAGCAGAGAGCCCCTCCCAGCCTGGCTGCAGCCTCACAACAGACTCAGATTAGCTGAGGGGTTTAAATCCCCGGTCAACAAATAAAGGCATATGGTATGAGAAATCTTCCTTAGAGCTGGAAGGATTAAATCAGCTGACAGGAGCACAGGCAGGAATTCAGGGCTGGCAGTGATGTGATTGTTCTCTGTGAGAGAGACACGGTAATGCAGACTTGGACAGGGACAGCTCAAGTGTTGTATGAAAAGCACTTCAAACCTGAAGGCATCTCCAGCACCATAATTACCAACATGACACAACATGAGAATCCGTACAGAAGGGTACAAAAAATAAACTAATTACTTACCACAGTTCGTCTGCTGCCCTCATGCATGGGATTTTGATGAATAGGTCTTAATAAACCTTGCCTTGGCAACCTGGACATAGCTACCAGAATACAGCTCCTCAAAAATTAGCTGTTTGTCATCAATTCTATAATAAGACAAAAAGAATTCACAGTGAATTTGGACAGCAGCAAACATAATCAATGGATCAGAACACATAATAAACTCTCAGGTGATCAAAAGAAAAAAGAAATAATAGAGACACATAGAAGAATTGGTGGAAAACCCCAAAAATGTACTGATCGCCTGAATCCCAGTCTTGAGCCTCATGCAGAGCTCTGATATTTTAAAAAGCACCTATGAGTTTTCAGGATCATTCCAGTCACACTTTTTTTGGATTTGCTTATTTCTATAGACTGTTAAATGCTGAAAAAAATCTTTCAGCTTGAAAAGACAATCTATTACTATGGTTTCACTGCTGACATAAAATTATATTCTTTTTTCTGTTTCTTTTGTTTTTCACTTGCATTTATCAAGTTGTCTTCAACTGGTTCTGCACTGCCATTGCTGTCCTCATTACAGTAATTGCAACATAATTACATCTATAATTCACAGGTTGTAATTACAATATTGTAATATAAAAGGGTTATAAAATATCAAAGAAGATTTACAAATCAAATGATAGAGTGCACTGTGTAACACCTACTATATAACACACCTACATCTCTTGGGCTGCCTTTTTCAAAAACAGGTGCTTTGAATTCATTTGTCAAGAGAAATATTAATCCAGTGAGGATTTTCTTTTGGTTTTTATTCTATGGAGTACCAACATTCAAAACTTCAATGGTATCTGAACAGCTTTAGTTGTTTCATCGCTGTATCTTAAGGCAAGGAAATTTCTCTTATTTTCAGGTCTTCTAGAATTTGGGGTTTTTGATTAGAAAATCTGTGATAAGGAAAATAATTTTTACAGTGAAAAATTTGAAGTTTCCACAGATTATGAACACTGTGAATTTACACAACTATTAGGTCTCATCCAGCAAGATACAGCAAGATACAAATTTTCTCCATATATTATTATTGCACAGTTTTTTTACCATTCACAGATATTCAGTAGACACCTACAGTAATTTTCAATATCATTCAGCTGTATTGTTCAGGCTGTCATTACTCATGCCAGCAGAATTTTCCATAATTTTTCAAGAGGATATCTCCTCTAAAATGGAGATGTAATACTTTTTGGTCCTATTTATCATGATCTGAGTAGCTGAATGACTCTATATTTCAGAAAAAAGCCCCAAAAAATCAGAATCAAATGAAATGAAAAGGTACAATAGATTCTTAGATAGAGAAAATAAAACCAGTTTTGCTGTTCTATGATTTGTAATGTCATAATTTTCACAGGTCAACTAAACAGTATCTTCTGTAGCTTTGAAATGTCACAGATTTTGATATATTTTAACACCTTTTCAGATAATTTTGATAACTGAAAATCAACAGAAAAAAATTATCTTTACACTCACTGAAATATTTTATATATGCCATTTGCATTAAAAGAAACTTCAGAGCATCTAATATTTTTGTTTCTTCATTTTTTTTTTTCAACACAGGTCAGAATATGGAATAGATCCTCATGAGTTCTGCATTCCTGTGATTATTATAAAAATAGATGTAGTGCACAGATGTGGCTGATTCCTCAGATGCATTGGAGTTAGACACATCCATCAGGGAAATCACATCACACTCCGTGGTGGAGGTGAAATGAAAACAATCCATTTAGAAGAGTTGATTGAACTAAGGATGCTCTGCTCTAACAGAGAAATAACTGCTGGCAAAAGGGGTGAGACTGCTCTTCTCTGATATAGATAAATTACTAGGGCACACACAGAACCTATTTTAAGAGGTATCAAGGCTGAAAATCATCCAGCTGGAGGTTAATGGTAATAAACATACAGAAATCCTGTGAACACCCACAAATCAAGTGTTCCAAGTCCCACAAAATTCAAATGTAGAGGTACACTAAAAATTACAGTGAGATATACACAATTAATGATTCTCAACTTCAGTTTATGATAAATCATATCAAAACTCATCAGATTAAATATATAACTGAAGTTTATTTTACTGGGTTATATACTGCTCTATTTTTCTATATTGTCTTCTAGACAGCATATTACAGATAAAGCACATGAAACAATCTTTTAAATAATTAATCTAGAGTATCAAAATTCATTAACTAGGCACCTTAAAAAACAATGCTTTGATTAACAGCTGGAGAATACTGAATAAGAGCATAGACAAAGCTCTTCTATAAGTTACATGATGATGCTACAATATATGGAAAATAAACATTATATGTTAATGACATACCCATTCTAATGTCCAGTTTTCATGTTCCAAAGCAAGTATACTTTTTAAAGGACTGAAAAACTACCAGACATGCTATTTACTCCAGGAAATATAATTTATAGTGAGAAAATTAAAAAAAAAATAATGAGCTCATTCATTAAAAAAAGTGATTCTGAGTATATTCAAGAAAATGTAATTTTAGTAAAAGAAATTTTGATGCAGATACTGGAACAATGTGACACTGCAGTGTCTTGCTACTGACAGTGGGTACATTCATATAAGAAATTAGGTGAAAATATTTAAGAATTATTACATTGGAGCAACTTCTCTGTTGAGGCAGTCAATTCTCTGTTACATAAAGTATTTAAAATAATATTAGCTATCTTATTAAGCAATATCCTCCAGCTCAACCAGGAGTTGTGGACTTGATTTGAAATCAGTTAATAAAATTACCAGTTATCAGCTATGCCATGAACCAGGAAAATTATCATATTGGTTGCCCTTGGTCTTCAAAGTTTAATGAATAAAAGTCACATATACAACACCACTGAAACTTTTACAAAAAAATAAGGATATCACTTTCATTAGTCCCTGGCCTTTTCTATTATGCCAACTCTCAGTGTAGAAATTTTTCATTTCGCTGTGTTTACTTTAGGAGGAGTCATATTGTCACTAATGACAATAGTCATTGAGTGCACATACAGATTTCTGTGGATTTCAGGGAATTATGGTCTGAAATATGCCACAGTGCTCATCCTGAGTGCTGTCTTCCTATGGAAATCATCACCCTTGATCAATGGGATGAATTTCAAGATAAGATCCCAATCAACAGGAGCTGGAATGGAAGAATAAAACCCTCTATGATAGCTTTCCCTCAGATTTGCCTTCAATTACTTTCTTCCTCCTAAACATACAGGCATTTACTAAAAATGAAAAAGAACATGCTTTGAAATTTAAATTCTCCTACCAGTATTGAAATGCCTACTTTCTGAAGCTTGAGAGGCACATTGCAATGTTGTTTGTAACCACTTTGTTACAAAAGAGACAATTTATTTGTATAATTAATCAGCTGAAATATCCCCAAGGATTTCTCTTTTTTCCCCCTGGAAGACACCTTTTGTTGTTTAAAGGTAATGAAAACATTTCATCAAGGCTTTCTAGTGTGATTGATAGTCTTTGCTGAATTTTGTTGAAGGCTTTCTGTCTGAATGGTTCTTTGAGCTCTTTATTCACTTTCATGGGATCTGGAACATTGTTTTTAATACTCTACTAGTAACAGGTGTTTCCCCTATAGGAAAGCATTAGCACCACATTTTTAAACAATGTAAATCTAATTTTTATTTCAGGCTTGAAAGTTTTCTGGTTTCCTTTTTAGGATAGATCAAACCTTCAATAAGTCACAAATAAACTTCAGATCTTCATACAGACAACTGCAGGAACACCAAAGGCTTCATTCATTAAACAGGCTTCTAAGGATATTCCTAAACAAATGAACTTTCACAAAGAAATCTGCTTTTTATTTTAGCTCTTCTTTGAAAATGCATATGGAAAGAAGTGGGTTTTTTTTCCTGAGTGCTCAAACTGAAGGAGAACACAGATGAACAGCTACTCACGCTTCAGTAATCAATCTAAAACATAGGAAGAAACTGAATAAAATGAAATGAAATGAAATGAAATGAAATGAAATAAAATAAAATAAAATAAAATAAAATAAAATAAAATAAAATAAAA
>JAXCLO010000208.1:7618673-7630123 GCA_035583995.1 Arremon aurantiirostris
CAAACAAAAAGTTAAAAACTAATTTGAACTGTAAATAACTTGGCTATATTGATTTGATTACAGAGGGAAGTGCAATCTCCCCAAGTTTTATGTAGCGGAAGCAAAACATGACAAATTCAAAAAGAGTGGCAATTGTTAATCTAGACAACTACAGAAATTTTTTAAAATGCAGATTTATGGCTGAGGCTAATTAATAGTAGAATCTGCACCTTTTCCAGCTTTTGTGGGCTAGATAAAAAAAAAAAATCTTATATTTGCAGCCAAGAATTCATTGTTATTCTGAACTTTTATGTGCCTATTCAAAGACATACTACTCTAGTTACAACAATACTAACGCTGATTTTTCAAACTATATTATTATACAAAAAGCCTCATTAATAGGACATTCTAATTTTTTATCCATGCACTTTGAATCTATATATATATATATATATATACATATATATACACACACACAAAGGCTTGTGTATATACAAGCCTTTCACTTGTGTTGTGCTACCCGTTCCCCTGCTTGCCCAGATCCTAAAGTCAGAGATGAGAACTCCTGCAAGAGGAAGAGGTGGGCAAACTGGGATCAGAGGTCAGCATTCCACACCACAAGGAGTAGGATGCTGACTGGTTTTCTCCTTCTCCCAAATCTAAGGTCGGCATCACTTTGATTCTGATTGGTTTTAATCCACGTTGTACCTTGATCTACATCAATCTACACCTCCACATGATATCCCCATATATTGTGGCACACACAATGTGTGCTGCACATTCTAGACACTTGCTCTTCCTTTTCTTTTGCCCTGGAACTGGTTTTATGTGATGTCCAAGGCTAGATTTCTTGGCAACATTGGCAATTTGCTTATTGCATCTTTATAACACCTGCTGTCATCCCAAGGCTGAGCCTTTCAAGGAAAGCCTTTGCTACATTCCTTTGCCTGGTTCTCCTCAGCTCCATGTTATTTTTTGAGGGGTCAGAGGTATTTCATTCTACAAAGAGCAACATATTTCACCCTACGAAGAACAACAATATGTTGCTCTTTGTAGAGTGAAATACCTCTGGAATTACTGGTTATAACTTACGGATATGCAACAAAATTATTAGAACACTGCAACACACAATTGCTAACCTAAAGAAAAACAAGTTAGGAAATATTCAACTGTTCATTGGACAAAAAAAGCTAAAGCACATCTTTAGGCAAGCCAAAGAAGGGCAGCCAAAGCAAGCCTGGCCAGGCTCAGCTTGGGTGATTTGCAGGGCTAATGCAACATCTGTGCCTTTTGGCTAGCAGTGGCAATACCAAATTTACTGCACCACAGAGCTACCAAACAACTGACCTACAATATAGGGAATTCTTCAAAGCTTCATTTAAATCTGAAATTATATATAAGTTGATTTAAATTGGAACTAATTGGGGAATGTAACGGCTACTGCCATATATGCAGTAAGTTTAGGTGACTGTTATGGTTGCTTTCTGGATTTAAAACCTCCAACTGAAAGTTTACAGTGTCCTGTGTCTTGAAGAGCTAATTAAAATCCTCCCCAGGATTTTTATTTGTAAAACACAGCTGATAGAATGAAACATGCCTAATATTTTCTCTATCAGTACTTTGCCTTTGGATTGCATGCACTACTTCAGACACCAGAAATTAACAGCAGTATAATTCTCTTGAACTTTGCATCAATGCTTCAGCTTTGTCCAGGAAAAAAAAAAAAAAGACCAAAAGTTCTAAAAATTGTAACATAGCTTTGAAAGCACAAGAGTAACTTTTTGGGGATTTTTTCAGTGGTCAGTGATCTTAAAGACCTGTAACAAAAGGTGATGTGATATACAGATCATCTGTACACACCTAAAGTTCAAACCAAGACCAAACAGATGGAAAAAACAGGTTTTGGGTCACTAACTTTCTGCAGAAGGACAAATTTTCTTGCATGTATGGGTTCTTTTTACTACATTTTATTTCCCTACTTATTCCACACCTGTTCCCCTATGTACTGGCTGCTGTGTTGCAGCCTGCCCTTTAGCTGATGGGTGATACCTTCTGGGGTTTTGTAAAGAACTTCTGCACCAGGTGGCATTGCAGAAGTAATTCCACACCAGGGACAGGTTCCTCTTTCTTTGTTTTTTTTTCTGTTCTCATTTGTATTTGCTGCTGGATGACCTGCTAACCTATCCTAAACATAGTCATGGCTCTGAGCTACACTTGGCTTTTTCACCAGCCAGAAAGGTTTGGGTTTATTTACCAAGGAGACTCAAGGATATGTTTAAAGTTAGGTTAATGCAAAAGATAAACTAAGCTGCTCTCTTTTAGCACTGAACCTGGGGAAGGGGCAGTGCTGCATTTAGTTGGTCTGGAACATTAAATCAATACAAATAAGTGCATTAAAAACTATGGTATTTGCAAGAGCTGAATTAATCAGTAGACATATTATTACGAACTTTATTGAAGTACTGGTAAGAAAGGCTACAACATTGGGAGTGTGACTCTACTTCTGATGTAAATTAATTACCAATAAATTAATTGCTGCCTGGATACCACAAAAGGCTCAAAATTTGTTTCTTAAGCACAACAAAAGTAAACTAATGAAATGTTACTTTCTTAATTTACACTTGGTGCTATTCATGCTGCTCCAAAAGTATCTCTACCAGCATATCTTAATAATATCCATCAATTATTAGAAACAGTGCTGCCTCCCAGGGGGCAGGAGTTTCTTGGATATCTTTATCTGAAACAGTTTTCTGCATGGCAGCAGCTTTCCCACCAGGAATCCTTTTTAGTATTTCTCCTGTCAGGGATCCTCCTTTGCCTCTGATGAGATCTCCCAGGCATGTCAAATGCTGTTACTTCAGGACCCTTCTAGCCACTGAGTTATCAACTACAGCGCCTTCACCCTATGACTGCCAAAGTTAAATCAGCTCCTCAGTGTATCAAACAAGTTTATTATTTTACCTTTCAGTGACTTTTATTTCCACAGACTTCTTGCTAAAAATCTTTCCTTGGCCTACCAGCTATTCCTGTTGTTATATATACTAGTGTTTATAAAATCCATTAGTTATTCACAATGCTTCCCTCATTAATGAAATATTATAGCATTGATGTTTCTGGTCTAATGCTTGGTTAAGCAATTTCCAGGATTCTAATTAGTCTGCTATGAAATTGAATACATGTAACATAAAAAGAGCTAAATTACTATTATCTAGAAATTTTGAAATTAAATCCATGAAAAGAACTGCATTCACAGTGGTTTTTAGCACATTTAACCATTAATGCTATAAGGCCTTCTGGTTATTTTTCTTTAAAATGCTGCAAAAAAATTTTATTACGAGTTTTTGGTGTCTGTTGTGTTAACGATTTAAGGTGAAATCTTTCTTAGCTTTGCTTAAATCAGATGCACTGAATATTTGCAAATACAAAAGTAAATATTGTGGCAGGCTGACAGCTAAACAAGCCTTAACTCTTCCTGTGCTTTGCCCAGAGCACAAAATATTCAAATCGTTGCTGCTAGAGTGAGTGAAGAATTCTTATTTGCTGGTGTTTTATCCCTGTGCACAGACATACACACACACTGCATGCACCAAAAAAGCAAACCAGCAATGCTGTGAAGACAGCACACATTGCTCACATGCCAGAACCTGGGAATTCCTCTTCTTCAGACCCACCTAGCCATGAAATCAAACACATATTTGAAAGACTTCCCAAGTCCAAAATAGGTTTTTAGAAGAAATCATGGAAGGATGGAAATCTTCAGATATTGTAATTGTAGTATTCCTCAGTAATCTCTCTTCTCCACACCAAGAATTCCAACCTTTTCAAAAAGGTTGGAAGGGAGTACTGGAATTCCACAGGAGATTTGGGCAACAGTTAGGAGCTAACTGCAAGAGAAGCCTTGGTCATTGGTGAAGGGAAGGTGACCCTGCCATCCAAAGCCCCATGGACTGCATGAAGGAGATAATAGCTTTATCTAGAAGTTTTATTGAGTGCATATTTTATTATGCATTCAGTAAAACTTCTACTTAAAGCTATTCTTCTACATGAAGGATCATAGAATAATTTAGATTGGAAAATACCTCTAAGTTCATAGACTCAAACTGATAACCCAACACTGACAAGTCCACTGGCAAAGGAGCCAAAATGTTCCCAAGGTCCACACCTATCCATCTTTTAAATACCTCCAGGAATGGTGACTCCACAACTTCCCTGGCAGATTGTTCTGGTGCCTGAAGTCTTCCAGTGAAGAATTTTTTCCCTAATACACAGCCTATATCTCTCCTGCAATATCCTGATGACATTTACAACAGATTACTGAGAATGCACCTTTATGTTCCACTTAAAATATCTTTTGAGACCATGTCATACACTCTCTGTTTCACAGAAAAGAAACATGTAGTCAAAGACTTGTCTGAATAAGTTCCTAAAGGTATGCATCTCCTTGGGGTCTATTCTCACATTTTGAAGACCTCTGGTCAAAATAAATCACATTGTTTTCAGATACCTTGTGAATGTCCATTTACCCAGCTTGCCTCCTAACTTTACTTTTTACCATAATGTAAATTACTACTTCATTAGCAATTACTGGTAGCATTCCTCCCTAATAGCTCACATGGCATCCAAGTATTTGCTGCTTTCAGATGCTGCTTTCCTCAACCATACCCTTTGAAATCTGTGTAAATGCTACCTTTGCATGATATGAGGAGAAGATATGCCATTCTGAGTAGATTCCTTCAACTGCTGTTGCAGTCTATAGATGACACCTGTTTTTCTCTTATACACTTGAATATATTTTGTGCTTTACCATTCATCTCTCAAAATTTTTTTTTCCATTTAGTCTCACACCAACAAGTTCCAATAAAATGCTAATTTGAACACTGCCAATGCTTTAGCTGGTGAGGACAATCCTAACTCCTCATGATGTACTCCTGCATGTGCCCTGACAATATCAATCATACAAACAAAAGGAACTTTCACTCTTCTGAGGTCACAGAGCTTGTTGCCAAAGCTCTCAGTACTGATGTTATGAACTTCTTACCTCGAGCTGGTGCCAAAGATGAGACCAGACTTCCCTTTTGTACAAGGTACCCTCACAGGAGTGCCACGACTCTTTAGTGCCACAGACTACTAACATTCCTGCAGAAGTGATTACGGTTTTGGCTTAGTAGATGCCTAGGTGCAACGCTGATTCCAGTTCCATTTAACAGTGTTTGACAGGAACTAAGCCCTAGGATGAATCAAAGTTGACATATTCAGAACAAAGCAGTGGAGCACTTGACTAAGCCAATAAATAGTTGCAGCTGGGACTTGTCCTGTCGTTAGTGATGAGGACACTGGGGGCAGTTTCTGTGGCAGTTAACTTTAGATAAGGATATTTGGCATTTACAAGGAACAGCAAATACTTTTAATAAGTTTTTTGTTTGTTTCTTTTTTTCTTTTTGCGACAATTTTATCGCACTCCCCCCAAAGCGCCGATTACTACACTAAGCCCCAGCATAGATCTGGTTGAGAGTCATTAAATGAAAAATAAACTTAATTCAGAAGTTTAACTGAAAGAATTTGTGCAACATGTTTGGGAGACATGGATTTAAAAAAACAGAATTATAGTCACTCAGCCTACACATTGAGGGCATTTCCCTAGACACTAAAAGCACAAAAAAAACCCAATCATCCTACTGGAACTCTGAACAGTCTATGAAAACTTAACCAACTGCCAACCAGTAACAGGTATTTTAATATTTTTTAAGCAATTTCTGTGATAAATATAACAAGCAAGTACTTAATCAGAGTTCTAGAATATCTTGTTCTTATATTCTTTCCCTTCAAGAGAACCTCAACACCTTTAAGCCCTAGCAGAGAACAACAGAATATACAGAAACCACATAGTGGAAAATTGCATGTTAGTACTTCTCTCATATTATATAAATAAGTAGCATAAATATGTATATATAAGAAGTATAATTTAAGGTTTTCTAACAATTTACTTTTTAACTCACATACTGTGTAACAGGCAGAAGAGGTAGTTTCCACTAGAAGTGCAAATATCTTGATGTGGGGGGAACGTTACTGAAAATTTTCCATATACCACAGTTATTACCATGGGCAAGTCATTGCTACCAAATGTCAAGAAAACATCATTCTTCTGCCTTGGCTCTCTCTTATTTCAGGACTCTGCGTTTGAAAAGTAGGCATTTTGGGTGCTATGAGTTTATTGGTTTGATTTTCTCCTCTAGATCTTGTGCTGCATATTATGATGCATTCAACACAGTACAATGTCTGAAAATAATGACATTTTGTAGGACACAAGAAAAACATTCTCTGTTTTCAACTTCTTGTGCTGATTATGTAATCTGTATTCAGATCGGCAGCCTTTTGCACAAACATTTTCTTTTACCTAATTCATACTAATCTGCATTCCACATGCAGTCTCACTACAATATCACCAAAATTCCCTTTTTCCTCTCTGCCCCTGCGAGAGATTATTATTAATATCACTTTTATTATTATTGTCATTGTTTTGTCCCTTCCCAAACTCCAAATTAAATACAGAGAGCATGAAAAACACATCTTTTAGATTTTGAGTCACAGTGAAGAATAATGCAGCTTACATAAAATCATGTAGTTCATATTCCAAACTGTCTTTGCCATGACTCTCCTCAGTGTTCTTTTATCTTCCTTCATCTTAGAATCACAAAATCATTCAAGTGGGAAAAGAACTCCAAAGTTGAGTCCAACCTTCAAACATATACTACTATGCCCACTAAAAAATTCAAAATAAAGACCACACCTATTCATGTTTTGAACACTTTCAGGGGTGGTGACACAACCACTTCCCTAGGGAGTTTGTTCCAGTATTCCCTGTGTGAGTCCCACCAGAAATGTGTCTGTTTTTCAGCTTTGACTTATAAAATGTCATTAGAACAGATGTAAAAGTCAAAAAAGATCTGCTTTTTTCATCAAATGTCTATCAGGGTTTATAGGGTCATGGTTTGAGTTGGAATAGACCTTAAAGACTATCTAGTCCCAACCTCCCTCACCATGGACAGAGATACATTCCATTACACCAGGTTGCTCAGAGCTCCATCCAACCTGGCCTTGAATCCTTCCAGAGATGGGGCATGCACAACTCTTGGCAATCTGCTCCAGTGCCTCACCATTCACACAGAAAGGATTTTTTTCCAATTATCTAATCTAAAACCCACTCTCTAATACTGATTCCCACCAGCGAGACAATAACCTTTGTTACCAACCACGTCTATGTGCAAAACCTAGCAGAATGCAGACAGACCAAAAACACCATGCAAAGAAATCTTGCTCTAAACATCTGTGCCCCATGAATTTAGGACTACATGGACACTGAGAAGAGATTTATACCACCTCACACAAAGAGTCTTGAAAACTACTGAATTAGATCTCTCTAAAACACTAGTAGCTATTGATTCATATAAAAGGACTGTGTAGAATGCACAGAGTAGGATGTGATTTTTCCTAACCCTATTCCTTGTTTTCTTCTTTTCTACCACAAAAACTGTAGCTACAACAGAAGTCCGGTCTGAAGTACAAAATTTTCCAGTTTGCGAACACTGGAAAGAATAACATAAGAAATGTCACATAATTTTCTACCAGCAGCTGATTTCTCCTGAGAGCATAGACTTTGTTCAATCTGGCTGAATCTTTTACTACTTCAGGGAAGGAATGGAGAAAACAAGGCTGCTGAAGGAAAAGATAATAATCCATCGTGTTTTAGGGTAGAATGTTAAAAACTCTCTTTTTCAATTTGACAAGCTTCATATAGCAGGATCTTTTTAACCAGCTATTTTCTTACACTCGCTGAGCACATGCAGCATAGTACAGATCCTGAGGTTTCTGCAGTGGTGGGAATTTCAGTCAGTGGAGGAGGCTGAAGAAAGTTGTTCTGAGACCAGAACCAAATACACTTTGATGGCAATAGCTTTAGTAAGATTTTGTTCGAGCTTGACCTGTTAAGGACTTGATGGATTTTCTATAAGGCCCCATCTGACATATTTTCAATATACTTTTACCTACTCAGAAGCATGCTTTGGTAATTACAAATCTGAGGATGTCTCAGCTTCAAATGAATCCAACTTCCCCTACTGAGCTGAAATATTATCTCCTTTAAACAAGTTTTCAGCATCACGATACAATATTCTTCCAATTAAATTGAAATGTGTTATATAGCATGTAATAATTTGGGGACTAAAAGTGTGAATACTTTTAAATGTGGCATATAATTTCCTAATGCAGGATACTTTTCAAATACCATCTCCTGCTGAAAGAGTTCATTGTATCAAAAAGTAGAAACCTGTCAATAATACTCATATGTCCCATAAAATGTTTTCATTTCTTTCATGGTACGTTATGCTTCATCAGTTTCCTTAATCCTAGCTGCAGTTCACGTTGCTGTGCTGAAACAGCTCACTGAGCAGTAATTTATCTCTTGACTGTGGCATAACAACCACAAATACAGGTTATTCTGGGAGCGAGGATTTGCATTGCATAAACTGTATTTTTAAAATCATTTTCAAATGAGATTAATTCATGATAGGGAAATTTTTCCTCTATTTTTGGATCTGGTTTCCAAGACACTAGAGGCTGTCTTGAGTGTTTTGTTTGTTATCAAGCAGAATCTTTATCTGGGGATTAGGGACTTTTGTAAAAACGAAATGATACCGCAAGAGAAATGAGAAGATGTTTCCCCCATTTACTTTAATACCTATTTAAAATTGGCATTGGAAAGATAATGACAGATTGCATTTTAGCTGAATTTTTCAGCCGTGCACTAGATGACTTGTATTTCTTTTCAATTAGGTTGACTGCTTTAGCATGGTGGGAGATTACTTCTCCTGCATGCTGAAAAGTTATTAACAATTAAAATGGAGGGGGGAGCAAGTAGCAGAGGATTAATGCAGCTTTCTTTGCCAAATGACTGGGATTTCTCTTTGCAAGGATCTTGTTTTAATATTTGCTGCTAAGCGAGTACGGTAGGCATTGAATAGATATAATTATGATGAGAAAAAATATTTCTTACAAACGTAAATATTTACATAACAGTGGTTCTTGAATCGCTTGGCCTCACGCACCAGGAGGAAGCAAAGTTCTCTTCAGGCACAGCACGGCGTGAAATGCATTTCTCAGGTTTTCAAAGCCCACATGTAGTAAACAACACTTTTCTTCCTACCTCCTTTCCCAAAGCTGGGACAGAAAACAAGGGATGCACAAGTGTCTCCTCTCCAGCACTGGAGAAACAGGATGCTGCAGGGGGACGTGGGTGACCCTACAGCCCCAGCCATCTGCTTGGACACACTTTTCTCCTCCCCTCCTTTGGGCAAACCCCACCTAAGCTCCCTTGGCCACGTCTCTGCATCACTGAGATACTCCTGGCAGCTCTCTTACAAATTATTATTGATTTTGTCAATGGTAATGAAGCTCAGAATAATAATAGCAAACTGCCACTTTAGGCACTACGCAGTTAACCTAACTCTGCTCTCCAAATTGCCCTCCTGAGAAAGCAGTCAGTGATATTGCAGAAATCAGTGTTGTCCTGTAACTTTTATGCTCTCCTTAGCTCTGTTTTTCCCCCCTTTTGATTACTGAAGTACCTTTGACTGCAGAGATATTTTACATTACCAATATCCTTTGAGAATCTCTGCCTACCTGGCTTACCTTGATGTGCTCTGTTTCCACCCTGCTGATTTTCCCATAAAGGCTTATATTAATCCAAACCAACATTCATTTAATAAACATCTCAGCAACCAAGTGAATATTTAGCAATCCTAACTCCATTTCCATCACAACAGGTAGTGGCACAGCTGGTTCCAAATGATGTCCACTTTTATACCAACTGCACACACATAAATCCCATTGTTATTATTTATATTTTTCCATGCCTAGGTTGCATCTATAAGAAGGTTTTAAAACAAACAAAGAAAAAAAAAATAGAGGTGTCTGAAGACATGCCTACACACAACATTAAGCGAAAAAAGCTCATTTTGGTTTTGTGGAAAATTACCAAGTCTCATATACAGCTGTATTTTTTCAGTCTAAAAAGATTCCCTCAAAATCTTGGCGAAGGACACCAACACAGTGGCTTTTTCTTCCAAAGCTAACCAGCACTATTGAGTCGCTACTGTACAATTATTCCTAGAGAATCTTCTGCAATATTATCCTGGAGATGTATTCACAAATTTTTTGATTCATTGTTCTTTGAAAACAATCTCTAAGATCCAGATCTTTAATTTCAGAAAATTTGCATAGTGCAATTAATTAATTTCAAACACCAATTAACAGTGCTTGAAAATGTAATTCTAGACTGAATTAACTCTGGTAGCAGCTGACAAATTTTTGTTCATGTAGTCTAGGATAAGCAAGTATAATTACATCTGAAATATAAGTAGTGAAGTCCAAATGTAAGCAGATCAAAAAAAATATTACCCATGGTGTTTCACCTGGGCAACACCTTCAAATAATTCAAAATCAAACATTTTCTGTTCTAGACTAATTTCTTTTTTTGTTTAAACAAAAATTCTCTTGCAGAGAATTCTGAAATTAAAAATATCTTCATATCTATGCATACACAAATAAAAATACAGAAAATTTATATTAGTACTGGATGGATGTGTAGCCTGATCTTCCCACATCTTTTTTTAGACTAAGAGAACTCTGCTAACTTCAGAGCAGCTATTTCTGATTTTTATCCGAGCTAACACTCATCAGAATTACACCTGTCCTCATATTTCATGTGGAAAAGTTCAGGATCAAGGTCCTTGTGCCATGTGAAGGTCTCCATCTTCTATAGGTTTTTTCTTTATAAATTTTGGCAGTCCCTATGTTATGTGGAGTTTTAGCTAACAAAACACAATCCAAATTTTGGCAGTCAAAGTGAAGAGAAAGACAAAGTGCATAAGCAGCATGAACTGCAGACAAAACTACACAACTCTTATTTGAAGCCAAAATGGGCCAAATAAAATGCTCTCTGAAAGTACTTGGAAACAGAATTTATGAAATAGGATGGAAAAAAACTCCCTGTATGGTGGTGATGACAGCAGTAAGTCTTAACCATCTGAACAGACACCTCTTGTGACAAAAACTGGGGTTTAAAATGCAAGGTGAGGGTCAGTACATGTGAATCAGGTTTGTCTCTGAATTTGATGCTTTTTACCTGCTAATAGTAATTAATAGTGTCTTGGTTTGAAAAGACACGTGTCTGCTAAGGAAGGCAGGAGCCCCCCTTGAAATGGAAAATGCAAACTCACTCCCTGCAAATGATTATAAGTTTGAAATTAAGGGGCAAAGATATGGAAGTAGGAATACAGTTCTTATTTGGGGAAAAAAAAAAAAAAAATAAAAATGCAGTAAGACAAAACAACACTGACCTGTTGGCAGCAGTCCCATTCAATGGTGGCTGCAGCCCTCCTGCAGTGACAGCTGTGGTTCTGTTGGAGCAGGGATCC
>JAXCLO010000208.1:7630287-7656563 GCA_035583995.1 Arremon aurantiirostris
AAAGGCTGCCTGTGGTGTTCCAAATCTCAGATTATATCCAGGTAGGAATGCTTGGCTCCTCCCCCTGGGTGGAGCATCTCCCAATGGATGATGGAATTGTATCAGCCATGCAGTGACACTCAGTGGCACTCAACTGGTTGTGTAAGAGATAAAGCAAACCTGGTTCTAACAGGCGGCCCCAATTAACAGAAGGTAACTGCCCCACCTCTAACAGGTGGCAATAGAATACACACCTCCAGCCATGTCTTGCATTTCCAGCCTAAAACAAATATCTATTAATTATTTTTCATAATAGTCACATGTCTATACACGGCCATGGAAAATGCTTTGTCCTTCTCCCAGCTCTTCCTCAAAGTGCACAAACTCAGAGGTCCAGGATCAGCATCTGGAGGAGCACAGTACTGATTTCCTTACTGAGATAACTCAACAAGAAACATTAAACTGGAAGCACCAGCTGCAGGGTTTTCTCGTGTTCTGCTACCACACAGATCTCTGTGGATTCCTGTAAGAAGATTCCTCTGTATCCTGACAGGATAAAATGTTTAATTAATTTTCTGATTAATTATATTTCTAACAAGTATGTTTACCTCTTTAATGATTAAAATAGCCTCTATTTATGCCAGTTAAATAGAATTAATATTATTTTTGGTGAAATCCTAGAAAAAGGCTAATAATTTGTCTTAAAGGAGTGAACCTGTACTTAATTCTATTTAAAGAATAAAAATTAAAATGGCATGAATTCAGGGACTATATTAGGATCTGAGATATTAAAAAATAGACCATTTCTGTGCAGGAAGTCAATAATCATCCACAGTAACCTTCCAAATATCTAATACCTAAAATATATTCCAAATATCTTATACCAAATATCTGAAGTTTGTCTGGGGTTAGTTACATTTTTTTTACTCATTAATAGCTCTGTTCCAATCCTTAGTTCATCTTTCTTAGAAGTTTTTTAATAAAAAGATTATTGTAAAGGTATTTACAGTGAGGATCAATGGTGCAAGAGGATTTTAAATGTCAAGTTCCCACTGACAGTCAATATTTTTAACTTTGAAATGGCACTGGGCTGTAACAACAGATGCCTAGAAACATCCAAGCCTCTAACTTGGACATTACACTTGGAACCAGTATTAGGTGAGTTCTCTTAATAATCTGAGGTCTATGATAAAGAAGAATAGGAATTTTTTTAAATATAGATGTATAAATACTTTCATATATAAGTGTGTGTGCATTTTTGTTCAGCTGAGTACAGGTTTGAAATTGTTCTGATACTGGATATTTTGGAGTTTTTTATTTCATAGACTAACAAAATGAAAAAGTGTCTTCATGTTGGTAGGGCATTTAAAAATCATTCAGGGAGGGGTAATGATACAATTTCTCTCTTGGACAGTTTCCTAGAGAGACATCTCAGTGGTATGGTGCTATATGTTCTTCTTTTTCCTTAAAAAAAATCTGCAGCAATCACTAAAATCACTAAAAATTCTAAATAAGAATTTCTGCAGACAAAATAATTTCATAAATATTTCTTAAAAAAAAACCAACAAAACAAACTTCTTAAATTGGGAGTAGAGAATAATTTTTCCAAGGATTGAGCAATTAATTCATTAACTACTGAGAAATTATTTAAATTATAAGGCATTACAGGGGAGCAGAGACTTCTCACCCACCTGCAGAACATGGAACTAGGTTTTTTAAAATAAATAAGAAAACAGCCCTACTATTTTTGCCTTTATAGGATAGGTTCAGTTGACATTGTTTTTAGATCAGGCATCAGCTATTCAGTGAAGAGTGTCCAGCTGTTATCACCTAAGTACAAATCAGCAGCAGTAAGCAGTAGAGATCTGATAATGATGTATATATGCAGTTTTCTGGTAATGATGTATAGATGCAGTTTAAATTACACAGATCTCTAACTGGGGACCTGATACACTCTAAGTGCACAGGCACATTTATGCTTAAATACATAAATAGAGAAATAAAATGAAGAGAGGTAACATTATATTGAGATAAAGGGAATCATTGAACTCCAGTGGTACTTTCTAGACCTCAAAAATGTATTTTTAATTCTTTACATTTCCAACCTTTAAGACTTTACAAAATGGCTTAAATAGTAGATATTACAGCTCTTCCTGCTTCACTTTTCCATGCCTAATGTTTATAATGGCACTTACTTTCAGTAAAAATGTAATATTCAAAAGTAGGAAGTCTCAAGAAAGGGCTTCTTATAGACAAATAATTTTGGTAGCAAGAAATTCCAACTATAGTTTTAAGTTCTTCACCTACAGATCTAATAGCATCATCTTGGCCAGTACTAAACTTTGTTTGTTCCAAATTGAAAATATTGCTTCAGGTGACAAACACCTGGCTTCCTCTGCTCTGCCAAAGCCAACACTGCATTGGCTGTGAGAAATAAAGCCCTTTATTACTTTATAGTACCTGCAGATCAAAATGCTCTGATGTCTTACTGAAAAGAAAACAAAACTCAAACAGAGGCATTTGATAAATCTTTGTCTGCTGTTGAGTTTGCTGGGGTCCCTAGGAAAAGGTGAGAGAAGAGAATCTGACTCCATGTCCTCAGAAGGCTGATTTATTACTTTATGTACTTATATTATATGAAAGAATGCTATACTAAAGCTATACTAAAGAAAGAGAAGGATACAGGCCGAAGGTTTAACAAGAATGATAATAAAAAACTCTTGACTGACTCCTCAGAGTCTGACACAGTTGGACTGTGATTGGTCATTAATTAAAAACAATTCACATGGAACCAATCAAACCCATTGGTAAATTTCTCCAGCCACATTCCAAAGCAGCAAAACAGGGAGAAGCAAATGAGATAATATTGGTTTTTCTCTGAGACTTCTCATCTTCCCAGGAAATGAAATCCTGGCAAAGGGATTTTTCAGAAAATGTGACAGTCACAGTCTACCACTGCTGTCCTCTATCTTGAGCATTTCAGAAATAGAATAGCTGCAAACATATAGGATTTTTACACGTATGTATGCACACACACACACGAACAGGCATACACTTCTCAAGGAAATCAATGTAAATTCAAAAGGATAATAGTCTTATCTGGAGACTGGTGTATTGCAAAAACTAAGGAAAAATAATTCAGTTCTGTTGCAAACAAGTTCAAGATACTGGGCTTTACTCCAAAAGAAGCTTCAATAGAATATGCATTTTGCTCAGCTGCCCCTCAGAAATAGCACTGCAATTTTCCCCAGTACAGCTGAATTGAGAAGCACATATTATATAATTTTTACTGCAGAAACCCAGTGATGTTGTTTGATCACTCGGTTTCTGTAGGCCACACAGTTTTTACTTCATAGAGATCAGAGGAGACACAAGTGAAGGATTCTGCCAGCTGCTTCTGAAGGGATTCAGGCTCAGGCTGAATTGCTGGAGATCCCATTTTACTGAGGTGCCTTAATTGCAGCAAGTCACAAACACATCCCTGCTGCTCTGAGGCCACTTGCAGCTCCTGCAGTCATTGTCTGGGCCAAGACTTCCAGATTAGGCCCTAACACAGAATAAAATGCACGTCAAATCATAGAGGAGAAAATGTTGTTGAGAACAAAACCAAGGCAGTCTTGCAAAACTCTTATCTTGATCCAATCTTATTTTCCATTTATGTTAACAATATAGAATAGGTAGCTTGGAGCTCTTTATCTTTTCACTGATTATACCATTCTGTATTCTGTATGCACTTCATTGTCCTCAGTTATAAATGAGCTATAACAGAATTTTAATAAAATTCAGGAAACATTTTCTGATTCATGCTTGCTATTAAGCACAAGTAAAATGAAATTTATTATTTCAGTTGGGATGGTACATTTAGTACTGATATATCACCTAAGATATTAACTCCTAATAAGATGCTACAGAAATATATTTCAGCTTGTAAACACTCAAGTATTTTGTTGGGTTGTGTCCTCTTTTTTTGCAGCACAACAGAAAGTGTAATTGAATAACTAGATTTTCTATACTGTTACACATTTTGTTGAAGTCATTCAACCAAGAAATAGCAGATTCAAGAAATTAGTTATTTCCTATCAAAGTGTATGTATGTCAGAGTTACATGATGAGTGTTTCCCACATAAAATGGAAGAAAAAAAGAGATTTCACTTTTACAAGCTTTCTTTGTTGCAGGAATTTCCTCCCATTTTCATTTCAGCTTACACAGGCTGTTGAATCAGATTGCCTTGGGCAAAAGATACCTGGAAATATTGGGCACATGCTCATTTACAGAACATTACTTGTATGAAATATATAGACAGATAATGTCCAAATATAACTTGTTCTTATTGGATAATTCTGTAATAGAGATTGCATTTAATTAATCTTGATCTGGTAGTCCACGTAGCTTATTAATAAAAAAATAATTTCAACTTTTATAAGTCAATTTTCTATCCCATAAACTTTTATTCAATCCTTCTCTCTGAATTTTGGCCCCAGTCTTGCCACTTTACTCTTGATTTAAGAACATACTGTCTTGGCCTACCTTGTCCCTTGGAGGGATAATTTGCAGCAGTTATTTGACAAGTACTGGGGGAAAGCCATTTCCTCTCTCCTTGCCCAGCTGTTCCAGGCAGTGAAAGCAAAGAGACCCTATAAACCATTTTACCTTCCTAAAATCCACAGAGATCAATAGGTACTGCTCCTTTACTCAAATTCCTCACTGTCATATCTAGGTCGTATTTTTACGCCACAGTTCAAAGGTTGCAGACAGAACTTCAAAATATCATTTTGGCTTTTTCAGCACCAAAACTTAGACACCTTCTTGGTTACCTAAGACAGTTATTACAACTCCAAAGAGAAAATTCAGACTATGAAACAAATTCGGTGTGGGTAAAATGGCTAGGAAAAATGGACACATTCAGGAGTCTGCTTCATGGCAGACAGAAAGTGTTTTTTCTCAGTGAATGTCCACAGGGCTCAGCTGGGGACAATGAGATGCAATATTTTAGATTTGCTCTTGAGAATCCTGAGAATTTGCTAAATCTCTGTGTTCAAATGTTTTCCCCTCTGTAAATGTCACAGCTCACTGTTATTGAATGTTTATCTATTGTAATGCTTCACTGAAACAAAAGCCAGATTTGAAATTTTGTCCTTTTATTTGTAGAGAAAAATCATGATCAACTAAGGCACAGAAGCTTTTTCCTAATACTCATCCTAGCTAAATACTGATTTAATGTTCCTGTTATGGCTAAGGGTGAAAGACTCATGATAATAACATGATGCAAGACATTTGAGTATTGAGGTTGTTTTCTTTTCTTGCTGGAGTTTTAAAAGAGAGCAAAAACAAAAAGAGAAATAACACTGAACAGAATGGGATGGAGACCTTATCACATACAGCCTGAACCAGGACAAAGGATAATTTGCTTCAAGGCTGTTCTAGCCCTTGAAACAAGCTAGCTGTATGAAAATGCTAGGATTTTAAATATAGCTCTCTGTCTAAGCACTTCAATTTCCCACTGTTCTACAATGGGAAGCGATGACTTCACATATTGAAAGAGTCCATTTAAAGTCACCTAAAGAACTTTCAAACACAGCTCTATCTGATGTGATGCCAGAGCCTGGAAACTTCTGCCACAGGCTTAGAGAGAACACAGAACTTGCAATATCCCTCTTCTCTGTGGGGCAGTGGGAGCTTTGGACACTGGCAATCAAAGAGCAACTCTGTTCTCTGGCCCACATTCCCCCTGTGTGTTCCTCTTCACACGTCCAAAACTTTCACCACCAATGAGCCTTTCCAGCATATTTGCTAGGACTGTAAGGACCCAGATGTGTTAAAGAAACAGTGATTCTTAAATGAGGTCAATGATATTATTTCATCTTTAAAGGAGGAAGTAATCCTTTCCAAATTGCAACCAGTCCATTCCTATTAAGTTAACAAGCAGAGAATATCTTTCCCAGCTTGGACTATATGATGGCTCCTGGTGCATCATTTCATGGAACTCAAAGACAGATAAGTCAAATAAGTCTATTTTGTTGAAATAAAGTGTTTGCTTAGTTTCTCTTAGAAACCTGGGTTGGTTTCTAATATATTCTTCATAATTTGCTTTGTTTCTCTTAAACCCTGAGTTTTAATGGAAAAAAACAAAAAAGAAAAAAAGGCAATTTGCTCTTACAGGTCACTACCTCTTGCAGAAACAGTGAGAATAGGAGGGCTTGCCAGCTGCATATTTTAGCAATTTCCAACCATGTGGCAGGAGATGGTCTGACAATGAAAAAAAAAAATATTCCTTGCCTCGGTGACCAAATTCCTTGCTTTGCAGAGGTGGCATCTTAGGACATCTGAACCTCAAACCTCTAACTTTTCAGTACTCTGTCCCTCTTCTGTGGAAACCCAGGGCACCACAGGGAATATTTCTGTGTCTGCTCTGGGGTGCCCTGACCCCCAGGGGAGCACTGATTTTGACCCTCATTCATAGAGAAAGTTTCCCAGACTTCAAGTTAGACTAAAATCCACAAAAGTGTGAAACAGATTATAGAGAGTAGTGTAAGTGGATCACTTAGTGAGAAATTTAAGTTTTGGGATTTTTAGCATGTTGTGGATGGAGGCAAGATGGAGGGCACAGGGTGTCCTCCTGGGTTTCTTCTTCATGCTGCTTCTTCCTCCTTCTCCATGGGTTTGGGTGGCATTCTGCTGCTGTGGGCAAAAGCCACGAATCTTCTTAGGGAAGTTCTTCTTTGGGAAAGCAAGGCTGTACATTAACCAACCTACTCCTGATAGGTTGGTTAATATACAACCAAAATCTTTCTTGAGAGGGCACTGACAAATTCAGGTTATTACCCAGTGGGGTTGTTTTCAGTGTTGTTGACCTCCAGTATGTGAATCTGTCTAAAAACAGGCTCTGCCTGAGGGCAGTAGTGGTGAAGCCTCCTAACCCAGGAGTAGAGAAAAAAAGATTACAGAGGCAGTTCTATATAACTCAGTTCAAGAACAATTTTACCTGAAGTAAAGCATATTTTATTATGACTGCCCTCAAAACTTACTTGTATTACCCTACTTCCCCACTTTTTCCACTGAAAATGAAAAAAGTCACTCTAAAGTGAATCAACAAGGAGTACCTTAAATGTTTCTTTCTGTATCAAGTTGATTGTGTTTAAAATGCTTAGCTAAAACTGTTCATAAAAATTCTGACTTAGATGTTGGTTTTAGACAGGATTTGTTTAATGTGTTTTAATACAAAATCAGTTAAATGTATAGTTTGGACAGTTCTATTGAAGAGTGCTGCGGCAGAAAAATATAATGTGTTGTAAATAGTTGGTGTTTACAATATATTTTCATTAAAGAGATCTGTGTTAAAGGAGCTGGTTTTAAGAACAAACAGTAAACCTTTTTTCAGTATAGAATGTGTTCCCATTAACACTCTGCATAGGGAAAATACATTTTAAAATGCAATACTTTTGGTAAACACCTAATTGTGTTAGAACTGCATGGTTTTTTCCTATGGTTAAGGTTTAGGACATTTTTTATTCGAGCTCACAAGACCACATCAGTTTTTTTACTGTAGTATTCACAATTTCAATTCAACACATTTGCCAGAGGTAGCTATTTTATAAGAGGTTTTAAAAGGGTTCACTCACTGCACTCAAAATCAATAGACATATTGTGACAGTACGAGGTCCAACAAGCAAGTCAGAGCTCATTTACACTTTCATAAATTAAAGAATTCCATTCAAGTCATTTTGCTATAATGATTATAAGCCATCAGGAATTAATGCAAAAAGCTAATATTGTATCAAGAATGTGAGTAATATTTTCCAATTTGCATTTTGTTACTGCATTAAGATATTTACATGCTAAAGACTGCATATTGTATATAGTATTAATACCTTTAAATCAGTTTAATATTCAATGCAACTACATTAATGTAACGTTATGACTAAGAATTTAAATGCAAAAATGACTAGCAATTTTAAAGCTGCTTCCCACAGCAGATATAACTCAATTGTATTTAAAATTCAATGTAACTGGAGTAGTAAAAATATGAAAATTAATTTTTCAAAAGAGCTTTATAGGAATTTATCACATCAGTGATTGTTCAACAGCTTATAAGCATTTTCCTGCTCAACAGCCACTCAGAGCCAAGAAATCTCAAATGAGTCCTGCTTCATCCAGGTCTTAGACAACTCCTACAGCCTGCTCAGAACTGCTTCTGACTTCATTTGTGAGGATTCTATCAGTTTGAGGGCACAAAGTCTTCACTGTCCTCAGAAACAGACATGGGACTCATAACCACAAGACTGCAGATTGTTCTACCACTGCCTTCAGCTATCATTACTCTTCATTAAGGTTTTCCTGCAAATTAATTTTTCCCCAGTGTTTGTTGTAGCTAGGCCAGAGAGAATTTTTTCTGTGGTGTCCTCTATTTCTATTTGGCACGTTGGATGAAACAGGCTCCTTCTACTCAAGTACCAGGTAAGACAAACCATAGTTAGTAATGTGAAAGTGCAGCTCTCTGTAAGGCCCCAAAAATCTCTCTTGACAAGGCTTGTGAAAGGGTTTACAGTTGTTCATGTAGTCTGAGTTAGACACACGGGACAAACACTGGCAAGATATTCTCAACAAAGTAACAAAAAAAGCTTTGCTGGCCAATTTAGAGAATCAGAGAACTATGGCAAAAGTTTTAAAGCAGCATTCAGTCAACATGAAACGCTTTCCAAAACATTAACTTAGTCCATTCAAATTCACCATGTATCTAAGTCCAAATTATTTGGGTCTGCACAGGAGCTCACCCCAAGACCTTCTCTCCCTACCATCTGCTAAAATCTCCAGTTTAAGGAACAAATGTTTTGGAAACCTAAACTAGAGTAATTGATCAGGTGTGTGCAACAGGCACCTGCTCACCCATTGGAAGCACATGAAGGATGTAAGAGGAAAACTTGACTTTCAGGTTAATGGGATAAACCCATCAGACTATGTGCACCTTTTTGGATGGCACCACCATCACACAGCATCTTCCATGCTCAGGAGAAGTCAGAAACCTCACACCTAGGCTCAAAATCCCTAGGAATTTGTTGTCATCTTATTGTAAATCTTCCATACCTTCTTGGTGATTTCTCATGGGCGTCTCCTCGCTGTATTGACTCCTTCTTCTCAGTACAGACAACAAACTCCATCTCTCTTCACACCACAACCAACAAACTCCAACTCTCTTCATAGCACAACGAACCCACTCTTTTGTAGCACTCATCTTCTTACTGGACTCAGCTGTGGCCTATTAAGGGCAGGCCTGTTCCTAATCTTTGTTAATTAGTACAGCTGCAACTCCCCAGGGGTGAGATTACCTTCTGCACTATCTTTATTTTCTTACATTCTATCCCTCCACAGAAATCAACCACACACTACTTGTGTGTATTGTGAGGGAACAAATCCCTGCCGTAGCCGAGGACTCTGTGTGTCCAAATTGACAACTGGAAAAAAGATCAGCCCTGTAAATCTAGAGAGGAAACCTTATGAGGAGCAGCTGAGGTGATTTGGTCTGTTCAGCCTGGAGAGGAGGAGGTTGAGGTGAGACCTCGTTGCTGTCACAACTTCCTTGTGAGGGGAAGAGGAGGAGCAGGCTCCAATCTCATCTCTATGATGATCAGCACCTGAGAGAAGGGCCTGAAGCTGTGTGAGGGGAGGTTTAGGTTGGATATCAGGAGAAGGTTCTTCACCCAGAGGGTGTTTGGGCACTGGAACGGCTCCTCAGGGCAGGGGTAACCAGCCTGACAGAGTTCAAGATGTATTTGGACAATTCTTCTAAGTACATGAGATATTTCTTGGAGCTCTCCTGTGCAAGGAGTTGGACTCAATGATATCAATGTGTCTCTTCCAACTCAGGAAATTCTGGGATTCTATGCATTTTAATGGCAGGATTTCTACAAGCGTTGTTTGTGTACACTCTCGCACCATCTGGAGCTCTTCTGTACTTGTAGAGAAATTATTTGTCATCTTTTCTCCCAGACGTAAGCCTATATATATATTTAAACAAATGTCTTCAAAATTAAAGAAGAAGGCATAATTGAGACAGTAGGTACTAATTTAAAAGTAGCATGAGTGATTTTTGCAATTCTTCCTAAGCACATCAGGTGGAGAATACCTCTTCCTCAAGCAGCTCCCTTGTCCTCTTGCAAAAGTGGACCATTGATGGAAAAAAACTATACTTCTGGAATATTTAATTATTTGTTTGTTGTTGTGATCCAGAGCCCAAGGAAGACTGTAATCATAACCATACTACTCAAGGGAAGACACAGGTTGACCCTTCGAGGCAATGTAAAATTTGTACCCAAAACATTTCCAATATTTTATGTTGATTTCAAATTTTATGAGTAAAATCCCTTGAGGAAGGGAAGTGAACATACAACCAGCTTTAATGCTCATGCAAGCACTTATCTTGTGGTCAGCCACATCCTGAAAGCAAATTGGTTTCATATATTTTAGTAGACACCTGAAAATGTCTTTAGAACTACTGCAGCTTCAGACAGTTATTGCAGTACTTCTAAAAGATACTTCTTTTACCTTGGAAAGGTCTTGGAAAAGGGGGAATTCCTTTTGGGAGGGTCAGGAATTAATTAGAATTACTTTATGAATAGGAATTTTATTTAACAAAACTCAGCAGGATTGAAAATTAACGCCCCCAAAGAAGGCACATACTTGAGGAATTATAGGAGTTGGCAGGGTTTCTAGGCAAAATCTCAGGCACTGAAAGGTCCTTTTTATAATTATCATTGTAGAAACATATGGAAAGTGGTTATATTAACGTCTGAAAGTATGTACTTAAACAAAATTATGCTCTTTTTACACAACCTAGTTGTAAGCCAACACTTTTTAGATAAGACTAATGAATTAAATATTGATGTAGTTTCTTTCTCTTATGCATGTAGTCAAATGAGCTTTTTAATCTAGTCCTTTTATATTGTTTTACACATTATCATATTTATGTTCAATATTTTAGGGATCTGTCATGTTCAGTCCCCAGATTCAGTGTTCTATTGCAATTCTTTTCTGCTTTAAAGGTGTTAAAGACATAGAACAGTTTGGTTTTTTTTTCTTTTGCTACCTGTGTTTGTGTCTACTGAGGATATCTGTGTCAACAGGCAAAAATCATCATGGCTATTATAATATGACCTTGAGTCATTAGATAGGGAAGATCTATTTTTCTTTATTATTATTGGGATAGAAAGATAACCAGAGGTGTTTATTCATTGCCATGCAGTAACCAGTTTAATCATTATTAAATTTTGAAAGTAATGGGACCACTAATAAGTCCAAACTTCTTAGCAATTTTGTTCCTTCTTAAAAAACAACCAGTGACTGTCCAGCACTTTATTACCTTGCAATTCCCACACATGTGCACACACACACACACACACCAGAGACTGCAGCTGTGGGAATAACTTTACACCAAGAAAAAGATGCAGTTTTTCCTAGGGAAAAAAAAAATATATATTGAAAATTCAAGCTGACAAAACCTATTATTTCTACTTTCACACCCAGCCATGTGCACAGTCATTTGTTGCTGCAGAGAGGTGGAAAAAGCAGAGCTGGCAGAAAAGCAGGGAATAAAATCATCAGCCTCACTCAACACTTGTCCCAAGCATGAAAGTCTTTGGAGAGTGAATTCTGCACTGCACCAAGGGAGGGACAGTGCCTCCTACTCAGCCCACTGTCTGCTGACTAATCATTAGGCCACTTTCCTTCTCATGTTTATAAATTAGTGAATTGAGATTACTAAACTAACTTTGTAAAAACTGGGGATTTAGATGACTAATAAACACTTCTGTGGATTTTGGGTGATTTTGTACAAAAGAGGGAACACAGACAATAGACTATTTTGCTCAGGTTATGCTGCCCATAAAGAAGCACAGCAGCAGTTTTGACTATAAAAAAGATTACAGGCTCATGTGTCATTCACCACAAAGCCCACAGAAAACAAAATGTGACATGAAAATTTTAATTTTGTCCTGCAAGAGCCAGATTAGTTGTCAAAGGCCAACATCTGCAGTCCACAAAACCATTCTACAATTGTGTGCTTGGGATGAAATTCCACTCCATGCTAATGCACAAACCTGCAGGATCAGTCAGAGACAGGTGTACAACCAGACAGCAGCATTGCTACTTACTGAGACATCAACTTCTGCAGGGATCCTGCACATGGGGAAACTTTTATTATAAATAATGTTCCTGTTCCGTGATAAGAAAGTGAGATGGACATCCTGAGTAGGCAAAGATGTCCATTAGAAAATAAGCCCCATCATCTCATCTCACACTTTGTGTTTCATGTTGCCTATCAAAATATCTCCATTATCTGTTATTTCTGATATTGACACATTTTGTAAATAGATTCTGCAGAAAGAAGTTATCCCTCTAGTTCTAGCAACTGAACAACAAAACCTCAAATCCCAAAATCTCAAATTGGAAATGGAAGGAAGAAGAAAGCCTATTACTCCTCCCTAACATACACACAAGTGGCAGAACTAAAGTGATGCTACTGTTGCCAGGCTGAAATAAATTTTCTTCCTTATTTGTGTTGTCTTATTGACAGTAATGCATTTTCTAACAGATGAACTCACTGTCACTCCAGAGAATATGTGTTTTATTGATGAAAAGAAGAGAAAATCATTAGCAGTAATGTTGGTGAAGGTGCACATCTTGGTAGAAACAGAATGGAAAATACAAATAGAATATTAAATGGAACAAGTATCAGGAACACGAAATTAGTCAAGTGCAAAGGCACAAACACAAATCACTTAAGAAAAAGAGTCATACAGCTGAAATATTTGCAAGTAGCCCAGCTCCGCTAGCTGCAGTCAGCTCTGTCATACAGGGGGACTGAAACAGTCTGGTTAATGAACACTCCAAGGTTACAGACATATTGCAGGGATCTAAATGGCTCTGCAGACTCAGCTGGAATCAAGCAGGGCTTGCAAGCCACGGCTCAGATCTGTCCTCAGCTGACCCGAGCTGCTCCTTTGCACTGCCACCAAACTGCCTCCCTGTCCCTTGGCTCTCTGCTCCTTTAGGATCCTACTGCCCTGAGCCCCAGGGTGCTCCTGAGCCAATTCCCTGAACTTCCCAGGAGCAGAGCTTTTAGCTGTGCAGGATGAAACCAGCTCTGCCTGCTGGAGCTGGGGCTGAGCTGCCACTGGCTCCATGCCTGCAGGGCCATCTGGTGCTCCTCTTCCCTGGCTCCCTGGCCATGGCAAGGGGCCTTGCCACCATCCTGGAAGCACCTGGAGCTGGGGATTAGCTGCTTGTTGTGCCACCTTTCTCCTGCCATGCATTTATTGCGTGACGTGAATCAAAAAAGCGTTGGATTTAGAGCGCGCCCGAAGAAGGGAGGAAAATGTATTTGACTCTTTTGATATTAGAAGGTTGATTATTATATTATATTACATTATATATCATATCATATTTCATATCATATCATATAATCATACCATATCATATCATATGTAATGTAATATTATATATAATGTAATGTAGTATAATGTAGTATAGTATAATATGATATAGTACAATATAATATACATAACATAACATAGTATATATTACGCTATATTACACTATATTATGCTATATTACATTATAATTCAAGATCGTATTATTATATATTAAATTTCATGTCATATTATTATATATTATATGCTATATATTATATATTACATATTGTATTTTATTATATTTTATATTATAGATTATATTTTAGCACTATATTTTACATTGCATTTTACAGTGTATTACACTATATTGCGTTGAATTTAAATTGAATTTGCACAAGCACTCAATTTAACTGCTCAGAATCTCGTCACTGTCAGCTGACAGTCCAGACACACCCGCACATGGATTTAATTGGTTAATGAATTAAAACACTCACACTAGAATTTAATCAAGCAAATTCTTTCAGGTAAATAATCTTCCACAATGCATTCCGCTTGTGGACAACAAGAGGAGCAGCAATTGAGATAAGAATTGTTTTGCTTTTTTTTTTTTTAATCTGAGGTTTAGATAATGTGAATCGTAGAAAATATCTTTGGGAAGTTGTGCCTTGCTTTTCTCTGTGAAGAGAAATGTGGCTACAAAAAGGAGAGATGGGCAAGGCATGAGCTCTGAAATGATGTATTTTAGTCTAGTCAGAGCTTGGGCACTTTATTCCTGGAATATCTCATATGTCCAACAAACACAGTATTTAAGGACAGGTGTAATTTTAGGCATGCAACTAATCTCTTTGTGTTTTGTGCCTGTGTTAAGCATTTGTCAGCGTACACACAACTCTGCAAAAATTAGAATTAATTTTGCTAAAAAAAAGTTTTAAAAGAAAAAAAGCTTGAGAAATAAGCTAATAAAGATATATATGAGTAACTATCTATTGTAATCTATTAAAATCTTCAGGAAAATGCTCCTGAGCTTCTGAACAGACCTTTTGCCCACCGAGTATAGTTTAAAGGACATGTTTTCCTTAGACACTTAAAATCAAATTAAAGTGAAGTGAAACCTGAAGTGAGACCAGAAATCCTAATGGAGTCCTCTGCTGGAGCTAATTAGTGTGTCCTGAAGCTGCTTCCCAGGTGGGAAAAGCTGAGAACGCTGGAAGAAGCTGCCTCTGCATCCAGGCTCGACTGAGGCTTCACACGTGCTGGTTGTGCCTTCCAGGAAACTACTGTGCATAGGGATCAAAAAGTGTTAGAGGTGGACAGGAATTTTCCACTGAAATCTGTTCTTCAGCAGAAAAAACTCACAGTCACTTGTAACAGCTACTGCCTCTGTCAGGACACAAAGCAAAAGTTGGGATTTTCATCTGCACAGTCTCCCTGGCATGGGAGGAGATGGTGGTAATTGATAATGAAACCAGTGTATCGGGGAAAGAATTGAAGAACGCATTTTAAATTCTTCCATTTTATAAACAGATCCATGTATTATTTCATATATGCATTCAGAGCTATAAAGCATTTGTTTTACACTGAATTTTATTCTATTTATTGGACTATAAGTCACTTGTGTGTTTAGCATACCTACATTAATAACATCATTGGGGGTTACAGTGGTCTTATAAATATCTTGTTGTACTTGCAGAGGTCAGAAAAATCCAGCCTTGTAACTACTCAATCAAAACATCCATAATCATCCAGTACAAACATTCCAAACCCATGTGTCAGCATATCACAGTGACCAGATAAATTACACACAGGAACAAAAGACAAACCACTGCAATGCCATCATTCTCCTCTACTCTGCCATTATTATTTTTTAAGTTGTATCCCTTGCAGAAACGAGTTGGTTTGGGTTTTTTCCAGCAAATTCTACTTCTTTATGTTGGAATGGTGTTTGCTTCCTTCCCTGTTATTTCATTTAAACACAAAGTCACTCCAAGGTGTTCTCCCACCCACGTCCTGAAGAAAACTCCTTCCTTCTTTTATTGCATTTTGTCCCCCATGGCCTTGACAATCAAAGTTTCCCTTAGGGAATTCTCCACTCCAGTTCATGCAGGTTGCACCTAGGGAGATGCTGTCAGTTCAGGGAGCCATGCAAGGAGGATGAGTCCATGAGATTTTTGAAATGCAACTCACCGGGGCACATCAGTAGCATAGAAAACACAATTTAATACTGAAAACACACAGAAAATATGTTTTACTGTTTCTACATTTTTGGGGTTTTTTTCCCCAGGCACTTGATAACAAATTGTGTGAAATTTCAGTCTTTCAAGTTTGACCACATTTGGGAAAAAAATCAAGTGCTGCAAAACAAAAATTTCCCACTAGATAGAAATTGTGATTTTTGGCCAGCTCTAACCAAAATAATTTTCTCTGAAATGAAGCAAACAAAACACACCAATCTCAGGTTCTTCAAGACAATTCTTGCTCAAGGAAAACATCAATCAATACAAGATGGACTACGTCCACCTATGTTAAATAATGCTGCTATTTATATGTTATTTATTTTTAATAAGTGTGTTTTAAGACTCAGTTAAGTCCTAATTCAAATACATACAAGTTCCATTGGCTGAACATATGCTTCTTGCTGTGATAACCCAAGACTTTCAAAACCAAAGAATACACTTCTTTTTAATTACTGTGCAAAAATCACAGAAATTGGAAAAAAGTAACCTAGATAAATGGTAAAGCACTGATTTAATGAGAAGCTATTGTACAAAAGCATAAATTAACTATTACAAATATTTTTTTAATAATTGAAACATGTGTCTAGCCCTGTAGAGTTCTTTGAAACACTGTTAATTCCCCTGGATTATCATAGACAGAAGAAAACCTTTCCTAAATATTTCTGGGATTCAAAAAGCCAAACAAACCAGAATTTTTCCATCCTATTTTAGAAAAAAAAACCCAAAACTTTAGGAATCAAGGATTCTGGAAATTATTTTGCTTCATGGCCTCTTTTCTTCCAAATTAGGTCTCAAAATTGTTAAAGCATTCTCCAGTGTTTTGGAGTAAATAGATGTTCACAGTGGATTATATTGAATTAATGGCCAGATTTGTCATTTCACAGTTGGCAAAGCTGGCACAGAGCTGATTTCAGGTGTTTATGAAAGAGAAATACCCTACTTTCACCTAAATTTAGTACCTGTGGGTACCTATACATAGACAACTGAAGCATCTAGCACCTGCCCACGGGTAGCTAAGTTGGTTATTAAGAGCAACTCACATTGGTTTCTGTCCAGAAAAATAATAAAAAAAAACAACAAAAAAAAAAGCCATAACAAAAAAAACCCCCAAAACAAAACCGAAAACAACAAACCAACCAAACAAAAAAACCCCAAAAAACAAAGAGAGATGAGAAGAATATAATACATAATATATAATACATAATATATAATACATAATATATAATACATAATATAATTCTATATTACAATATATAATATGATGTATTGTAAAATAAAATAGAATAATAGAATAGAAGAGAAGATAACAGAATAATATAATATAATAGCCTCCTGAAAACATGGAGTCAGATTCATCTTTTGTCCTCACAACAGAGGATATCAGAAATACCACACTCCTGGTTTTAATATAAACTATTACATTTTTACTCCTGGTAAAATATAAACTAAAATACAAACCTGCCTCATAGTGCTTTCTATCATGCTGAAAGAGAGGATTAGGCATGATTTTAGGACTGCTATGGCTAAAGGGGATGGGTGTGGTGAGATGAACAGCATCCTTCTTTCCCCAACTTGAGGAATATCTAGGACATCCATGTTTAAAGCTGAGGCCATGAGGGTAACTCAAGAGAGATTAAAGGGGAAGACGACAAGACTGGAGAGGAAGAAGTGAAGATAATTTAACTTCTTGAATAACAGGACCACAGCTGGGTACAGCAGATGTAAAACTAGGTGCTGATTAAAGCTGGGACAGATTCTGCCAGTTTTAGCCATTAGCTAGTACAAGATATTGGTACATTGCCTGGCGTGAGGAACTGTTGATAAAAGGCAATTTTATCATTGCAAGTTGGAGGGCTGAGCAAACATACCTGGGTGCATGATTCCTTCAGGATGAAGTCTGGTCTGGCTGTCTCCACAGGATTCATTATTGCTATTGCACACCTCTGTAAAAAGCAGTAATAAGATTTATTTCTTTGAGTTTTCATCTTGTTTCGAATACTCTGGGTTCTTTTCTCTTTTGATGGCATATAAACTGCTCCATACCTAACATTAGCTCTGGTAGCTTACCTAATAAATAAAAAGTCCATAACCACTTGGTGACCATATGGCATTGCATATGTTTGATGTGATCTGCAGATGTAACACTCCAAAAATGTCATCCTTCAGCTCATCTGGATGCTGCTCCACAAACTGAACAAGTGGAGAGCCTCTCAACCTCGTTATGCCTGTGAGCTACGGAACAAATGCTCTGTCAGGTACGTCCTTATGAATGCTTGCCACAATCCCCAAGACAGTATTTGAAGCAGATTAATTTTTTTTTTTAAACTCAGATATTTACTTTGACAACAAAAAAGGAAGTTTCAGACGTGCATTGCTCTGCCATAACCCATAGCTAGAACAAAATGAGCAGAGCTAGCTCTAAAAGGCTGCTCTGAAAACTCCAGCATGAAAAATAAATTTGCACAAAGCCATCCTCCAACACTTTTGACTCACAACACTTTGTAGGTGATGAGCAGCAATTCTGGTCAGTGAAAAGGAAAACTAATCCACCTTGGGCAATAACCTTACCTGCAAGGCCTTTATCAACAATCAGGAGATCCCATATTGTACCCTTATGCTCAAGTAATCCCATACTAGGTCTATATACTCTGAATATTTTATTGAAGTTTTTTCTATACCATTTATTTTTCAAATAATTTAAAAAAAATTTGAAATGTCTGATGAGAAAAGTTTAGCAATGAGGTAAACATTTTCTTTTGATATAATGTCATAATATTTGATATTGTGCATTTTTCATTATATTCTAGGGTACAAAGGTACTTCTTCCTCTCAGTTTCTAAATAGTTTAATTCCTCCCTTCTCTTTCCATTTTATGGGCATTGACTCTAATACTGTACTGAGAAAATGGAAGTTACTAGGTTCTCAGTAATGTGGATTAAAGAAAAAAAGATTAATACAGAGTATGACAAGAGACTTCTTTCTGGAAAAAATAACACTTAAAAATAATTTAAAAAAAAAATATATCCAGAGAGCCACAGCCCACACTCGTTGAAATTTTGGACAAGCCATAAGAAATTCTCTGATCCCTGGAGATATTTTTTGAAAGTAAGTTCCAAAATTTGCATAAAATGTACCTTTAAAGAGACTTTAAGTGCTGAAAGCATACCAGCTTCTTGGGAGGGAGGGTTTTATGATTTATTAATCTTCATGATGTTTTCTACTTACACAAATGATCAAAGAAGTGTAAAAATCAAGCAAGAGAGTACAAGTGGAATACTCTGTATACCACTCAGAGAAAATATCATTGCAAAATTAATTTAATTATCAGTGGGCCTAGAGGAGCAGAGTGAAGCTTGAACAGCCACAAATACAACCTGCCCAACAAAGGGCACAAAACTGCAGCTTTAGCACCAAGCCTCATAGAAAGAGGTGTTTGGGGGTTTTTTCGTCTTTTTCCTTGAAACACAAGGAAAGGCTCTACCAGAATCTGCATAAATCATCTTCCAAGATTTGCCTATACTGCCTTGCGCTGGTCACATCTGAGTATTTTGACCATTTGTGATATATTCTTTGAAAAAGAGACACTTCTCCTTTCCTTCCTGGTTTCAGTTTGCACTTTTTTAATGAGACAGAACAAGAAGGGGTATTTAAGTTTAAAATCTAACCAATGATGGCTCAAGTACCTACACTGCTATTTTAGAAGAGACATAGCACAAATGCATTAATTCCACATCTGCATCACCATGTTCAGAGCACGTCTAGGAGCTCTCCAGTGTGATTCCTAGATTTCGGTACCTTTTTCTGCAATGCCAGAACAATAAAATATAAACTTCTACAAAGGCTTTTCCCTGCTGTAGTCAAGGACTGAGGTTAAACCACTTAACAGAGGAACAGCCATAACCCAAGCCACCCTCCTGTGATTAGCAAATAGATATAAATAGACAGTGATATTTGTCCCCACTCTCTCAGGTAAAGCTGTAACTATGGATCTTGCACAATAATTTTAGCAGGGATTCAGTAATAGAACACAATTTTCTAATATAAATTTCACAGAAAGTACAATGGTAAGATTATAAGGATTAATTCCCCACATTCGTATCTTCCTTCCCTCAAGAAATCTGCATCTTGGCAATGTTAGAAAAAAACTTAATTCATCACTTGAAACACCTTCCATTATTGTTCCTTTTCACCAATTTTTTTTTTTCCATATAGACCTTTGAGATTTCATATTGTGGTTTTGATCTATTTGGCTTAGTGTTCTAAGTTGTATTGAATTTAATCATGGGGTCACTTGAACCAAGTGGCTTTGCTGTTTCTAATCTACTAACTGCACATTTTTGCTGAGATTGGAAAGGACAAGTCCTATTAGTACTCTGACACCACAGGTCAATAACTCTTTATTTCTTCTATAATTTTATTTTTCATTGTGCCATGCTTTTCAGCTTTCCCAGTTCATGCTGGGAAATTGAAATCACCCATCACTACAGCCTGTTTGTTTTCTTATTTTCCTCATGTTGTGCTGAGGACTGTTACTCTTTCCTTTATTCTGATGGCTTGTTCCAGGAGCAGCCAGCACTCTTATTTTACCTAGTCCACAGCTAGGTGTGTATGTATCAAACTACAAAGAGTTATTTTAGAAGAAAACATACTTTTTTCAGGTAGAAAAGCAATTCAGCAGATTCCTCACATATTTCTAATCTAATTCTTTATATTTAATTAAGTTTAACCTCCTCAACAAACTCTTCAAGGACATCACAGGAACAGTTTAAGGACATCATCTGCACGCCGCAGCCAAATTCCCCATCCCCAACAACATCAGCTTTAGGAAAAAAATTCTCAAAGCTGTCACTTCATATTATAACAAACATTAAGGCTGGGTCTATGCAAGCCAAACCTCTGATCAAAGGAAGGATGAAAGGCCTGTCCTGTGACTTTCAGGCTGCTATCCCAGGATGGATTTAAGAGCAGAGCAAGTCTTGTCCCTCCCACCCCACAGCTACCCCCTCATCAGTCAGGTTTTGCAAAGGGATGATGAACCACTCATTACAATCCAAATGTTCGCAATTTAAGCAAAACATTTAAAAAGGGCTCTGTATTTGGCTTCGTTCAACAACAGAAAGAAAAACCCAGAGCAGAGGATGAAGTTGTACTTGGCCACACATTGGTTTGCCCTTCACTTGTTTTGCTGTGCCTGTAGATACTGCAAGTGCAGCCCTAAATACACTTTTGTTGCTATTCTAAATGCTATAAAGCAGCCAGTCTTCAAGGGTAAATGCCCATGAAGCTCTTTATTCATTTTCTGAGAATAACAACTCTTGATAACACACAGAAAAAGTTTTTTTCTATATAAAAAAGTATTAAGTAAATAGCAGTAAAACTGCAGTACTGCCATTTTCTTATAAAGGCTAATCAAACTACTTCTTCCTTATGGTAGCAATGGTTTCTAACAGAGATATTAGTAATAGTAATAACAAGTAATAAAACTTTTTTCTACAAGTTCATCAGAAAGAAACATCAAAATGTGCAGACTGTGCTGTGCAATGAAGTTTTCTGTTGGTAGTTTCTTCCTCTGTACAGCCTGCTTAGGTATTGCATGCTCTTATCCTGCAGCTTACATTCAATATCACTATCACCCTATTTATCAAAAAAGTAATGATCATTATTTTATATATATCAGTTATATATAAAATAATGATCATTATATATATTGATATATATATTTGATATATATAATTGATATATATGTAGATATATAATATAAAATTATATAGCTATATATATCAATATATATTGATATATATAATTGATGTATATTTTATGTATCAATTATATATATATCAATTATATATATTTATATATATATATAAATTTATATCAATTATATACATAATGATCGATCTAGGTCCTCAGACATATTTTTTAATGGTTCCTGTACTAATACGTTCTAGTGATGATACCAGAAGTGATGATCCTTATTTTGGAAGTGTGGGAGAACACTAAAAATAAAAAAATAACCCTCAGGTAAGTCATCAAGAAAGAAGAGGAAATATTCTTGTTTTCCTCTATTATTATCAGAAAAAAAATAAAATATTTTTTAAGAAATCCTCTTCTTTATATCTTCTTCTTTTCAGATCACATGTCTGATAATTGCTGGGGTCTGAAAACTAAGAATGTCCATTAAAAGAATTTACAGGTAATTTCTTTCCTGATCACAGGGCATGCATTATCCTCAGTCCTCCCATATCACATAGAGGCAATGTTTACCAATATGGGCTCTTGAAATCAAGAACAAAACACACTTCAACTTCTGTCACAGCACATGTAATAAAATGTAAGTTACTCAAATGGAGACATATGAATTTGTATTTTTCAATTATCTGATTCATAACACAATTTATTTCTTCTGGCTTACTCCCTAAATATGGTAAAATTCACTGGTGGAAAGTTAGAGGTGTTACCAAATACACAGCACTGAAAAGAAACAAATCCACAGTTTAATCTGACATTTATTTTAGTTCCCTCTCCCAGCCAGTATGTAGAGTTGAGATATTTTCCTGTATTTTAGTCCTACAGATGATGGTGCATATCTTTATAAATATTTGTACATGTATATATATACACTATATACATAAGTATATATATCAGTCTCCATATATACATATATATTCATAAAGAGGGAAAGCAAGTTATCATGGTTTTATATAAATGCATTGAGTTAAAAAGGGAGAATAAAATTAGCTTGGCATGACTATGTGAGATTAGACACTAAAATTATCCTCCTGCAGTCATATTTAATTCTCTAAACAGCTTTAACTAATTTGCTTAGGCGCACTACATTTTAGTGAAACTAATGAAAAAACATGCAGCCTCTGTGTTCATTTTTGGTGAATACTCAAACCTCTAAATGTAATAAGACCTATTTTTAAATCTTTGTTTTAATCATTTCATCTCTATAACAATCTCTTTGCTTACTCAAGCTGCAATATTAGGCAAGAGCTTGTGCTAGAAGTGCTCATATTCCCTAAATTTATTAATTTAAGGAAATTAAGTGATATTACATTACTATAGCCAGCTATGGAATTAAACAAAAATTGCCAATATCATACAACATTCCCCCTCAAGTTAAAAAAAAAAAACAAGACAAATACAAAAAAAAAAAAGAAAAAAATGAAACAAGAAGCAGTAGCACTTGATTACATTAATTTGACCATAGAAGAAATAAAAAACCAATAGCCAGATACCTAATTTATCACAGGTGGGTTTTTTTCAATTTTGTTTTCACTCTGTTTCAGGCCCTAAACAAGTAAGAAAGACTATTAGTGATGATTTGAATACATACCTGCCCTCGTGTTGTGCTTCTGAAAATTCAGATAGTGTACCCAGAGCTACAGAGCTAATTCCTGAGAACAGCAGACCCCACATTGCTCCTAAGAAAAGAACTGGTTTTTTTTCTCTTGTTTGCTATTATTTCACTCTATCAAAGTATTTTACCACATGCAAATCAATGGAAACAGTTATTACTTAATCAGGCAAAGAACCACATACAAATCAGCCAAAGAACCACTTCTGGTGGCCTTGTGAATTATTTTCCCAGTCCCATCCCATCCACTTCTGTGCCTCATGGAGACCAACCAGCAGAAGTGCCAATAGCAATTAGGTTTTCAGGTAGACCAAGTGCTTTTCCTTATTCTTTGTTTAGGTTTTCAGGTAGACCAAGTGCTCTACCTTATTCTTTGTTTAGGTTTTATTTAGGTTTTCAGGCAGGCCAAGTGCTTTACCTTATTCTTTTCTCCCTAAAAAGTCATATACAAGGTTTGCAGCTCATGGCTTTCCCTCTGGTCACTGTCTGGTGGAAATCCAGCCCAACCCAACCCCACCCTGAATAATTGCAGACATTCTGGCTATGAAAAAGAGTGCTGAATAGTTGGGGAGCTTAGATTTAAATATACAAGCAACTTCCCAAAAGAGTTAGTGTGTTAGAAATGTGTTTATAATGGTTTCTCTTAGCAAAAAAATACTTTTCTGTTTCCTGGTAGAACCAGCCTTCCAATGTGGTTGCTGCATTAAAAAAAAATAAACCTTACATTCTTGTTTCCTGCAGCAGGGCAGACTGATCTCTCACTGCCATTGTTTACAACAATTTTGTCAAAAGTGATTCTCTACCATTTCATTTCAATGTCAAATGGAAAGGTAGAATATACCTTGTGAGATGGCTTAGATGAGCAGTACAGACACGCCTAGCAGGTAAACCATTCAGGCAAACCAAACATTTTTGGTTAAAAGCAATACTACCTTCATTTACCTTAATTTCTGGTACCTTTCAGGGCGCTTTCTGTAAGGTAATAGTAATAGTTTTTTCTCCATCCCTACTCATCCCATCATTCTCAGTCTGTACATGTCCATATGACAGGCTTAAATCACAACTAACTTAATATTTACTTTGATAAAATCAACATTAAAAAAAACTTTCATTAATCTAGCTAGAAGTCATTTTCCTGTTTTACTCACTAACTGTCACTTTGTGTAAACTAAATACAGTTTGCTCACACAGAACTCTTAACAACAGCACTACAATTACATTTGGCAGACTCCTGGCAAGTTTAGATATTTTGTCTAAAATTGCATGTGGAAAAAGCAAATGCAGCCTTTGGAACATTTGTAGTATATTAACACAGAATTTTGTTTAGTGTACAGTTGCCCAAAAGTTCAAGGATTTCAAAAGCCTAAATATATTTTTGCATTGTAGAAGATCTATGCCATCCTCTGCTGCCCTTAAAATCAACCCAAATTTCACAAAATGTGTTTAAACTGGTTTCATTCCATCCTAAATGCAAAAATCTAGACCATATATTTCATGATGCTGCTGCTAACACTGCCAGAACCTGAACACTAATAAGGTGCTAATTGGGAACTGCCATTTTAAGTCTGTCGTGCTTTTGCAAGTGAATTTACCATATGCTCTAGATCACATTTCCTGCTGTGAAAAAGCTGAGATGGCTCAAGCATATCATGTGCAATAAACCACTGCTTTTCAGTGGTCCTCTTCTCTAAAAATGCCTTTTGTAAGCATGGGGTTTTCAGAGGATTGCTAGAAGTTCTTGTAACTTTTTTCATTTATTTTATTTGCCCAAGAAAATAATTTTGCTTTGGAAAATCATGATATAGTGCTACAGAGCTGTCCGTGATTAATACCAAGAGCTAGCCATGTGAATGCATTCTTCAGACATTTAACAGAGTGTATTTATTAATGTTAGAGACTTGCAGCAAAATAAATCACATAATCAATGCTGCTGTCTGTTGTAATATGTTTAGATTATCTTAAAACTACACTTCATTCAATTATTTTTTGTGGTTTCTTTTTGGTGTCCAGACATCAAATTTTGAAGAAATAGCTGCTATTACAGATGAACCACCTGTCCCATGTGCCTCGCATTTGTAGCTTTTCAGTCCTAAATTTAATCACAGTAAATAGGAACAGTCTTTTTCTTGTCACAGTACACAGACTTCCCAAACTACGCATTTCTCAGAACACAGGTACTGTATGCAGAGCTGAAAATGAGAAGACAGCTTTAATTTGTAAAAACACCAAACCACACGAAGTTCAGTTTGACAGTCAATTCCATGACAGTCAATATTTCATCTTGTTGTTACAAAGCTAAGCCATTATGTCATAACAAAGCCTAAAGGTGTTGAAAACTAAATGCCTTTTTCGGATTTTTGCAAGGTGAAAAAAAAAGGTTGTAGGCAACATCAAGAGTGCAAGTAATTGAGATCTGACTTAGAGTTGTTGACTTACTGTGAAAATTCAATGCTCAGTATAAATCAGGATTTTTTTCTTTCTTACATGTGTTGATGTGGGCATCTGGTAACATCACAAAAAATGTAGCCAGTAGCCCTTCATCATGTGTGGACATAGTTCCACATGGGTCCTTCAGGAGGAAAAAAAAAAAAGATTTAAGGGAGAAAGGAACACAGGGTCAGATGTGTAAGAAACATTTAAGATCTTCTATGTGTATCTGAAATTCAGCCTGCCACTCTTAGCTGTCAACAGCTTTGCATAGAGTACCTAGACAAGGTTTTTGTCTGCCACAGTTGGAAAAACAGATTTGATCTGCACCCTTGTGATACAGAGGGGAAAAAACATGATTTACACCTTGCAGGAGGCACTAGGTGTTTCACAGTGTCATTAGGGTGGAAAAGGCTTCTAAGGTCATCAAAGCCAACCATCAACCCAACAGCAGCACCACTGAGCCATTTCCCTAAGCACTACACCCACACAATATTTCAACACTCTCAGGGATGGTGATTTCATCCCTTGAAGTGTCAGCCTGTCTCGATGTTTGACTGCTATTTCACTGATGGAATTCTCCATAAATGCAACCTAAAGCTCCCCTGTGTGCATCCCAGGAATTTGAGCAGGGTGGTGTCAGCCACAGGGGCTCACAGGCTGCACTCCAGCAGAGGTGAGACTGATGGAGCAGCACAGGACAGACAGACAGAGTACTAACTTACCTGATTATGGTAATCCTTACCTGATTGTGGTGTTCACAAGGGTTTTCAGATGAGGGAAGAGATGAGAATGTTGACTCCATATTTCAGAAGGCCTGATTTATTATTTTATTATATATATTACATTAAAACTATACTAAAAGAATAGAA
>JAXCLO010000208.1:7666344-7680279 GCA_035583995.1 Arremon aurantiirostris
AACAATTTCACATGCTGGGTAAACAATTCTCCAAATCACATTCCAAAGCAGCAAAACATGGAGAAGCTGAAGCTTCTTAGCTTCTCAGGAGAAAAGATCCTGTCAAAAGGATTTCTCATAAAATATATCATTGACAGTAAGCCACTACCCAGCTATTTAGCCTGTATTGTATTTATATAAAGAAAGTTGTTGACAACATACTTGAACTGTAACTCAGTTTTCCCCTAAGCCACCAGAATTACATAAATAATGATAACCTGGAGTTACTAGTAGCTTGTCTTCAGCAAAAATGTCAACTTCTGGGTCATGGACAATGGGATGCTTAGACATTGGCATGAAGTGAACTGGGCCAGCAATCTTTTCTTTCCACGAATTTCAAGGACAAAAATCGTATGACACACTTCAGGAGAAACCCCTGGGCATCACGACAGAAGCACTCTTGTATCCTCTGATACAGATGAGTCACTGCAGCAGGAGTTTCCAGGGCAAAGTATTTTTGGACAGCCGTGGAAAGCAGAGGATTATGTTTAATCTCTGAATTGTACACAGGCTGTTGCATGGTCTCAGCACAGTGAATTCCTAGAAGATGTGAGGTAAAAACAGCCACAGATTTCTGACCCTGGTGTGCAGCAAGCAAACATTGGTTAACTCAGGGTGTTGTGAGGATGCTCAGTAACAAATCCAGCAGTACCAATGTCTCAGGGTAAGATAAACCATCAGTATAAACTCACAGGTTGGTGTGAAGGTAATGTCCTTTCCATACATGCAAACCCAGTTGGGATTCTGATCAAAAATTGAGTTATTTCCTCAAACCTACATATCATGGCTGTTGGGTGTTCAGTGGAAAAAGACAAATCCCATAACAACATCCAAGCATGACCAAGCCCTCATTTAATAAATGGTGTTAGCATAACTAAAGAAAGATTTAGCAGCCAGCTTTTGAAGGAAAGGCAAGGCCTGCAGCTGTAGAGTGGGCAGCAGCTATTCTTTCACATGCAGAAAACTCACATTTTTCTTATTTGGCTTCCAAATGGGAACTACATCCCATACTATAATGCCCTTTGACAATCCATACATGCAAACCCAGTTGGGATTCTGACTTTAAAATGGAGTTATTTCCTCAAACCTACCTATCATGGCTGTCAGATGTTCAGTGGAAAAAGACAAACCCCATGACAACATATTAGAGCTTTACCAAGCATCACCAAGCCCTCATTTAATAAATGGTGTTAGCATGAGTAAAGAAAGATTTAGCAGCCAGCTTTTGGAAGGAAAGGCAAGGCCTGCAACTAGAGACATCACATGCAGAAAATTATTTTAGAAATAAAAAATAAGATTTTTTTCTTGTTTTGCTACCAAATGGGAACTACATCCCATACTATAATGCCCTTTGACAAGGGTGACAAAGCACTGCTCAAGGAATGGTGTGAAATCCACCCTCTCCTCCTCTCCTCCACTCACAGATGTTATGTAGAGGGCTTGAACACACAGGTCCTGTCACCTGTGTTCCTTGAGGGTCATGGGAGGGGAAAATCCAAAGAGAAATGAAAGAAAAGCACAGAAAGAGTTTTCAATTTGATTCAAGTACGTTCTTTCAAGAGTTTACTCTTTACCTATGATTGTGAACTCCTCTTGTAAACTTCAAGTCATGGCCCAGCCCTTGGCATGTTTGGTATGATTTGCAGTACAGATTTTAATTGTTTTTTAAGAGTGTAAAGTGTCATCTAGCTAGCATGCATTTTCTTTTGTTATCCATTTGAAAAGAGTGCTTCCCTGTGAAGCATTTTTACCTAATTTTTGTAGACATTCAGTAGGAAATAAGAAACTTCCATATTGCTATATTTCCACATTGTCCTGTAATTCAAAAGGACCATTGTTCTTTCCAGAAATTTAATGTATTATTTACTGTGTAAAAATCTATACTGCTTGTATTTTCCATAGTTTCCAACTTGTATGCAACAGTTAAAATTTAGCAGCATTCAATAATTTTTTTCCTAACAGAAAGAACTTTTAATACCATCTCTGAGCAGTTGTGTTAAGGAATCCATATATTGTCCAACACAGTCAAGTTGTGGGCTTTTCACTGATTTTTCAGAGACTGAAATGTCAGTTATTTATTTACTTTACTAGATAATGTATGAGCAATCAGTTATCCTCTGACCTCAGATCCCCCGGGCACTTCCCATCTGTCAGACATTTCTGTAGCTACATGTTCCTTCCCAACAGCAGACTAATGCACCAGGCTTGTACACATCCCTTACAATGAAAAAGCTGAAACAAAAACAAGAAAGGTGTCACATCCAAAAAAAACTAACCTTTGTTTTCCCTGGTCCTCTGAAAAACTCCAGGGAATTGTTGTTTTTACTATGTGTTTGAGCTCCATAATATTATACATCTGTAAGGCCATCGTGTTTTCTTTTATCTTGGTGAGACTAAAAGCTTGAACTCTGTTCACTAAGGTAAAAAAAATAAATATTTTCAAAGAGGCAGGACCTCAAGGGACCCTCTGTGAATCTGTGGCAGACCCATCACAAATATGAGCTCTAAGGGCTGTTTATTTTCCTCTCATTAATTCTTTGAAAAAGTAATTTTAATGAAATACAGAGTAATTGGATGTCATTTAATGGTTAAATGTAGAGCTTCCTGGAAATGTTTTCCCTATGTATTTACACAGGAACATCTAAAGTGTAAATATAGTCCCTGAGTAGTTCTCTCACATTGTAATGGGTTTAATACAGTGGTTCAGATTCAGAGTTGACATAAGTGTTTTGCAAATATAGTGCCATTAAAGTCAATGAGGCTAAGTCAATTTACACCAGTTAAGGGTCTGACAGTGTGTACAGAAGAATTTTTTTGGCATAATCATCCTGGGTTTGACAGCTTCATGGGCTGAGAGGGCCTTTAATACGATTGTGGGGCTTCCCATAAAAAAGATTTCTTCTGACATACAGAGGAAATGTATGGGGGAAAGGGGAGGAAAAAATTTAACAGTCTGATTATGATACAATAATGTTGAGAACATCTTCATCATAAGAATTATGTATTGGTGCATGCCTTCTTTTTCCAGATGTTGTAAAACAACAGCACAACACCCTGGGAAGAAATCAATATGTAGCCACCTGAGGGCATGCTCTGAAAAGAAGAAATTTGAGACTTGTGTACAAGTTTGACTCACCCAAACCAACAAAAACTTCCTGGAATTATATCTTTTATTTGTACTGATTTGGTTCATTGTTTTCCCATGGATTATTTGCCTTTCATTTTTGTGATTCATCCCTGGGGAGCTGAGAGCATCTGAGGTGTGGGGCTGAAAGGAGAAGTGCTGGGCTGTTAAAACAAGTCTGCTGCTCTTCTGTGCAATGCATCCTTCTGCTTTGGAAAGCACGTCTCTGTAAGCAGGAAACATGAACAGAAAAGTAAAATCATCCCTTTTCCAATTATTCTAAACTGTTTAAAGCTTTCTTTGTTATTATTTTTTTCACTATTCTCCTCTAATCCCCTTCTATGCAGAACATTTGTCCTGATTACAAGGGCCCAACACCCAAAAGGAAATATTTAAATATATTCAAGGCTACATATTAAGCCTGATTTTTTTCCTCATGATGCTCACTTTGCCTAGTGTGGTTTTATTGCTAAAGTTTACCTGACAAGCTTCCTATCACCACCTGGCTTTTAATATAAAAATATTGAAATAATACAACTGAAAAGTAATGTTACTTATTAACAACTTTTATCCTGTTACTGAAACAAATACTTTTATTTACTACAGGCTTTCTTGTTGCTTTAAAAATTTTTAAAATACATTTTGGGAAATTCAGGTTACTTTTTTTTTCTTTTTTCTGTGTGTTATTCATTATAAAAGAAAAAATCTAAAAAATATTTTTTATGTGGTTCTGAACCTATTTTGCCAAAATATGCTGGGAAAAGTAATGGCATGTATTTGGTGTAAAGTGTAACACAGCATACTCATTCTTTCAGAATAATTTTTGAACATTTTCAGAATTTTACAACAGCCTAGGAAGACTTCTTGAAAGCATTTGCACATTCCTTTTGGGAGAATGGGAAATATTTTCTGTGTTAAACACAAAAGGAAGGAAATCAAAACCCTACTCGCAACGTTAATTAAAAAAGAGAATCATCCAAGATTTGTTCATTTCCTTTGGAAGACTCAAATTACAGTGTTACAAATAGATTTTGCAAGTGTGGAGTTTTGACTTGAAAAAATAATAACACATAATAGCCTTATCTGATGCGTGGAAGAGATGTAAGCCAAATGAGAGGGAGCACAATAATTAGTAAAAAAATGCCAGAAAAGGAGCTCTGATGTGGTTATGTTGTGAGAAATAATGGACCTGCTTGCAGAGATAATATTCCACTTGTTATATATATACTTTCTAAGTTTTCCAGTGGGAAAGTGGTGTCAGGCACATGCACAAGCTTCAGTCTGCATTTTTCAGCACGTCATTTAAAGCACAGGCTGGTACATACCTACTCAGGTTTTACTCATTGCTCCAGGATGCAGCTACATTTCCCTTAATATGCCTGGATAATAAAACAGTTGGTGGTAATTAGCTCAATGATTTCAGCACGAAGATTAGTAACCCTTGTAATTTTTATCCTTGCTAGTATAAACCAATTTACAAGGGCTCAAAGTACCTGTTAAGCTGCCAAAGTAGTGTACACATTTGCAGCACTCAAATTAACCTTTGGGTTTAGAACAGCAATACCTTTTTGTACAAAAGTGATGCCTCTCTGCTTCTTGCATAAGAAACATCAGTAATTGAAGTACTAGTTGGAAGCAGACCTTGCATTTAAAGCACTTTTTTCCAGAAGGAATGAGGAAATGCTATCTTTTAAAATTAAATTCAAATAAAAATTATTGAAGAGAAAAAAACCCACCTTAATTTTCCTTTGATCTTGTAGAGTTTACATACATTGGAATTATCAATGTTACTATAGCACAATATTATGTCTATTCCTTACAGACTATATAAAAACCTCAGTATTACTATATATTATAAATAAATGTATGATCAAAGTTAGTGAAGACCCTCAATTTAATACAGTTCAAAGGTACTTAAGTGGATTCATGTTGCAGCCCCTCTTTATTCTGTCAGTTCAATAAATTCTGACAGAAGCTCTAAAGTTTGAGGTTAAGTAACCCCATAACCTAAACAAGCAAGCAGATTTTGCAATTTCACCAAGAGCCTGTAAAAACTCCCATTGAGGAATTGCTCTCCCATGTTTCATCTGTGAAACAAAATACAGGCACCTTGGTACAGATGAAGATTGCAAAGCAGCCAAACACTGTTTTTAAAAGACTGCTAGATACATACCTGCCCAGTAGTTCAATTTTCTGTTCAACCTCTGCACTTTTTCATTACATAAGAAACAGTCCATGTCTCCTATGCAGAAATTCCTTTAAATCAATATGAAAACACTGTTCCAATCTATGATTTTCCAGGGAGTAGACTAACAAGAATTCTCTAACTGGAAAGAAATGACCAAGTGAACATTTAGATTTTCACCCACAATCAAATGCAATCAGATGACAGCAGCTTATCTCGTAAGTTTACTTATCTTTCCATTAGCTTTCCTTTGCATCCATGACAGACACTTGATTTCTCAGAAGCAAGGACATTGTGGTTTTTTGTAAAAATTAATTTTCCTTTCAATATCTCAAATATAAGATTATCAATCAACAAATATGTTTCTTATTATTTTGATTGTTTTTGTTGTTTTCAGTCCAATCAGCATTGACTATTAAAGGCCTTAGGGTAACCACACAACTTAATTTACAAAATATTTTTCTGCAACTTTGCTGGTTTTCTTTTTAATTTCTGGCATTACTAGGTTTTTTACCATTTTCCTTTTGTCTATAATGTAACTTTTACTCACTATTTGTGAAATAACTACAAAATAGGGGAACATCTCCTCTTATTTCTTTTTACATTCTCTATTTCTATGTGTAGTTTTTGACAACCATCTGCTTAGAGCAGACTTCACCTCCCTCTCCCATTCATCCCTGTCAAAATAAAAATACTGATACAAAATTTATTTATAATATAGAAACAAGTTATTCCAGGAAAATAGAAGGTTAATGGATAAGTGAAAGCTTATTTTTTCATTTAAGTCCTGGTGCAGTCTCACAACCTGTGTTGTTATTTAGATATTCACAAAGCCAGCAACACCAAGTTACTTTTGTTATTATTAATCACTATTATTATTATTATTACTCATTATTATTACTACTACCTTGCACACCAGCTGGAAACTCTCAGGGATCTGATTTGTCTCTGTTCATCTGGCTGCCTTTGGCAGCTGCATCCAATGATGCAACTATTGATGGTCTAATGATTTGGGCTGGAAAGACCCTCAATGTTTTTGCAGAAATTTTATTCTTAGTCTGTATTCTCCACTCAGATCTCAGATATCTTCCCAGAGATGCAACACACCTCTGGCAGCTTGGACACTGCCGACTCTTACCTGGTTGTGACCACAGTTCCTTCTCCAAGTGGTATTCCCAGGATATTATCTCACAGCTTGAAGGGATTGCCCAAAATTCTTTGTTCTCAATCTTGCAAAATCGCATTTGGCCATTCAAAAAAAAAAAAAATTAAAAAAAAAAAAAAACAAGCCCCCCAAATTAGACATTTATATACATGTATATAATCTATCTTCATAATTATTTACTGTTCAATCAGCCTTAATGTAATTTACACATTTTCTTAGCAATAAGTCCATATGTTTTCCTCCAGATTTTTACTATGTATCTAATGGCACTGAAACAAGTTGGTAAGGATTCTCATTAGATTTCTATTCCCATTAGAAGTACCCACAGTAGATGATGATATAATATTAGATAAAGTATTTTTTGCCATCTACTACTTAGGCAGCATGACCAAGCCCTTTAGTCTTTTAAGGTTGTTTCCATTAACCCTGTGTCCATCTTCTAAAAGGAGCTGAATGTAAGAGAAAAAGCCATCAGATATAAATATCTATCTAATAATTAGGATATCCAAATGGCTAACAGAAAACCTAAGAGACCTTGCAAATTAGGTTTTATACTCAGAAGTTGATGTTGATTGGAAGATCTTAATGAAAAAAAAAATTATTAAATTGATGAGCAACAATCAAATGGACATTATGCCAACAGAATAAAGTTTTAAGCATCATACAGGTTTCAGAAAATCTGAGATGGAATTAAATTGTCTTCTCTTGTAACCCTTAAGCACTGAGATGGCCTAATTTGTAATTAATGGTTATTGGAGACATAAAATAGACACTTCAGTTTTACAGGACATATCAGGGTAGAAATGCAATGAAATATGGGTGCAAATAAGTGACTAATTAAAATACTAATTACTGGAGGCTTGTGTAGTGCTGTTGAGTATGATTTTGAAGTGGATGCCAGTTACTTTATTAACCTTTCAATTATTCTGCACCAAGAAGTTTACAATATGAACAGATATTAAGGCCAAAGAGTATTATTTGATCACATCCTGAAATATTTATATACAGGAAAACTGTTCTACTATTATTTCTAGGAAAATAAGGCATATATATATATAGTGTTTATAGAAACAATAAAGTTATAAAATTTTCCCATGCAGCATAAGTAATTCACCTTCAGTAAGGTGTAAAAACAATTCTTGAGGTCTCTTCCAAATATTAGCTCACAAGTTCTGAAACAACAGTGTTCAAGAGCTTACATAAAAATATATATTAAATTGCTCAAACCCTGCATCTCTTGAGTGCAAATCTAAAGACAATTTTTATTGTGAAAATCTTCTTCCCTTTCCACTAAGTTTTCCCTCTTCTGAGCAGATGGGGGAAGGGAGGAGGAATTATTATCACTGATTTAATTAAGCTACTAAAATTATTGGTCCAGTCCATTGGGAAATGACAAGTTTGAGATTGCAAATTGGATGTAATCATCTCACCTCATTATTATTTTTGGCATAAAAATAAATTAATTTTGTGTATTTTCTGTTCTCATTACTGTACTTGTCATGATAGGGAACTATCAAACTTTTAATAACACCTGATGTACTTTGGTAATGCTGGTATTATGCTCCACAACTTTGACATTTTCAACCCTGTCCTTGATTTGCTGGCTATTCCACTCTTCCCTGTCAGGTTAATAAAGGCTGTAAATATGGAATCAGCAAGGCAATTTCCTACAGAATGCAATTGCCCCACTTTATCCCTTTCTAGTTTTCAAGTAGAAAAAGGGGAGGGAGCCAAGAGAAAATTAAGCTGATATTACTGCAGCTTAAGGTATTGGAATTATTGTTGTGCACTGAATAAATAATAAATGTGAAATATTAACTCTGGATATTATATTTACATTCAGGTCCAAAGACTAGGCTTTTTTTTTTTCTGGAAGTAGGCTAATGAAACTGAACCTCAATTGCATATGTCGCAACCAAAAAAATGGGTTTGCCCCTTTTTACATAGAAATGTTGTTACAGATGATTAGAGAAACAAAATCTTGGTTAGTAAAATTTGCATAAAAAGCAAAAAAAAAATCAGAGGCTTCAAAGGAGAAAGTTATTACATTATTGATCCTCTTCTTTATGGACCTGTGGCAGAGGAAACAAGACAGGCTGGTTTAGCTGTCAGCAGTGCTCCAGTAACATACCTCTATATACTATTTATACATACTATTATATATATACTATATAGTATATACTATATATATATATACTATTTATATATGCTATTATATATATACTATATAGTATATACTATATATTGTATATTATATATTATATATATACTATTATATATACTATTATATATATAGTATATAGTATATAGTATATAGTATATAGTATATAGTATATAGTATATAGTATATAGTATATAGTATATACTATATACATATACTGTTTATTTTCAGCTAAAACAATCTTTAAATCTTCTTCAAAACAGAAGACCCCTTAGCTTGTGAATGAACACACAGAAGTGAGAAAAGATCAAATTCATGTTAGATAGCAGAAAAACTCATGATATCCACCTTTTCCTCCAATGCCAGTAAAATCTGCCACTTGAAGCGAAGCAAAATTACACTTTGAATAGCAGGGTTTTCCAAAAGTGCTTTTCACCACCCATACCTTTCTGGAAATGTTTTTCTCCTTGATAAAGGCAGGGCTAAACTGGCACATGGCTTCATAATCCTGTGCTCTATTTTTATAATTGTTGGATCCAAATTTCAGAGTTACTCACAGATCCTGATGGTCACTCTGTGACTGACTTCCACCTTCTAGGGCTTTGGGTTGGGTAGAAAATGAATTTTATGCTGAAAAACTTCCATTGGCATCCAAGCACGTTCTTCCACAAGCCGAAAACCTTAAGTCAAGTTTTCAAAGCAGTTAAGGCATCAAGAGCCTGCTACATCAGAGAATGCATTTTGATCTATAAATCACAGAAACAGAGATATGTTTTGAGGGAACACAGAGAATGAAGATCACAAAAGCCAGAACAAAGCATGGAAGAGGCAGGGAGAAGGCATCTTCTCTCTGAAGGGATCCTCTGTCTTTCCGGGGACACCAGACAGAGTGGGTTTGATTGCCTTTCAGACGCAGCACATGGCTCCACTTGCAGTGACAGAGCTCACTTTTGATCTCCAGCTCACTCATCCTTCCAGAACCCCTCTCCAACTGCACTCCCAAACTAAAAATTGAAATGCATACTCTTCATAAAGTTTTCTAATCAAAATGGCAAAAGCATCAGAGTGCTCATAAATTTGATGGGTTATTGTAAGGTTATTGGGTATGTGAAGCCAGGTGCTACCTGGATTCTCAACCATCACCTTCTTGAACAACACTAATGGCAAGTTTTGTCCTAAGCCTCATAGCAAAATGAGCCATCTTGGAGATCAAAAATAAGTAGTTATTTGGGCAAAGTGACACCAGTGTGCTGAAGAACTGGACAACACACAAATAACTGCAGAACAACATGGGTGCTGAGGTGCTGGCACTTCATCAAAAGTATTGTTTCAGAATTTGCAGGCAACTTTCCTAAGTGAAAATTTGTGTAACCATCAGTGAACATCTTGGAATAGAGCTGGGATTTCAAACCACTTCAAAGTCTGACACTCATATCTTCTTTCTTCTCTAAGGATAAATATCTTCCACATCCCAAAATTAATGTAGATGTCCCATCATTCTAGATCTTTCTAGCACGTAATTTCTAAATATAAAATTTACACATTTGAGCAAATTCATTTAGTGAAAGAGAAACTTCTTGTGGAAAAGCCAAGGGTAATAGAAAGAGCATCAGATAAAAAATCAGGATTACTTGCAACCACTGAAACAACTTCTATGGAAGGGACTTCAAGTGGCTAGAAAATCTGGTAATAGATATAAACCAGAAAATTATTTTTAGTAGATATATTAATCATTTGGAGCTTTTAAGTCAATTGAAACAAGTCTGTGGAGAAAAAACCCCCACAAACTAGTTTCTCTTAAATTTAGAGCCATATTGTCACTGACCTTAATAAAATCAGTGGGTGTCTAACATGATTCTGTTGTGTTTGGCTTATTATTTTGTCTAGACAAAAAGAGAGATCATATCTGTAAGTCACATAACAGTTTTGTTTCTGTTGGAAAACAATAGTACTAAACAAAAAAAAGATTAAAGACAAATTGCAGCAAAGATTTGATTTCTCCTGGGGACACATGACCTATGCAGGAAAGATACACATCTATCACCTTGTAGAAAAGGCCTCCTCTGACTCTGTTAGCAGAAATAATTCTCTTTAGCTGGCTTTTTCCTTCATATAGAAACTATACGAAGGTTCGTTTTAAGAAGCTGGGAAATCCCACATTTGCAGGCTGCCTTGTGCTGCTTTTTAAGCCTTCTAAACAACCAGAAATTCATCAGCAGCTCACTTTTTCTCTGGGACCCAAAAGCTCTGAGGCAGGTATTAAATACTCCCACTTTAAAGCATTCAAAACAAATTCACAATCTGTTCCATATTTACTAATTCACAAAAGCTTGATGGCCACTGGAAAGCAGATGTTAGGGCTTTCCTGTCAACATCTGTGTTTGCTATGAATAAGTGGAACTCTTCTAATACAAAAAAAAAAAAAATCATTATAAAAGAGTGAATAAAAACCTTCAAAGAACTTAATAAACATTAACCTGTACTAAGCAATGTATTTTTGCAGCAAGGATCTGCATGCTAGCTCTTTCCAAGAGATCTAAGGAAGCTTCAGGCTATATTTCCAGACAGTATATAACAGGAAGAAAAATAACAGTTACATAAACGTGTGTAGATTTTTAGTGGTTGCCAAAGAGATTCATTTGATATTTTTATGATCCAAGTGTTTTCCATTTAGCCAGCAGACACTGGTAATTTTGTTCTGCAGAGAGAGCCATAACAAACCAAATAAACTACTTGATACAATAAAGCTGTTCTGCCCTTAAGGTACAGAGCTTTTCCATACCGTTTCCATTTGAAAGTTTATTCAGATTATGAACCCCCTGCTGACACCAATACCTCTACTCTCTTTCTCTCTCCCTTCCCAGCTCTTCAGTCAAATTGTTGGGCCAGCACTTTCACTTTGATTATGCCAAGTCCCCGTGGAAATATACAGTACATTCTAAAACATCTTTATTTTACAGTCTGCTGTGATCTTAAATATTTGAATGTCTAATTTACAGGCATGCTTGGGGAAGTGTTGACGCACAGAAGCTGGCTGTTTGTACACAGCCCAGATCAAAGTGGTTCTTCTCAGTGACATGCTCTTATAGCATTAGTTAAATAATTGAGAAAAAGTCTACCCTAAAACATCTGTAAGCAATTCCAATTAAATTTTAAACTTCATTGCTGATTTCAGTCAGCCTGTTGTGTGGGTTTTTCTATCAAATGACCCTGTGCCCTACCCACTGTGCTGCCTACCTGAAGGACAGTGTTGGTGCAAGCACGCATCTGGGCAGATGTGGAGAGGTCCCAGACACATTGTCCACTGCCCATAAATTTCATAAGGCACCAAATTCAGGCATCTGTGCTCTGCCTCTCAGCTTTGCTGGGTAGCATGGGTTTACTGTGCCCTTGGCTGTGCTCACATGACACAAATCAGCTTTTAGCACAGGCAAATCCACCTGCACCTGTCTGAGATATAGTGCACAAACCTTTTCTTCATTACTGACGCCTCCATGACAGAAAATAAATCTGGAGAATGGAGATTGGTGCCTCAATGCAGACTGGTGCCTTAATTCACCAGCTGAAATGTCTCCTTGGACTTGAGGGGTCAACATGGCTGTAAAGAGGCATCAGAACAACCGTGATGGGGCTCGGCATGAGCTGCCCTGGTGCAGACAGAGGTAGGAGCCTGCAGAAACCAACATCTCATTTCTAATTATATGATCTGGGCTTTAGAACCTTAAGCAGTACAGATCTTTTTCTACACGTGAGAAACAACCACCTCTGTGGGCAGCCCTCAGCCACAGCCGATGATGGATTCAGCCATCCAACAACACACTTATATTTTTTTTTTTTTTCCTTAAGAAGAAAACAGTTTAGTTGGATCTCAGATCAGTTTTCTTCCAAGTATGGCTATGGGCAGGAGCAATGTGTGGGGATGAAATATTTTAACCCAATATTGCTTCCCAGTAATTTTTTTAATGTTGAAAGACACCCTGAGCTATGGTTTTGATTAAATTAACATGTATATGTTTTATATAAATACATATATATTTATATATTAGAAGATATGCTTAGCACTTTAGGATTGCTAAGGATGCCAGACTAAGAAATTATCAGCAAAACCAAAAATTTTAGTGATGTTGCTGTTGAGTAAGCCAACAGTAATCACAGTAATTGCACCTTAGGGAAGTAGAGGAACCACTTGTGCTGTTACCTGATATTTGTGTATCAGGACTGGAAGTCACTACAGCACACAGCAGAGTAAACTAAGAACTAGCAAGGGCTCAGTCAGAAATCACAACATGTGCAGTAGAATTTATGAACGAATTTTGAAATGTCAAGATGATCTTTCACATGCTCTTACACGGACTAATAAAATGCTTGGAATTTGCTGTAGTTCTGCATGTTCTAGTATCTGCAGTAATTAAGGTGGGTTTTTGCATTTGTCTTGAAGTAGACTTTGCTTCTGTGACTTTCCTGAAAATAAGGATGAATAAAATAAAAGCAAAGAGACACAGTTGTATGAGAGACTGAAATGTTGAAGGTTAATGACTCAAAACAATCAGCCATTTGCAAAATCCTCTGGGTGCTTTGCTGAGGCCAGGTTTGCACCACCAACCAAAGGGGAGGAGGAGTTATTTGATGTGTGGTGACTGTGACAAACCAACCTTTGTTTAGCAACAAGCTGGGTTTGAGCCAGATAAGGGAGAAGGATGATAAGAAACACCTCCTGAGGAGCTGGGATGCTGCTTTTTATCATGCCAATATCCTATAGGTCTGAGGGTTTTCATCCCTTCTAATGAAGAATAACTGGCTCAATCACACTGATGTGAGAAACAGCAGTCATGTCTCAGAAGGGGTCACAAACCATCAAAGACCCCTGAAGCACCCCCAGACTCATTTCTGAGGCCTTCCACCAGAGGACTGCACATAACCCACAGTGCTGCAAAAGACAGTGCAAAAAACCTTCCCTGCCAGGAGATGTCGCAGACATCTTTTATGAAAAATCTTTTCTTCAGGATTTTTCTTCCTGAGAAGCTAAAAGGCCTCAGGAACAAAATGCAAACATTGATTACCTGCTGTTGTGGAATGCAACAAGTAAATCTTTGATTGGTCCATGTTGGTTGTTTGTAATTAATGGCCAATCACAGTCAGCTGGCTCAGACAGAGAGTCCAAACCACAAACCTTTGTTATCATTATTTGCTATTCTATTCTTAGCTAGCCTTCTGATGAAATCCTTTCTTCTATTCTTTTAGTATAGTTTTAATATAATATA
>JAXCLO010000208.1:7680379-7691083 GCA_035583995.1 Arremon aurantiirostris
AACATGGGCCAATCACAGATGCACCTGTTGCATTCCACAGCAGCAGATAATCAATGTTTGCATTTTGCTCCTGAGGCTTCCCAGCTCCTCAGGAGGAAAAACCCTAAGGAAAGGATTTTTCATAAAAGATGTCTGCAACAAGGACTCACATCACGAAAAATAGAAGGGATGGTCATAGGGAGAGATTCCTGGAGCCAGGACAGAACTATGTCAATTTACTTCTTCACCTTTTAGGTGAAATTCCCACACTTCTGTGTAGAAATAAAATGCATAAAAAATAAAATATTATAAATATGATTAGTGTAGGCAACACCTGGTTTGGTTCTTTGTGGATTTTTTTTGGTGTGTTAATTTCATTTCAACACAGCTTACACTTCTGGGTTTAAAGTTCAATAAGATTTTTATAAGAAGCATGAGGTCTTGATTCTTGTATCATTACTTTCTTTGCTTCTGTCTTCCTTACATTGCAATATTTTGACTAAAAAATAAGATATAGTGGTCAAAAAAAAAAATGGAGGCAAAAGACTCCTACCAGTGATACAGAGACCTTCCTTGCCTCTTCAGTACTAATACAGATGGTTTGGAAAAATCAGCAGAGCTTGTCCAGGATATCAGTGAGCATCTCATCTCAATTATATCCTTCAGTGCTCCTTCAAAAGACAGAGTATGTGCGTGGTATCTAAAAGAATATTTTCAAATAGGAGGAATAGACCAATGCTTTCTTTATGAGAAATCCAGCTTCCCACATAAAAGATTGCACTAAAATTCTATTTTTCAAACGACTTTTTTATTTATTTCTATTTATGATGTCCCAAAAAGCAAAATTGAATTTTTTTCCTCTTCTTTTTTTCAATTGACCAATACTTTTCTATTTAAACATGATTTGCGATCCCTTGCTGATCTCCATTGTTGAGATTTTTTAAATCATTTTACCATTCTGTATTAAATAATCTGTGTAACTCTATTTCCAGCAACCTTAGCCACCATTTTAGTTTGAGGTGAAGAAGAACTAGCACCCTTTTATGTGACTTTTTCCTATATTGGTTTACTTTCTGAAAAATGAATTACACATGCAAATTTACACTTCATTTCTTTGTGGTTTGCTTTGCGAAAAAGTCAGAGTATTGCTATTCTTGCACCTCATTTTTGTGGGTTTTTTTAGATGTGACTGAGACAAATGTTTATGCAAGAGACTAACTTCAGTTTCTATAGCTTCATTCGCACACTAAAAATAGGCTGTGGTCTAAGCAGTTACTTGGGTTGTTTTCAGCATAATGATGGATATTCTACTCCTTAAATTCTGTGCTTGTATTCACACACTTAAACAAGAGAATATAAACCATTTGATCTAGCTGAAGTTTTTAATAAAGATGATTGGGTTTATGTTAGTTTAGTTATTACTTCTAAGCAGTATGTCATTTTCTGTTGGGCCACAGGATAGGCCAGAGGCTTTTATGTATGTGAATGGGTCACAAGCTACTGGTGTCACACTAAGAATCACTTTAGAGAACTTTGTATACACAGAGTGCACAGAGTTCAGAAACAAAATGTTTATGGACTGCCCTCTCTAGAAGAGTTTAAGGGAATTTTTTTCAAGAGGAATTTAATTTTAGACAAGCTGACTTTATTAATCAGCTCTTTGCCCTGGGAGTCTTTTATCCTGTGTTACTGTATAAAGAAACAGATTTCTTTTACTTTATATTCAAAAGCATGTAACTCTGTCAGATTACAAGCAAATTAATCAAGGGCTTACTTTCACCCCCCTGGAATAAACTGAATATATACCATTAAATTTAAAACAGATTTAAAATTTTTGAATTAAAAAAGATTGAGCTGTAAAAACAATAATTAATAGAATTTATCATCATGGTTGGCTTGAAAATATGCTTTTTTTTTTTGGCAAGCCAATAGATTCCTATTGTTTTATCTTAGATGAACAGTGCGGATTCAGGAAAGAAAGACGTAGTTTCAAGTAATGAAACTGAATGGGTATCTAATTAAAATACTCAAGTCAAATGTGTTCTACATTGAAAATTCCAAACCCTTCGTATTGTTTCATTTTTGTCTGTTATCTACAAAAAAATACGTTTTCAAAGTTTTTTATTTTTACTGTACCCATGAATTTTTAGATTGCAGTTGTGTATGACTGTCTATTACTATGGTGAAGGGTTTTAGTCATCCAAACATGGATGAAAGTTAATCACTTTAACTTCAATACTCAACATAAGCAAATATATGAGCATGCTTAGAGATGTGCCTTACAAATGCCCTGATAAACCAGATATTACACTTCAACAACTGTAAAAACCCTTTTGTAGAGTGTGTTTTGCATACTGAAAATTAAAATTCAGTGAAATGCAGAGAAGAAATTACCAATAAAACCAAATATTCTTTTGTTGTTATGAGAAAGGTGTTTCTTTGGGCAGCTGTTCTTTGTTTGCTATTTTAGCATATACCACATAGACCGAGAAACATTAAAACTGAGAAATATTTATGTCTTGGTTTGAAAAGACAGGTGTCTGCTAAGGAAGGCAGGAGCTTTCCTTGAAATGGAAAATGTAAACCCCCTCCCTCCAAATCATTATAATTTTGAAATTATGGGTCTGTCAGGCAAAGATATGGGAATAGGAATAACAGTTCTTTATAAGGAAAAATAAAACCACAAATGCAATAGTACCAAAAAAGGAAAGAAACCACTGACAAAGTCAGAATATGGCCTAAGAGCATCAGGGTGTTGGCAGCAGTCCCAGTAAATGGTGGCTGCAGCCCTCCTGCAGTGACAGCTGTGGTTCTGTTGGAGCAGGGATCCTGTAGAAGGGTGGAGTTTTCCTCTGAAGATCCAGTGGTGGTGTAGATGGGCCTGGTCTTCTTCTGGGAGAAGAAAGCTGGGTCTTCCAGCTGGAGAAGTCTCCACTGGGTCCTACAGTGGAGAAGAAAGCTGCTCCTCTGGGAATCCAGTGGAGAAGAAAGCTGCTCCTCTGGGAATCCAGTGGGAAAAGGCTGCCTGTGGTGTTCCAAACCTCAGATTATATCCAGATAGGAATGTTTGGCTCCTCCCCCTGGGTGGAGCATTTCCCAGTGGATGATGGAATTTTATCAGCCATGCAGTGACACTCAGTGGCCCACTAACAGCAGATATTTCCCAGAGGGAGAATGGGTTGTGGAAGACATAAAGAAAACTGCCCCACCTACTTTTTACAGGTGGCCCCAATTAACAGAAGGTAACTGCCCCACCTGGTTCTAACAGATGGCAATAGAACACACACCCCAGCCACATTTTGCATTTCTAACCTAAGACAGGAGAGATACCAAAAGATATCTCCCTCATGTGGATCCCTGTGGCATCCCACCTTTCTCACCCTGGCCTTGTCAGTGGTGGGGGTCCTGGAGTTGTTTTTCTGAGGTATCACATTATGCAGTCCAAGCTCCAGTTTCCTGGGGCATGGATGCCATTCCCATAATTGAGAAGGTATGTGTACAAGCACTTGCTTCCTTTCCCACAGTTTGCCATGGTGGGAACTTTTGTCCAGATGCTAACTGAACCTCCACCTCTGTTAAGCCTGGAATTATCTTCTTCCTGCTGCGCTGTCTGTGCTTATATCAAATTCCTGTTGGGGTGGTCTATCCTATGAGAAGTTCCTTCTTTGACAGTGTTCTAAGAAGTTAAAACATGCATTCTTTAAGTCCTTACACATCCACGGATGGTGACATCTTTCTGCTTTTCTTTTTCTTTCCCTTATGTACTTTTCTAAGTAATATCTCTATACTTTTAATTTTTTTTTTTTTTATTTCTGTAGGTAACAACCAAGATGGCTGCATATCTGCCTTCCACTGCAATCCAACTGTTCCAAAATTAACCCTACATATATGTATAAACACAAGTTAATCTGTGTTATTTTCCTCTATTCAGCCCCAAGGGATCTATAACAATAAGCTTTGTTACCCTCACCTTCTCGCAAGATGACACACCAGAGATGGAAGCAGAGTATTCTGAAGCTAATGCTGATTTAAGTACTCCAGTTTACAAATATTCTATTTCACTGTACTTCTAAAAACAGAATAAATACAAATTGTCTTGAATACTTATTTTTATACCCACATTCTTAACTCTCTGCATCTCAAATTTTGATTGAAGTTGGAAAGTAGAGATGCAAGTTAACCCAATGAGTATGAAACCATTTTGCAAACTCCTTTCCTCATGAACTCTCACTGACTTTGGTGAAATTATTATTGCTATTGATTATTAAAAATTACTATTGCCATCTTCTGGTGCAATTGAAAATAGGAAGTTATCCTTCTTAAAACATGTCTTGAGTGTGCTGATGCTGTCTAGTGCTGGGAACAGTAATGTTCCTTTTGGAACTGAACTTGGATTGCATAATAGCTGTGACTTTCCTCTAAATAAAAAGATGGGTTTCTCCAAAGAGCTTTTATGTAGACTTGTGTGTATCAAACTTAATGTTTGTCTTGAAAAAGAGGTAAGGGGAAAAGAGCGATGGCATATCAAGCTCACAACATTTCTGAACCTTTAATAAAATTATTTATTTAATGGTCTGGTGTGGTGTGTATGGGTAAATTTCTAGGAACAGCAAGTTTCTATTACCAATTCAAAATTACCCTCATCTTTTTCTAGGTTTTCAAGGATTTGAATTCTGTAACAAATCAAACATACACTAGCTTTCACCCTCAGTGGGCAATAGCCAAATGCCTGATGCCAGCAGCACATGTTGCTCGTTCATGGTTCTAGATTGAAAAGTAAGGGGGAGATCTTTGGGCACATTCAAAACATCCTGGTGTAATTTTTACTCTGATTATGAAAAAAAAGGTAGGCCAGCCCCTTTGAGAACAATCCACTTGTCAAAATTTGTCACAAAGATAATAAAATCCACCAACTCAGGAGTTAAATCTTTCCATACAAAAAGCTGCCAGAAGTGTAATACATATTCCAAGATAAAGCATATTGACACATTTTAAAGTGTTTTTTAAACATTGCAAGGCTTAGTTGCTGCTAAGTTAAATGCACAAACTTCAGCCCTGGAATAAGTTAATGAATATCTAATCAGGAAGGACCAAGTCACCAGGGAATTTCACATTATTTGATGGCTTTATATCTCTATGTATACCCTTCCACCTGAGTACAACTTTGTGAAATTTTAGTGGCCTGTGTTTTATAGTCTAGGTGTTTTCAGGTTTTCAAATCTGCACATCTGTAAATTATACAGAAGGGAATGAAATGTGCTTCCTTACCTGCTTAGGTACAGTAGACTAATTTCACAGTTTTTAGAGACTTCAATTCAGGACAAAAAATAAACAAGGAACTTGCTCATGGACCCACTGGGAGTTTTTTCACTAAGTGCTTTATATATTCTCCTTCACTATAAGTGGTGCTACTTAAAGTCAATTCTTTAATTACTGGAAAAAATTCAGCATTAAAAGAAGTTTTTATTGGCTCTAAGATTAAATACATAATACCCTCAAAGAAGTGTGGGAGAATTAAAAGGGAACTGAAGAGGAAAAATCACATAGATGATAAACTGTTCCCCGTTTTTTCTTTGCAGATCTAACACCAGACTAGAAGATAATAATATTTTAAAAAAATAGATAGAATCATTACTATGCTTACCTAACTGCAGCACATAATATATGGATGTTGCAGATGCTCTTTTCACCCAGAACAAAGATGCAATCTTGCTGAGTTATAGGCAACCCACAACAGTTTCTCAGCAGAAGGAAATCATGGGATAGCAAGGATTTATCTCACTCCAGCTCATTCAAATGAGACTGCTCAGCTCAGATCCTTCATTCCAGAGACTGGCTTCTCTTCATCCCACTGCCATCCCAAAGAAGCAACCAAAGGCTGAGCTGGTCTAAAAACCCCAAAGGGAGCCTTTCTAAATTTTTTTTCTTTTTCCTTCAGCTGAAGATATTGTTTTATGAAAAGACAGTGGGTCAAGCTAACGCATGAGACTGTTCCAAAATTGCCCCATCATGGCTGGTCCTGAGCCTATGGTTTTCCTCCTCTTCTCTCCTTGCTTCCTCAGTGTTCCTCCAAGAAGTGCCATCCCCCTTTCCTGCCACAGATTCTGCACCCCAAAATGGAGAGAGGTCAACCTGAACTGCTGAAAAAAGTGCTGCAGGATACACCAGCCATTCTGGAAGAAGTAGGAGAGGAAGAAGTAACTTTCAGGAGGAGAAAGTTGAAGTGGGTTTATGAAGAATTATTGGTCGCGTGGCAAGAGCCTTGCAATATGAATTCAATTAAATGCATGGATCTTTTACTCTCCATAAATTATGCATTAGCAGGCAGCCACTTAACTGATACTCCAGTTTTAACCAAACTCCATTAGAACTGAAAGACAGAGCAAATTTTTTCTGTCCTTCCCTTCTGGAACAGTTCCACTCTGAGCTACTTCTGAATTTTATCCACCAGCAGCATACTCTGTGCATTTGCTATTAGTTCTAGTCAAACTGATTATGCCTTGCTTATTATTTAAAATTGTAATTTCAAGATTATATAGACAGTTAGTTGTATTTTTATAATGTTGTCTTAAGCTCTTTTACATTTATTTTCAGCTTCTGGTGTTAATTTCATTATCTGACGTGACAAAAAACCCCACAATTTTTGCGTTGCTGATGTATTAATATTTATCTTTTCTGTTTTAAATCACATACATTTGTCATGGCAAATGTTGCACTGGCTCTTTATACCATGGATAGGTGAGTTCCCAGACATCATCCCTAAATTCTCAGGGATCCTTCCTTTCCTAGTTTAAATCTCTAATAAGCCTATCTGCTTTCCTGCATTGACAATCCTTGGTCACAAAAATATTTGGAGACCATTCACTCATCACAAAACAGGAGGCATCCTGAGCATTCAAGAATTACTAACAAAGACATTAATTTTCATTATTATTGAAGCAAATCAATTACTCCCATTTTAAAGTTTTGCTGGATCCAAGTCAAGCATTACTATTGCCTATCATCCACCAAAGACACATCAAATAAAAATTTAAAACTTTCAAGAATGCCAAATATTTTGGCAGCCATCCACCAGTCTCTAAAAAACCTACTTAATTTTTCATGGCGCTCAGGGTTTTCCAAAGTTCCTCTACTAAATACACAATTACTTTCAAATATGAGCAAGCCAATGACTTGAACCCTTCAAAACAGCACAACTGGAGTTGACAACAGTGCCACTGGAAGGGGTCCCCAAATGTCCCCATCGCAGCAAAGGATTGTGTGGGTGAAACAAAACTGCTGAGCTGGATGCTTTACAAATTCTGAAAGAAGAGGTGGTTCCTGCCCAGACCTTCAAAAAGTATTTGATTTTCTGAATTATGGCTCCTTCCTTGATTTTCTGTGGAAGACTGACAAGAATTTTCTACCTTCCAATCCCATTTCTCCATGTTTTTTTTTTTTTTCAATAGAACTATATGTTTCCCAGCTGATGTGGTTGATTTTCTTCTTGATTCCAGCACTGGCTCTGCAGGTCACTTTAGGAGAGAATTGTCACTTCCCTGCTTCTCAGGTTGCTCACCTAAAAAAAGGAAAAACTAATGTCTATTTTAAGTGCCATGATATCTGCAGCTGAGAAGTGCTCCTTGTAAGCAGTTATTACTTAGAAATGACAACAGAAAAACAGAAGATGCTTTCAAAATTAGAAAACAAAAATGGAGCACTTCAAGGAGTGTTTTTTTGTTACTCTTCAGTCCCATGCACAAGACAACGTGACAGCAGCAATGGAAACTTTTTGGGGGGCTTTTTGTACACCAAAAAAAGTCCCTTGACACCTCTTTTTCTTACAGTTACTACTATATTTTCTACTTAATCTTTAAGAGATTTGTTCTTATATTTTTTTGCATTTTAATGTCCTTTCCTTTGCCATTAACCTTTGCAATGATGTAAAGAAAGCATAGATTAAAGTGCTGCATAAAATATGATTAAATAAAAACTGTAAGAACAACAGAGAGAAAATTGCCTTTTGTTGCTAACACACAGCTTGCTCCAGCCAAATTCACCAGAATCCTGCACTCTTGTCAAGACCTGGCCTCAAATTCATTTTCTTCTGCCCCTCACCAGCGCCCTCTTTTACAAGAAAGCATAGGGAGAAATTCAGTTTTCACCCATAGGCCACAAATGTCTGTGAAGACAATTTCTCCTCACAACATTTCCCTTAGAAATGCCAGCTCTCCTGTCTACCCATAAATTCAGTGATTTAAAGGAAGGAGAGAGAGAGAGAGGGAGAGGACTTACCAAGGCTTTGTCCATTAGGAAGCCATAGGCAGGCCTTACCATTTTTTCACCTCATCATTTTTTCACATCATTTTTTGTATTAAACAGGCAAAGACAACTAAGGTGAGCAGAGGAACAAAAGTAAAGATGTTAACCTTTTTCCTGAGTATATGTAGCATTTTGATAGCTTATGAAGAAAAGTCTTCAGGATGCTAAGGCCATAAAGCTGAAAATGGACAGCAGACCAACAGAATTACTTAAGGAGACAACAAATATGGGACCAAAAAGGAACGAATTAAAGTATAAATAATAATACCAGTTGTATTCAAGCAAAATCAAATTTCCATGTGGGGAATGGGGGGAAAGGGAGGCATTTGGGACCTGAAAGACAAGAGAACATTTACAAAGATGCTCCCCCTGTTGCTGAGAGTTCTTCTTTTCTGTCACTATGTTGGAGTGGTTTCTCTTGCTACTGAATATTTTTAGGAAGAATCTGTCCCTTAAACACCTATTTATGCCTCTGCTTATTAGTGAAAAATAAGTTCTGTGAAGACAGGAAGATATTTTGCTAAATAGGCTGGTCCTAGAGTTTGAAAATTTATTGTAGCATATTTCACCATTCTTATAAATGTAAATACTATTTTGTACATGACAAAAATCGATGAGAACAAATCCTCTGAAGTAATTTATATTACAAAACAAATGATAGCCAAGTATTACACAAATATAGCCAGTGTGGTCTTTACTTTAGAAACTAGATTCTCCACAGTAAATTTAGACAAAGATTACTCAAAATCCACATGTAAAATATGTGGAGAAAAATGGATTTTTGCTGTGCATACAACAATGGTTTCCATTACTGTAAAAACAGCTTTTTCTGGTTTATTTTCTTGAAAAACCTACATTTTTTTAATCAAAATTCTAGTCACACTCAAAAAAATTGTTAGCAATAGAACAATAAGTATTTTGTGTATTAATATATTGCTAAAATAAGATTTGATATTTATCAAAGAGAACATGATGTTTATCAAAGAGAACAGGTACATTTTCCATAATCTCATTTGCTGTTTTGCACATAGAAGGCTTGAGATTTTTTTAGTCTAAGGGACAAGGAGAGTGTGTAGTTGTTTGGGATTTTTTTTCTATAGACAAATGTAATATAGATTCATCAGAACTGTCATATGAACTTCTGTGAAAATGGGTTGTTTTCATTTGTTATTTGGTGGTACAGTTGTGTTTGGAATTTTATGTGGCTTATGGTACTGAAAAATGTTATTATTATGTTGAGTAGGCTTATAAACAGACATTAATCCTTTTCATAAGTAGGCCAAAAGAAAAAAAGATATGGGTTTAGGAAAAAAAAAATTCCTATCCATGTTGTCACTGTTGATGATCTCTTCCATAAAAAAATACATTTTAATTTGGCACTACTTATTCAGTAAGGTCAAAACTTGTAAATAAAATACATGGACAGTTTTACTCTAGAAATAAATACTGTCAGCTAATAAGGATCTGGCATCATGGGGAACAGAACTCAAGCAGCAATAATCAGATGAAATGGCAAGGAGAAAAAATAAGTCATAAGAGAAGACAAAGAACACACTAAGTTAATGTTCACTATAATAATTAAACACATTGCAAAAGGGAGAGAGGGAAAGAGCTTGTTTCAACATAAAACAAGCACAGATGTTACCAGACTGATAATATCAAGTGCATCTTCAGCAGCAGTAAGATTTATCTGTGCCTCCTGACAAATTTCTCATCATTTTGAGTCCAAATTGTTCTCTTGTGGCTCCATTTCCATAACCATAAGCTCATGAAGGGTTTGAGGCATTTTTCATGGGGAAAACCTGACTTCTCATGACATGAGAAAGAACATCAGTCAAAGAAATGCTGTGCTGTGAGGGTGCTTTCTGTGCTTTTCCACCCTGGCTTCGGAAATAGAGGCAACCTGCTTTGTGACAAAGAAAAATAAAAGGACACCGGACATCAAGAAAAAGCTCCAAATGTTTTATTCCTATAATGGTTTCCTCATCCTCTGTTTTTTAATTGTCTCTCTATAGTCAGTAAACTCTCAGAAATTTGGATTTTCCTTGGCTGGATTCCCAGCCATGCCATGAGCTCACTGAAGTTCTATGCAGAAGGATTTTTTGCATCTTCAGCAAGTAATGCCAGCTATGTTTTACTCTTCCCTTTTTTCTTCTGTCTGATTTCCCTCTTATTCTCTCTGATAATTTTCATTTTGGGAGTACAATAGCTCTGCATTTGGGATGCTATCATGTTGCTAGCTTCAGTCAAACCTGAGGGTGCCAGTGGAATTCTTGACTGTGGTTTATTTTTTCTTATTGACTGTTCAGAAAAGTTGGCTGGACTGGGAGGATGTTTTTGCTTTCTCCTGTAATTGGACAATTAACCCCAATATGCAAATGGACCAGAACTTATAAAAGTGTGAGACTCTGTGACTGGTTGTCC
>JAXCLO010000208.1:7702910-7718262 GCA_035583995.1 Arremon aurantiirostris
CTGTTGCATTCCACAGCAGCAGATAATCAATGTTTACATTTTGTTCCTGAGGTCTCTCAGCTTCTCAGGAGGAAAAAATCCTAAGGAAAGGATTTTTCATAAAAGATGTCTGCAACAGTGACCCACTGTGGTCTCTCCTGACCTACCCATTCTGTGATGGTAGAAACATCAGCAAGCATCACTGACCTGATGGAGCAAATCCAGAGGAGGCCACCAAGATGATGAAAGGTCTGGGGCACTTCTCCTGTGAAGACTTCCCCTGGAAGTGTTCAGTGCTGGTCTGGATGGGACCTTGAACAACCTGGTCTGCTGGATGGTGTCCCTGCCCATGGCAGCCAGGTGGAATCTGAGGTTCCTTCCAACAAACTATTCTCTGATTCTATGATTTTGCTATTTAAGCAGAAACTTTCTTTTACAATGTTGAACTCTGCAGTCAAATTAGGAAAAACACTATTTCTTCATTGTACACTCTGCTTTCAGGGCATAAATTTCAGAAATATGGAAAGGCCACTACTTCAACACCAAAATCTTCAGATAATTGTTAGCCAATTGTAATAGCAAATACCACATGCACTTAAGTTGTATTTTGTCAATTATAAAATTTACACACAAAAATTACTAATGTCAAATACTACATGACTCAAGTTTTAATTAATTTTGAAGGACTTCACTGAACTCCATCTTTTTGGCAGATAGCTGTACCAATGCTCCAGCAGGTGGAATACAAGTAGGCCATGAGCCTAATTTGGTTGGCTTTTGATATCATAGGGTGATTTTTTTGCCCTCAGTGCCATCAACTATAAAGATATTTCAAGTAGACATAATTAGTTCTTAACAAAAGACAATTAGATCCAACAAAACACCTCACTTGCTCCAAGATTTTAAAAAACTGAGCTTGAAAAGGGCACTAGTACAGTAAGAAAAAATTCATGGAAAAAAAAAAAGTATTGCAGATGATTTTTTTCATAATTGTTGAGATCTTGATGTTTGGCTTTGGTGTTTTTCTTTTCCTAAACCCATATTATGAAAATATGCATTTTCTCTTTACTTACACAACATCTAATGACCAATTAAAGTACTTTTGCAATTGTTTATTAATTTCTCTCAGTTAAGCACTCAAGATTGCTTGGGTAAAAGAAAATCCACGCTTGCATACTATAGAATACATTTTGGTAAACAGATGCTCAGAATTGTTCTCTTGGTCAAAATATTCTAATCAAAATATATCAATGGACAGGGCCTTTATGTAACAGTCTTCATGATACATTAGTTTCTCAATCTATTAGTTTCTTCTACTCTTTCATTTTACTTTTTTTTAATCACCAATCTCTGTTTTTCATCTTCTCTTTAGCAAAAAAAAAGTATGCTGATGTTTTCCATTGGAAATTTCCTTATTTTTTATACTTCCCTACAACCTAAATATTTCATACCAATGTTAAGTTCTCCCTATGTTACATTGATTGGTTGTTCTCACTAGTTCCCTGTACAAAACCAGAATCAATATCCCTTTCTGACAGTTCTTCTAACACATTCATAAATACAGGGTTATGTCTTCCTCTGACACACATGTACTTACTTGATTTATAGCAGCTTAAGTGTCTGGGAAAAATCACACACTATTACCTAGGCAAGTACAAGATTATTGTTCAGTGTTTCTGTGGGAGAAAATGGGGGGGAAATCCTATCTGTCAGCTCTCCCTGTAGCAGAAGAGCTGCATGATGAATTCAATACATGGGATTCAAATAAATAAAAGCAGCATTTTGGGCCACATAATCAGAGCTGCACACCCAGGCCTGTTCTGCATTACTGTCGAAAGCATTCAAGATTAACCCGGGGCAAAGGAGGACAGGTCTGTGTACATTCCTCAAATTCTGCTCTCACCCAAACAGTCTGTCTTGTGCACTCTTTTCCCACTCCATAAAGCCACACACAGTGCTTGTGCACACTCTGCATGGTGAGGTAATAAACCAGGAGCAGCTCCAAATGACAAAATCACCTCTCTTCCCAGTTCAGTGAACTGGGTCATGCAATAAGCACAATAATTTGCATGATGATTGTAACCAAAAAATTAAAATAAATATTTCATACATATGTAATATATATATATATCTAAATTAAAGGGAAATGTTTCATGCATATATAATGTGTTTGTATATATATATATATATATCCCTGTAGAATTGGAAGAGATTGCACCAGAAAGAAAACAAACCAAAACCCTGTCTCAATGTAATAATGACCAACTGCTTTTCAAGCAGCAGTTTGAAGTAGTAATTAGAATATGAAAGCTGGGAAGTATTTACTACACAACATATAAACACATCTATAAACACATTTATAAACATATAAATCCTTCTTAAGCAAGTCCTTTACCAGGTTCTTTTTGTTGTCAGGTTCTTGAGTTAAACTGTGCCACCCATGAACATGACTTAAAACTTAATTCCACAGAAGAATTAAACAAGAAAAATTACTGTGTTACCTATTCAGTTTGTGGTAAGTCTGGATTTCAGGCAGCATCTTGAAACTTAGAAAAAAGAAATCAGAAACTACATGGATTTTTTTTTTAATATTTCTATCCTACTGTTTTCTATGCTCATCCACCAAACCAATCATCTCACATACTCATTTCTGAAGCTAAGACTTCTATAAAAAAAGCAGCAGTGAGTCATACAGAAGACACTTTGCTTGCTAGTGTGATGATATCATTATTGCTGTCTCAGTGACACTACTGTAACACCATTGCTATTGAATGTCTAGGGATGATCTCACTGGTCATCAATTTATTTAAAGTGGGAGCATTTTAAAATACTTAAAATATTGCTGTTCACAGGAATAGGTTTTATTCAAGTGTAGTTAACCATAAAATCCCAAAATAACTTCCTCAGGAATCATTTCAGCAATATTTTAAATTTTAACTAGGGACTTTATCTCAAGTAATGGTACAGGATGTTCCAGTTTCACAAACTTGTGTTGTTGTGTCTGCATCATGTTTTTTTATTTTCATAAATTTTTGAGTCTGAGAACACCAGAAAGCCTTTTATTATCAGTGTTAATGGAGATGATTCATATAATAATATTTAAAGAAAATGACCCTGAAATTCAAAGCAAAATGACGTGGTGGTCAAGATTATATTTTTTCATTATATCTTTGCACTGGGTGATGTTAAGTCCTCACTAGTTAAAATTAATATAAATGTCATTCTTTAAAATAAAAATAAAAAGGAGTAGATGTTTTTCAAATGTGAAGAAATATTAAGAAAAAGGAGCTGCAGAACAACAGATTTCATCTTAATTTATAGTGGAATATCATACAAAAGGAATAAAATGCAGCTCTTTTATAAAGAGTATCTGAATTTAGTAGATTAGACTACCTGAAGAGCACTATTTTAAAAAGTTCTTAGTTAATGGTTCTATACTAACAAAATGCAACAGACCCCCTTAATCAAATCAAGAATGAATTGAAACACAGCTGGATGTTAAAAACATTTCTTTGTCTGTTTGACCTAATAAATAGTACAAATAAAAAAATGTTTGACTGCTAATAACACAATCTAAACCTCAAATATTGTGTTTAAAAGAAATTTGGAAATCCTGGTAAAAACGCTCTTACAGAAGTTGGTCATACATCAAAATTAAAAGGGCTCTGTACCATGGGAATTTTGCTGATCTCTGCTGATAAAAATACTATTTAATACCATAGGATATTATTATATATATTATATAATACATGATGTAGTATTATATAATAATACAGTATTATACATATAATACTATATTATTATTTAATACTATAGAAAATGTCTATTAAAGTGGTAAAAGCTAGGGAGGAGGACACATTTTCGTTCTTTGGATACCACATTAATCAGGAGTTTGGTGCTGTACAAGACACAAAGGATTAGTACTGAAGCATTCATCAATTTTGGCCCCAAAACCAGGTCTCAAAGTTGGGAAACACATCTCAAGCAGCAGCTCTGTTTAAAATTAACTCTCTATTGCATATATCAACATCCCTGTATGTAAGCTGCACATGAGCACAGGTAACTTACAAAATATAAACTGCTTTTTTCTTTCTTTTCTTTCTTCTAAGTCTTGTTGAAGCTGGCGAGCACAGATGCTGATGCTGAAACTTTGGCAATCTCCTGACATTAAGTCAAACTGCAAATAAGAACAAAGAAATGTAAATGGGCATGTTATTTTCACTCCATTTATTATAACATTTTAGAGGTGTTACAGGGGGTTGGTTGTTGTGTTGGGTTTTTTGTTTTGTTGGGGTTTTTTTTTTTGTTTTTCCCTGCTTTGAAGTTTCAGGTTTTGTTTTCTGAAGGTGGTTCCCACACAGGGATTGTCCTCGGCGCTCCCCTTCCCTTCAGACCCACCCACGCCTGCTGTGTCAGCAGCACACGAGCTGAGCACTTCTAAAGCTTCCTGTAATTAAGCTCACCTTGTTGCATTACAGGCAAACATGTTCAGACTTATTTTGGATACATTTGGGAAATAATAGCTTTTCAGAGTCTGCAATGAGAAGCAGCTCAGGCTGCTGAAATAAACTGTGGTGAGGGCTGCGTCTTGTAGCGATTTTACATGTGGCAAATTCCCTCGGTGCCTCGGTACTTGCATCAGAAAATAAGGAACATTAATTTCTGTTGTTTTGCATCAGAACTGACATAAGTTTACAATAATGCTTGTGTCTGTAGTGTATTGCTTGTGTGTTCACCTCGGGTGGGATTTAGTTCTCAAAAGCTGAGTATGTGGTTCCATTTCAGACACAATTTGGGCACCCTGCCTGGACTCCACTGCCTTTCCACAAGGCTTCTGGTCCTCCCTCCCTTCATTTGTCATGTTTCCAGTCCCCATTAAAACATTTCCAACATCCTAGGGCAACTTAAAGTTGCACAAGGCACGTAGGCTTTGGCAGTAGATTCCAACCCACTCAGAATTATGTAAACTATGACAGAGTAATTTTCTGGCACATTTTTATGCATGTGAAAAAATACTAGCCCAAGATCCTCCAAGGGACAGAGTGTCTCGTTTCATGCCATGACACAACAACTAATAGAGCCAGGGAAAACTGGGGATGTACAATTATCTGGGTATTTCTCAACCCCAACAAGATGTTAACACAGTTTATTGCTGGGTAATAAGAAGTTGACTTTCTTTTGCCAGCTGGGACGCACAGCTCAGCAGTCAGATGTTTCATTGGAAGAATTCCTGCCTCAACAAAGAAACAGCAAAATACCCACAACAAAACACAGACCCAGTGATCCTGTGGCTTGTGCCGGGCTGACATGGTGATGGGACCAGGGCTTGGGTGACACAGAAGTCACCTGCCAGCCTGAGAGGTGGCACTTTGCAGCTCTGGGCTCCTCAGAACAAGAAGGACATGGACCTGTGGAAGCACCTCCAGAGGAGAGACACAGAAATGGTCAGAGGGATGGGACACCTGAGCTGTGAAGACGGCTGAGTCTGTTCAGCCTAGAGAAGAGAAGGTTCTGGGGAGAGCTTAGATTGTTCACCACTACCTGAATCACAAGAGAATCACAAGAGGGACATTACAAAACAACCACAGAGGGACTTTTTACAGGGGCATGTAGTGATGGAACAAGGGGGAATGTCAGTGGGTAAGTTATGTCAAATATTGGGAAGAAATTCCTCACTACTAGGCTGGTGAGACACTGGCACAGGCTGCTCAGACAAACTGTGGGTGCTCTACCCTGGAAATGTTCAATGTGATAATCACATATCCTCTGAACAGAGAGAGACACAGGTTTCCCAGGATTTTCCTGGGAAGCTGTGAGAAAGCTCAGAGAAAGAATTAAAACTATTATTATCTCAATCTCTGCAGCTAGCAAGCAATCTCTGTTTGTCAAAGATGTTTACAAGAAGGAGCTGTCCCTTCTTGACCAATGAGTGAGAAAAAATTCCTAAAAGCCAATCAAGTCTTAAATCCATTATTGTTTCTACCTTCAAACCTTTTCATACCTTCTAATAATAGAATCTCTGTATCACCTTTGTCTGCCCCTGATACTCCATCAGTGATAGTTCAAGGCTATATTGGATAGGGATTTGAGCATCCTAGTCTAGTGAAAAGTGTCCTTGCCCATGCCAGGGGCTTGGAATAGTTGACTTTTAGAAGGTCCTTTCCAACCCAAAACGTTCTATGATTCTGTGTCTTGCCCTGTCCCCAGCAAGGTCAAGTGAAGATGCACCATCATGGCACATGCAGCTCTGGGACAGTCCTGCCATCCCCAAAACATGTATTTTATCCTGCTCAGATGGCAAATGCCACACCAAAGAGCAAACACAGCAGAAAGACAGTCCTGGATCTCTGCAGCTCCTCCTCTCTCCTCCAACCATGATGAGAAACATCAAAACAGGGCTGAAATCTGCTTTTGGCCTCCCTCGGGGGTTTTGGCCAGCCTCAGGGGTTTTGATCCTTCTCTGCCTCAGAAAGGGAAAAGAAAACCAGCCACTACTGACACGAATCCTTTGTATCCATTTTCTCTTTCTACAATGGTATGGAAATCAGGCTTTCCTAAAATACTGCTATTTCACCCTCATTGCCCTGACTTTTGCTTTGGCAGCGCAAATTAGAGCTGCTGTGGTTTTTCCACATGCTCAGACAACATGTTAGGAGACCAGATTCCTGCTTTTCTAAAAGGACTCTATCCATCTGCAAGTTTAGGAGCCCAAACAGATCTCCTCCTGGAAACCATTGTTACATCTGCTCTTCTGAATGATCATTAGGACTGGCTGAAACTATTACTGCAAATGGGCCTCCAACTACAAAGTTTCTCAGGGAATAGCTGCATTTCTTAGAGCAAGGGAGGTGGTGGTGGGGGAAGCAGTAAAAATTTTTCAGTTCATGGCTACTTTCTAGATTTTTTTATATTTTTTTTACTATTAGAAGAAAGCTTTCATATTTCTGTGGCACTTTTTAAAAAGTCTGTGTGAAAGGAACATCTTCATTAAAGCTGGCCTTGAAAAAGCCGCTAATGGGAATACTCAATTTTAAGATCCTCCTTTGAGGGACAGATTTACACTCCAAGGCAAACCACATAGGCATTTAAAATATTTTCAAAACCAGGGCACGGAAAGCTGAAGAATCTCAGCATCTGCGAAAATGTGACTCTAATTTGTAATGCTGAGAACACTTAAAAACAAGGTCTTTATTAGGGAAATAAAAATGAATTCTGACTCATTGATGTTAAACTGGTATTAAAAGAATCTGGATGGAAGTCACACAACAGCACTGAAGAAGAGAAAGGAGAGAGATACAAAGAAAGTACAGAAGAACAGAAGAGATTAATAGATTTAAAGGAAAAAAAAAATAGGTTTAAATATAAATGTACTATGAGATGCTATTCCTGCCAGTTCCCTTACTTTGTAGGTCTTGTTCAGATACATGGTAGAAAAGCAATGTGCTGAACCTTTTTGAGCCATTCAGTTTTAATAGTAAAAGTAATTTTCTCAGGTGGGCACTGAACAGTTGCAATTACAGTTTATTTTGCCAGAGAAATTCTTTTAAGTCACTAATGGTATGAGACAGAGGGTAAGGAATGTCAGCACAGTATGTCTCCTAAGCTTGATACCAGCAGATTTGCAGAAGACCCTGAGACAACAAATGGTATTTTTCTGTTGAAATCTCAAGGTGGTTTATTTCAAATGCACTTTACCTGTGGGTAGTGAAAAATAATGAAAATATTCCAACTGCGGGCACACAGCTATTGCTATTCTTATTTTCAAGATCCATTTAAGCTCTAGCACAGTTGTCTTTGGGCTATCAAAACCATAAAAATTTCCTTCCATGAAAGACTAAAATTTTCACTGCCTACTTTTCATTCCCATTCACTCCATGGTTGTTTAAAAACTTAACCCCCCCTTCACATCCTACCTGGTAATTATGCAATTTCTTGTAAAAGTCCACACTAAAAGTCTGTCTTTTTTTTGAAACAAAGACTGCTTAAGCACCATATCACACATGGCAGGTTAATTCTACAGACAGTAACTTGTAGAAAACTAAATATTAAAAGAAAGTTGTCTTCTTTTAGCCCACTGATGTCACCATATCACAAAATCAATTAGGTCAGAAAAGATCCATGAGATCATCAAGTCCAACCACTGACCTCTTTTGAAAATTCTGTTGGGGTTGGGATTTCTTTTTCTGGGTTAAGAAGGTCTTGGTGGGTTTTTGGGTTTTGTTTTTGTCTTTTTTTCTATTTTTTTTTTCTTTAATTATTTGTCAACTTCTTTTAACAAGTAAAATCAGTGTTTAAAACCCCCTTATCTTGTTACCTAAAACGTGCTGGCAGCTGTTTTTTCACTGTTAGAGTAGTTCTTCATAAACTTCTATATTTAATTTAGAAGTGAACTTGGTTTTATAAATTACTTTCTGCACACCCATGAAAAGTATACTAGAGACCAGCATCACAATATGATAAGTGAACTACATGGAAGACATGATAAAATCTTATTTTTTGAAATTTTTTTTTATTGACTAGACCTGAGCAAGGACAGAGGTTGATCTCTGCTATACAGGCAGTTCACAGGAGGCCACCTTATCACTGCAGTGTTATTTAGCTTTGGCTTGGTTGAACTTTCCCAACATCTTTATGATAAACAAAACAATTTTTCCATTACTAAAGGCCACTCACCTGACAGCTCAGGGTCTCAGGACTTGTATGGTTTGTCTTCACTTGTGCTGATTTTAGCCCTATTAAAAAAAAAAAAAAGAAAAATAATAGTATTTGTGATAGAATAGTATTTGGTGGTCAGCTAACTACCAACTACATTTCTTCAGATTTCCTTTGGTTTTACAATGACAACGAGCAGCTACTCATGTTTCTAGAATGAAATGAAGTGCAAAAGGGTGCAGAACAGTACCAGAGGAGCAGGGGATCTGGCAGAAACCATAGCTGCAATTCAGAGGTCACCATGGGATTTCAGCCTCCCATTGTTCAGGTAAACCCAACAAAAAATGAATGGTTAGGAACTAAGGACAAAAATGAGCACTTAAACTGTGCTCAAAAACAACCCCAAAAATGAACTCTGTGGAAGGCAGGACTATCATCTGTCTTCTCCCAGAAAATGGAAGAAATTCCTTAGGACAAGACCATATGCCTCCCAGTTAGACTTCAGTATGCTGATAGCTCATTCTGAGTCCATCTCCTTCTTTCAGGAAGGCTGAAGCCACCAGGCTTTGAACCCAGAGTGTTTCTAGAAAGGTCTTTCTATTTCCCCCAAAAAACAATACAACTGCATCATGATTTTTTTTCCTATATTAATTTGAATTATTAATACATACTATTGTAACTAATAAATCAGACTAATATGCTGTTAAATCATTAACTGGAGTAACAATAATTTCCCAGCTTCACCTGTGACTGTGTTCCTCCTTTTGCCCAAGCAAGAGTTTTGTATAATAAGCATAAAGCATGATGACTCTCTCTCTCTCTCTATATATAAAAAAGTATATGTATAGAGTCATCATGCTTTATGCTTATTATACAATATATATTATATATATTAGATATAATTATATGCATATAATAAATATATACTATATCTATTTTATTTATTATATTTATATTATATATAAATATATAAAATATTTTATATATATTATTTTTTATATATATATATAGACACACAATAAAAAAGTAAACACCAAACAGAGCTCACAACCATGTATTTAAAAGATGCACATCATTCTAATTGACAAAAGATATTAGAAAATTAAAAGAGATGTGTGAACACCTATAATTCTTCAATCACAGGTGTATTTACTCTGTCAGAACTTGGCAGGAATAGTTTTGCTCATTTCAGCTGTAACTTGGGAGGTTATTTCATCTGTAAACAACAGCAAAAAGAAGATATACAAAAAAAAGCAATATCATAAACTTGCTGCAATCTGTCCTAAAAGGATCAAATGAGTTTTCATCATCAAATCTTTTCAACTAGAAAGTGATTTGTGTTTTGTACAAAGTATTTAACTGAATACAGTGAAACAGTGATGAATTTTCAAAGATATGCAGTATTCATTTTATAGAAGTGCACCTTAAGAGGCAATTTTATGGAAATACACATATTCCATCTATGCTTCAGAAAAAGTCAAACTTTGTGAGGACTTCTTCTCTCCTTTTTTGTTGCGCTTACTGGGTGCAGCAGACGAGCTTTTGGGGCGTACAAGTCTTTCCTTAGACCTAAAATAAAACCTATAAACTCGAAGTTGAGAATTATTATGGTAATTTTTTATCCAATTCAGAAGAAAATGGTGATTAGTAGCAGCAGAGCAGAGGGAAACATGCAAAGTAATAATAATTTCAGTAGGTCTGATGGGACAGAGAGGCCAGGCAGAGGTTCCAGCTGGAGAGAAAGGCCAGATACCAGGAGCCAGTATCTTGATGGTTTTTAATGTCAAGTACAGCTGTGAATGTTAGCAGCTATGAACATACTTTTATTTTTTTTTTATATAGTTACTCCTTAAGAATCAGGGCTGAAAGTTCAGAAATGCAGTTTTCCTTTTCTGAGATAGCGCGCTTCTGGCAAGTGCACACATTTTACCTTTAGAAATTAATTATTAAAGGCAATTAGTGGCTATCTGATTTTGTCCATAGAGTTTTCTGCAGGGGGCTTTTGGTGCAGTGGTGCCCTGTGAAGGCTGACCTAGAACAGAGGCTAGACAGTGTTAAAGAATAAAGTGGGGATTTACTAAAAGGCCTCAATGGATTCACCTTGGGAAGCACAAGAGCCCAGCCAGGGCTTCACATGAACCAAAATGGGCACAAAATGGACAGTTGGTCATAGGGTCTCTCACTTTTGTAAATTCTGGTCCATTTGCATTTTGGAGTTTATAGTCCAATTACAGCTTTAGCTTATGAAGTCCCATCCTTCTTGTTTTTCTCTCTTCAGTCCACGTTGTTTATGCTCTTGGGCCTGAGATTTCAATTGCTGTCCTTGGTCCCCAGCTAGAGAAGGAATTGTTTTGTCTCCCTACTCTGTGCAGAAAGCTCACCATCCCCTCATATGGAGCCCAGCAGTACAGAATCTAAAAAATATAAAAGCTGAAACCTGAGGCATCAGCATTGTAGGAAAATTAATTTCTGATAGCTTTGCTCTGAGAGACATCTAATGCTTGGAAGATATGCCCAAAGTTTTGTGCATTCTCAGGTTCTTCAGGCTGGTATCACCTGGGGGACATTCACCTCTGACACACCTCTCCACACAAGGTTATTGAGCCACTTCAGAGCCAGAAGAAGGGCTGGAATCATGCCAAGGTTGCTTGGTGTGCTTCAAGTAACTGCCAGGGTTTTTTTTTGAGGTATTTATACTGGTCTTACTTAAAGTAGATGGTGTTCTTTCTGCCTTATGAAACTCACCAGCAGCACCATCATGAGGACTTTGCAGAGACAGCTGAAGGTGGTACAGCCGCTAAGTTGATGTTCTTATTTGTTCTAGAATTAAAATCACAAATCTATTTCAGAATATAATGATTTTAAAACAAAATAGATCAAAAAACCCCACACCCCACTCTGCCTTACTCTGGATTAAATATATTCAAAATGAAAAGCATTTTGAATAAGGATACTGTCCATTTGAAAATTGTTTTAAATGTCCTATGTGGCAAATGCTTTGATTTTTTAATTCAGAGGATTCAAAACTTACATTTTTGTATGCCCATCAAAAGCTTTATCAGAAATTCTCCCAACATCCCTATTAGTGATACATATGCAATCATCATCACACTGTATTTAATTGGGATAGATACAAGAGGCATAGCTGTTTCCATGAGAGTTTCCAGCTAAATTACATTTTTGATTGACTTACTTGAGTGGCAAATCTCCATTAGTTAGTTATATACTACATGCTGTGCTATCACTCTCAGGAAAGCAAAAACTCCATTAAGCATTGCTAAAGCTCTCTATCAAACAGGTTTTTTCATATGCATTCATTTCATAATTTATATTTGAATATTCCCTCATAAAAAAACCAAACCAACCAAACTAAAAACCCACCAGAACTCAATAGTCTTTACTCTTTAGAGTATTATAGTAAATGTCACTCTTTTTAATAAATAGTTTTCTCAAGTATTTTTCAAGTGTTACACAAATAAATAGTCTTCTTTTAATACTTGCAACTAATCTTTGTTAGTTTATAAGTAATAATTCTGCTAAAATGAGAAGAAAAAAGATTGGATTACAAGTGCCTTTCCAAAAGAGCCAAATGTGTATATATGGAAAAGCATTAAAAAGATGAACTTTATATTAAAGTAAGCAGTATCAATACATTTACCATATAAATACACTCCTAAATCCATTCTTTGGTGAATGGTTACTGAAAAGACTGAAAAAGATCCTTATCAAGTTAATGAATTCCACTCTGCTGACTTACAGAAAAGAATTTAAAATAGAAAAATCTACATATATTATTCCCAACTGCTTATTAGATAGACTTATCTATAATATATATGTTAGGCACAAATTACATTAAAATAACATTTACAGAACTGCAAAGGAAAAGTTTCACAAGTTAGACAATGGGAGGAGGTAATGAAAAAAAATCAAGGTTGGCTGAGTAACTTCAGCTCACCCCTTTTGCACAGGCAGTACTTTCTGATCTTTATTTAAAACACATGACATAGAAAATGTTTATTATAACTTAGCAAACGTTGGAAGCCAGTGCAGAAGAGCAATGGTAGGAAGTTGGGAGACATGGAGCAAGGATAGATCACTGACATTCCACCTGAAGGTGTTACAAGAGTGATGCCACAGTACAGTCCTGAAGCCAGCAAAAAATATTGCTGCTCCATTAAACCCCCAGGAATCCACCAGAGGAATTTGTGGTTGTAACTCCCAAAGTACAACATAATTAATTTCAGTGTAATCTGCTTAATGTCATAGGTGATTCACTGTCAAGGTTAAATAAACCCCAAAACTCCCAGAAGTGTGGTGGTAAATCAGAGGTTAAAAGGTGGGGGGCTTAGAAACATAAAGCAAAGGTTTCAAAGTGTTGATAAATTTTTTTTGAGGATCATGGTCACCAATTTGCTGAGAGAGAAAACTAATGTCTCTGGGCAAAAGGACTTTAAATTGGCAAGCAAGAATAAAGTCCTCAGGAAGGGGACAGGAAGAAACAGGAAAAACAAAAACCAAACAAAAACCAAACAAAAACAAGCAGCCAGAACAAAAGAAAATCAGTAAGATGCATCAATCAAAGAAAGAACAGAGGGCACCAAACTGGGATTCAGCAGGCAGGTAATTTAAGAGTGTTTCTAGAAAGTGGAAAGAAAGATAAAAAGCAAAATTCAGCAAAATGAAATAACGAGAAATAACTAGAAGCATCTGAGGCTACATGAATTAAAATGTTCCAGTGAATCAAAATGTTCTGTTTGGGACAATAACAGGAAAACTCAGAAAACCTTACTGTGGGTTAAAACTAAATAATTGAAGGTTAGCAGAGGAAAAGCCCATGAGACAGAGGAGTGACTACTACATATGTACACAGAAGAGGCATCTCCTACTCCAAGGTAACCATTGAATAGAAAGAAAAATTATCTTTTTAAATCTCTGGGTGTAAATAAAAGCAGAGAGACAAAGAAGATTTCTCTAAAGATTATCAAGAGATGAAGTTCAGAAGGTGACAGCACTGAAATTAGTTGAAGAATCATTAAAAGCAATATTAATTGTAATACAGAAATTATTTTAGCAATAAGATTATACAGAGTAGAATCAATTATTCTCACATTCATTCAGCAGACATGGTTCCTATGCACAGGGCAGGGAACAGCAGGGTCCTGGAAAAGGAAAACTCAAGGAAAAATGCTTTTAAATACCCTGCCTCCTGGAATATGTGTAGGTGAAATTGTAGTTGCAATGGCCTGCAAATACCTCCTGTCATAAGTCTCTTGAAGGATCAATTGTTTATCTTGTTTTGTTCCCAAATCCAAATAAAATCCTCATGCAGCTAGACTATCTTCCACGTCCAAGCATGTAAAAGCATTTCCCACTAGAAATTAATATTTATTCCCCTAAGGTTTATCTTTATTCTAAGCAATGAAGTTTTCTAAAAACATCTAAGATCTAAGAACTCCTGGGCTGTGTTTTCATTGTGCTCACTTGTCTCTGCAATCAGACATATTCTTAATTTTCAAGTTAACAGCATCAATCAATGGTTTTGCATTAGAGCTCATTTTTGTGACAGAATTCCACTTTAAAGTGGCCCTACACAGTGACCTGGCCACAGCCCTCTGTGAATTCAGCAAAGGCCATGACCTCTTGCAGTTGTCCCTTACTGTGACCTCCTTAATTGCACATGTTAGGAGACACCACAGAGTCAATAGCCATCAATCTCTTCACTCCATTCAGCTTTCAAGGCCACGTTTCAGACTGCACAAAACACCAGAGAGTTGATTTTTACTCCTAAATCAATGGCACTTAGGCATATTAAATATCTTCATAAACACAGAGCTTCATAAACAGCACTCTGACACTGAATAAATATTATTTTCTGGTGTGTTTCCTCTTGTATGTAAAGTCTGTGTAAAACAGGTGAGGGACTACATATATTTTTGTAGATGATCCTCAACAAAGTCATTACTAAGAGCAGATCAGCAATGTTCTCCCTCTTTAGGAGTCACACTCTGATAACACTTCTGATAAAATAAGATAAATAGATGAGCTGCAGGTTGCTCCACTGGATTCATGGCTCTATCTCTGCTAGAATTTTGACCAAAATCCAAGCATGGCAGACAGCATTTCATCTTTTCCTACCCTATCAGATCTCCTTATTGCTGTCTATTTTTTTGCTTATTTATTAGGCTAAGTTCTCTTAAGAACAGACTGTAACAGAGCAGAATACTTAGTGTGCTGTTTGGTTATTTTTTTAATCCCTCTACTGGGAAGAGTCACACACCAGAAGATTCAAAATTGGTGAAAATGACCTTGCACAGATCAGTCTAAGGTCTAGCTAGCTTTTCTGGAGCAATATTGTGTGAAGAATTGTAGCAACTTATTTGGATAGCTCAAAATATTTTTATTTTTCTAATTTTTGAGGGAATGAGCTGCTGCATCTATAGAGAGATTCAATTATTATTTCTCCTTATCAGGCCTGAAGTTCTGCCACCTAATACATCATGTCTTCCTGCATCTTTGTCATGGAACTGCAGATCTCATAACGTTCCTTGACTCAGAGGATTTTTCATTTTGCTTTGGTGGCAGTTTTTTTTAACACAGAACTTGCCTATTTAAATTGGGATGCATTTTCTGGCTTGTGGAGCTCTGGTGTTGTCATGTGGTTTTACAAAAATGGAAGTGTCTCAGGTGTCTCAGTTCCTAGATACCCTTACATAATAATATA
>JAXCLO010000208.1:7720826-7742491 GCA_035583995.1 Arremon aurantiirostris
GTATAGTTTTAATGTAATATATATCATAAAATAATAAATCAAGCCTTCTGAAACATGGAGTCAGATCCTTGTCTCTTTCCTCATCCTGAGACCCCTGTGAACACCGTCACACCTTTGCTCAGTTCTCCAAACCCAGGGCAAAGCAACACAAGCTGGTGATAACTTGTTGTTGAATTTGGCTTCGCTTCATAACAAACTTGTTGATAAACTGCCTGATTGTATTACAACCAAGGTATTATCTCAGTGATATGAGTCAGAGCACTTAAATAGATAATAATTTCTTTGTGACAGAATCTCACCTACCCTAATGCTGAGGTTAACTCCACGAGCCACAGCATAAAGAATCCTGTCATTAACTGCAACAATTACAAACCACAGATCAAGCCAGACCCTGAAAGGAACTGCAAACACCTTTACAGTCAGTCCTGGTACAGTCTAAGGGCAGGGAAACAGGAATCACCAGATGGAAACTGTTAGAACAGCTATGTCAATCCATATGACACAAAGTTGAAACCACACAGAACAATTATTGTGTTATCAGACACAATATTGGGTTATCAGAGTTGTTGAAATGCTTTGAATTCTGTCACCAAAAATTTGTTTCACCACAGATTTAACTGCATACAGAATGATTTGGTTTAAGATGTTTCTTGAGTTGCATGGACCTGTAACCTACATTTAAGTATTCAGCATATATCAATAGAAGTTCGTAAAACTCAGGCCTAAAATAGCAATGCTGATAAAAAAAATATATGAGTTTTTTTAAAATTGTTTCCCTTTCCAAACACAGTCTGTGAAGGCACATATTTGTCCTTCATAAATAATTTGGGAGACTGAAACATGAGGAGGAAGAAATACTTCTGAAACCAGAAAAAAAATCACCCTATGGAAAAAAACAAATATGAAGATAATTGTCTGTAAGAGGAATGTCTTTAATTTCTGCAGCAGTGAAGTTCCTCAACAGGATGGAATAATATTCAGAGGGTCTTTGATCTTTTTATAAAAAGGATGGGGTGATATTGCTGAGAGCAGAACAGACTTGATGACACTTAGCCGGTCTGTCCAGCTGATGTCAAAACGAACCAACTTAAAAAATAATAGAGACTACACTTTTAAAAGGACCACAAGGAAAATAACATGTTAAACAAATTGTTCATGAATAAATAAAATATTGTGCAGAGGAGTAATTTAAGTCCTGTATAATCCAGGCTGAGTTAGCACTTTCATTTTGAAATGTCTGTGCTCAGCTTTAGAAGGAAAACCCTCAGCATATTTTGGGCCAAACACAAAATTCTTGTGCTTTTCCACTTCTTGTAACACTGACCCTTGGTGTTTTCAGGATATGCTGGAACCATGTTTTCCACAATTCATTTTGGTTTATGTTCACATTATCAGACACCTGTCCTTCAGATAAAATTTTGTCACTGGTTGTTTTATTCATGACAAAGTCTCTTCATCTGCCTGGACACACTGAAGTCACACTGATGTCCAGTAAAATTTCTGGATGTGGCTGCCACATTGATACCTCTCCACACTGACTAAATGAATTCAGTATTCTACTAATAGTTGCAAACTGTAGGTCCCTTGAAAACTATCTGAAGGAAATGTTCATTTATTTAGTTGGGTCTTTTCACAGTGCATTAACTTGCAGGGGTTGTTGAGGGTGTGATGCTTAAAAATAAGACTGTATGAAAATATCAGCTGTTGACTAATCATCAACACCTTTTCAGCCTAAAGTTTATGCCAACAGTAAACTGGGGTCATAATCATGAGCTCAATCACATCTTCATAATATATTACACATTTCAGCAGAACCTAAGGAAGTAATAAAGTACTTAAAAGTGGTTACATTCTCTTTCATTGGCTCAAAACCACTGCCTACTATTGAATTTCGTGCTATGCACTTTTTCTTCTTCTCAGTCTCAGGAAAAAACCCACAAAAAACAAACAAACAAAAAAATTTAAATCCCCCAAAAACAAAACAAACAAAAGAAAAACCCAACAAAAACCCCCAAAAATGACAGCAACAAAGAACATGCAACCAAACCAAAAACCTTGAAAAATGTAATTTCTGGACTGAAAATTCCTTTCTTTTCCAAACTTCAAACTTCTCAGACTTGTCCATGAGCCACAAGTGCTCAACTGGATGTTAAATACCAACCTATATGCTTAAAATAAAATATGGCTTAAAGACAACAAAGTGTTATTCAGATGTATTCCAATATCTTTCAGTATAGCAGAGGTTCAACCTATTTAAGCTAAAAGCGGGTTTGTTTGAAAGGCTAAAAATTATCAGCACCACAGAATTACTCACCAGTGCCTGAAAAGTGCAATTATTTTTCCTTCAGAGAGTTCACAGCTTGTTGTTGTCATTAAAGCCTAAGTTTCATTAAAGAGTGGTCTTAATTTCCAGGTATTTTTAAAAATAGCGCTCACAACATTTGCATTATTCTTCAGAAAAGTTCTTACTTAATTGAGTCATCTCATACTTGGGTCCTCTGGCCCCCATTTGGTAATATTTTAAAGCAAATATGTATTGAAGAAAAGGTTCACTAAGTCATTTCCTTGGTAACATAATTTCTAATGATTCATATAATCACACTTATCTTTTTAAATATATTCTGAGCAATAAACCATGATTGAAATTAAGTAAAATACACTCTTAAGGTTGATTTAATCTCTTTTACTAAATAACCATTAAAAATAAAATTCTCTCCCAGGATGCTCGAGTCAAAATGACAAACATGATAATAAACATTTGGTAATAAAAATAAATTAAAAATCAAAGCTTTATGATGTATTTTCCTATCAAAATGAAAGTGGCAAATTGAAAACAATAACGATGCTCATCCACAGTTACAGTTCCAACAGAACACTTCAGAGTTTGATTTACAATTAGCAGCAGCTTGAAAATGAGCCGTAATTTTACATTTTAAACTGCTGCTGCTCAATCCATCAAGCATTAAAATCTTGATGTTGATTGATGGCGTTCTCTCACGCTGTTTCTCTTGATGAAGCTGCACAGAAACTGAAGCAATAACATTCACCATGCTAGGAGTTTGCACACCTCCTCTGTCCCCAGTTCAGTTGCTACCACTGTGTTCACATGCATCAGGTACTTTTTTGGGTGGTTTGACAAATTTTAGTATCTTCACCAGGATACAAGTGTAGGACACACACTTCAGTGGCTTTCAAGCTGATATTGGTACAGTTTTCCAGCAGCTGGAAGAAGTGGGCTGAATACAACCAGAAATCAGTTTTCCAGCTGCCTTGTTGATTCCTAAGAAACTGCAGTGACCCAGAGATAAAATTTGGTTTTCTTATGGAAGTTTCACTACCAAGAAAAGGCTCAGGGACTAAGATTCCTTGGAGTTTTTATCCCTGGTACAAGGTGAAAGGATAAAACCAGTAGAAAACTGCCTGTTCCAAGCAATTTCCCTGGTGGCATTTCAGGTTTTCTCCTCCTTAGTTTGTCTCAGTTTTTGAGGTTTCACCTCCCATCCAAACTGCTGTTGCAGTGGGTTATACAAACCCTGCGTTTTATTCACACTGACCCACTTGCTCTTAGCATCACACCTTTTAGTGGCCACAGGAAGAGCCTAAACTGCCTGTCCTTGCTTTTTCACTTATTATTATTAGTTTCCATCTGGGTTTGTAGAGTGGCAAAAAGAAACTAGAAATTAGAAAATATGCATATCCTGAAAATAGTACCTGTAACATCAGTTCAGACTACAAGCAATGCAGTTTCCTTTAATTTGCAGAAAAACAGTGAACCATAAACCTTTTTACTGCTATTTCTTTTAAATGTGGATATCACCAAGAACATTTGCAGCTTGGATATTTCAAAAAACACCCAGGCCAGTTCATAAACTTTTGACCTGTGGGATGACTAAGACTAAAAACTTTCTTCCATGAATATTTTCAGGTATTTTTAATGCATAAGAATAATAGGCACAGACACTCCAAGTTAAATAACAAGAATACAAATTAAAAAAAAAACCAAAAAGAGTACTTATAAATATCTCAATAGTTGCAGGCTCTTTCATATCTTCGTTCTTTAATACTAAACAACATCTAGGTGCTAAGTTCTCCTAAAAAAGACACAGTTATTTGAATTGGAAAAAAAACAAATTAATTTTTCCATATGTAATATTATGTAAAACTGAACTTCATGTGGAATATTTAATTATAATATTTTATAGTTTTAATAAAATTTTAAATGCATTTAATAATAAGCAAAAATACTATTCCATCTTAAATATTAATTACTTATTTGAAGAGGCACTCCTAGACTATAAAAAATAATTAAAGTATAAAGCCAAATTAGGAAATATTACACAGGCTATTATACAAACTGACAAATTGATTTTGTGCATTATATTGTGACTGGATTAATTAGTATAAAATAAACAATTAAACTGTTAATGGCTCTGGAAAGAAACTGATTTTATTTTATTTTGAACCAGTTCCAAATCTTCAAGAAATGTGAACATCACCTTCAGTGGATGGATGATAAGATCTTCAGTGCTTTGAAAACAGCTCTTGTAAAAAATTTCAAAGGAATGATCCAGGTCTTAAAGTGGGAATATGGAATGGCTGTGACTAAACAAGCAAGAAAACACCTTCAGGGCTTAAATCGGCTACACCCTTTTGTTTGAAGTGACAAGGCCTACCATTAAAAAAAGAAAATTTTGCTTCTCCAGCACAACAGAGACACCAACAATGCATTCTCACTTTTTCTTCCCTCCTGTTATTACCTTTTCAAGTATAATTGATTTCACACATTTCTGAGGAGCCTGACTTGAAAGCCGTTTGTTTCGCCAATAACACACCCAGCCCTGAACACATCTGATGAAACTGTTCCAGTGTTCCACATCCCCAACCACTGCCTTATCTCTCTAGCAAGTCTTTCCTTCAGTAAAATGCTTCCTAATATAAAGATTTCTTTATGCTGTTTCAGGGTAAATATCTATCTATACACATATATTGGTTTCTTTTAATTTATCACCGTTTCTTAACCTTTCTCAAAGAAACAAAAAGAGAAATTGCTGTTTATTGCTGGGAGAAAATTTGATTTGCAGCATGCACACAGAAGTTACATAGAGTCCTCTAAGGCCCCAAAACTTACACTGTGAGACTTTTCAAAGGGCTTTACAATTGTTCATGTACTCTGAGTTAGAGGCATGGGAGAAATACTGACAAGATATTCTCAAGAGGTCAAAACAACAATAAAAACTTCAGTGGCAACTTTAAAAAATCAGAAAACTTTGGCAAAATGTTGCTCTAAAAGAGCAGCATTCAATCTACATAAAACATTTCTCAAAGCATTAACTTGACCCATTCAACTCGGCAAATTCCAAGCCCATTTAATTTTAGGTTACTTAAAAATTCTGAGGAGAAAGAATTAGAAGAAGAAAGAGAGAAGGACAGAAAAGACATAGAAAAGAACAAATATAGATACCAGTCCTGGTTCCAACAGTGTTCAGCTGATAGAAATTCCAAGAGGAGGTAGGGTCAAGACATATGGTCCTTACTTTCTATTTCTAATATTCCATAAGTGTACTACAAGAATTCTATCAAAAAAAAAAAAAGGAAGGGAGATAGGGGGGAGAAAGTAGTTTCAAAAAAAAACTAGACAAAAATGGCAAGAAAACATAGAAAATTAAAAGTCCTCCAAAGAGAATAAAAATATGCAATCGGAGCTGCAGACGGGTATGGATGATTGCCTGGAAAACCCTGGTGGCAGTAGGGAGGACACTGTAGCATGAGTCACCTATGTGAGGAATAAAAATACTCTTATGAAGTGTTGGACATGGCCTGAAAACCAAGTGTGAACAGCCTGACAGGATCTAATACTCAATTTCCCTTTATCAGCAGCACATCTGGATGTACAATTAGGGTTAAACCCATCAGCAGGGCAATAACTGATACAGGCAGTGACACATGCATGCAGTACCATGTGCTAAAAACACATGCTGCCTCAAAACTCAATAACCAGGCGGATTTTGGTGTTCTAAAAACGCCTAAATTTGTGTCTCCACATGCATTCAGTGGTGCCTTGTGAAGGCTCAGCTAGAACAGAGACTAGACAGAGCTAAAGAATAAAGTAGGGATGTATCAGGAGGCTTCAATAGATCCACTTTGGGTAGCACAAGGGCCCAGCCAAGATGAACCCAAAATGGTCACAAAAAAATGGACAACTGGTTGTGTGGTCTCACACTTTTATAAGTTCTGGTCCATTTGCATCTTGGAGTTTGAAATAGGAGTCTCCTTGAGCCAGGTCTCATAAGCTCTTGGAGGTCTATTTCTCACCCAAGATAGCTCAGCTACCTTAGAAGGCATAAAATCAGCAGGATGGCTTCTGTGGCAGTGTTGGAAACAAAAAGGTTTTAATAAAAGGCAAAATAACAAAACTCTTTACAGAGAAAAAACAATTCAGGTGCAAGAGGCCCTCCTGCCCCTGGTAAAACACCCCCCAAAAGCCATTAGCTTCTTTGTTCTTTTTCTAGTAAATTGCTCAGGCAGGACTTTTTTGACTCCTGTCCAATTGGCAACCCTTAAGGTTGAGGTCCCCCAGGCCTGTGAGATGTCTTTTCACCTAATTGAGGAGAGAAATTTCTGGGCTTATTTCCTTTTCAAGGTGACAAAGCATAGTTTTATCACTCTGTCAACAGGGAGCACATTCCTATAGGAGTTAGTTGTCCAATTACAGCTTTAGGTTATGAAGTTCCACCCTTCTTGTTTTTCTCTCTTCATTCTGCCATTGTTTGTGCTCTTGGGCCTGAGATCTGGATCAGTTGTCCTTGGTCCCCAGCTAGAGAAGGAATTATTTTGTCTCCCTACTCCGTGAAGAGAGCTCACCATCCCTTAATATGAAGCTCAGAACTACACACTGAAGCAGAACAGAATCTGAAAAAATATCAAAGCTCAAACCTGAGGCAGAAACTCTGGGCTGTGTGTCCAGGATGACGCGGTTGAGCTGCAGGTCCTGGGCTAAGACAGCCAGACACCTGCCAGCCACGGAACGAGGGACAAAAGGCGATCCTGACAGGGAGGATGCAGGACCTGCATTCATTCCCTCTCACCATCCCCAGAAACAAGAGTGAAACAGCCAGCTAGACCTCTGGGGAGCAGAACGAAGCCAGAAATGTGACAAAACCTCAAGACACGAGAAAGAAAAGCCGAGGCTGTCAAGAATATGACAGAGCCTGCAACTGGGCTGAGAAAGCTCCAGAGAAATTACAAATCTAAACACTACACGGCAAACAAAGCAAAGAAGGGGTTGTTAAATGCTTCCAAAATGCAGATGAGATCAAGAAATCCCCAAGGAACATCAGGTGCTTTTTGTAAAAGCAGGAGCTTTTCCTAAAAAACCCCCAACTCCCTAAATTAATAATGTCCATGTAACTGATGAGAAAAAAAAATAGCTTGATATGAAGCATTATGACTTTAAAAAAATCTAAATTAATAATGTCCATGTAAATGATGAGAAAAAGAATAGGTTGATAAGAAGAATTACGACTTTAAATTTGTGGAATAACCACTTAATCCCTAGCCACAAATTCCTCTGAGTCAAAAACTTATTCTTTAAATTATATACTGATGACACTGGGACTGAAAGCTATCCCATCATCCCTGTTCTCCTGTCATGAGAGGAAAGACATCCTATGTGACATATCCAGCCATACAATTAAGGTATCTATCAAGAACTTTAATGAAGCAAAATATTAAGTGCCATTTTGTAATCAAGAAATTAGTGTTTATGCTTGTCTACCCATTTATCAACGTGCACTTCCATTTACTCTTTTTTCCTCTCTAGCATCTGTTTTCTTTCATTCCTTTTAGCTGCTTAATTTCACTGAAAATAAGGATTTTTCCCTTAAAAAAAAAAAAGCAAGCAACAGTTTTCTGCTCTTTTCATTTTGTTAAACCTCATAATCTGTGTCAACCACTTTGCCACCAAAATAACTTTGTCTGATATTGTTCCTTTGCAAGTAATAGTTCAAATCTGATGATCTTTTGGAAAACATTACCTCTCATAATGGTATGTATGAGTTCATTACCTCATCTCTCCCAGTTACATTATCCTGCCACAAGAAACACAGTGACTTTTGAACTTTGAGACTTTTCCAGCCCTACAGGAGCTGATGATCAGAGGATTTTTGCTTTGTCTTCCTTTGCATTGAATCAGAATAGATTTAGCATCATCTTGACCTGGAGATTGAATTGAACCATTAGCTAAAATGGAATGCTTCTAGAAAACATGTAAAATAGTGTAGTGATATATAATGTAAGGGACTCTTTTGAAAGCTCTTCCATATAATTGTGCAGATGTTAAGGAGGTTATTTACTGCGCCTCAGACTTTCATTCTATTTGTTCTTTATGAAAGCTTCCAGATAAATTCATACAAATTGTAGGGAAACTTTTTTTTTAAAAAAAAACAAGATTTGCAATCAGCAAATTGGCAATGACAGTTCAGCATACTTAAAAAAAATGAAGTAGCTAATTTTTTTCTAAAATCCATTGATTTCCAAGAATTATTTTTTACCTCAATTATACTGATAAAAGTATACCTTCTCCATACATATATTTTGACTTTCATAGACTTCTCGAGCAGCACTTTAAAAAAATATTGCTAAGAAAAAAGCATAAAGTATGTTGTATAACACACCAATTTACATGCCTGAGCTATGATTAAGTATTTTATTAGTGTCTCATTCCTCACTCATGGGAGGAAGCTTTTTTTTCCTTTTTTTTTTTTTGGGTTGTTTTTTTTTTTTTGCACATCAGGTGAAAATGCTTCTTGCACAAATCATGAACACCATTAACCAACCTAAACTGCCAGTTCCTGGGAAAACTTGTACAAAGAAAGTTTCTCTTCAAATTTGATCCATAAAACCGAAACAGACGTGTAAGAGACTGGACTACCTGTGCCTTGTCATAAGGATATATCATTTGAATTAAAGTCTCTGGCTTCTAGTTACATTATTTTCAGCTCTGATTCTTCTCTAATTCAAAGTCAATTGTGTTTTGTGGCAGGCATAAATAGCTTTTTCCCTCTGAAGTGCATTATACTTGAGTATAAAAAGCAATAGTTCATTTGGTTTGAAAATGAGATCATTGTCTTCATGGCCTGATAATAGAATAACTTGTGCAAATAACACATTTTTTGAGCTACAGAAGTGAATCAGATGTACTCTTGAAGTCCTTCTGGACTATTACAGCTTGAGTCTTGTGTCCTGTTTCCCACCTCCTCCTCTCAGCGAAGAAGAATTTCGTTCTTCACCTTAGCACAACCAAGATTCCCCCTTCCACCAGGATCTCTTTTTCCCCCTACATCTCCTGATATGAAAATGCTGCAAGTACACCAATAGAAACAAAAACAGCTGAAAAAAAAAGCCACTAAAATACTGTTTGCAACAAAGACTAGTCAATGTGGTATTACAAAGACAGCCTATTTTACTTTCTCTATGCCAAATAACTGGAAATATCTACAAAGCCACCTTACAGCTTATATTTTTTATGTGTCCTGTTGGAAATTGCTTTCATTTTTCCAAAGCTTTCTGATATTTTAACGGCAGACACCATTTCATATTCATTTGCATGTTCTAAGTCAAACCAAGGGCTGAAGGTGTATCCAAAAGATCTCTTTTCAGCTGTTTGAAATTACTACTCTGAGCTAAAATCAATCTTCTATCAACAACCTGTTTTTTAAAAGTAATTTCAAAATATAATTTTAGCTACTGACTTCAGCCTGCCCTTTTTCTTTTTTCTGTGTCCTGTTCTTTAATTCTGCCACCCATTCTATCTCAAAAGCTGAAAATTAACTGAGAGACAACTGCTTAAAAACAGTAATAATTGTATAGTTTACATTTAGCAGTGATTACCTATTGCCTTCTGACAGGCAAATCAGACTGGAGTTTGTTTCTTGTCAATGCTTGCTCCTTCTGAAAACCTGCATTTCCAGCTGTGAGATAACAAACATAAATCTCCTCTTCTCTATCTCCTGAATTTTCCAGGACTTTCAGATGTGAAAATTAAATATTGTGTGTCTGCAGACTCTCATTAAGGGTTTTTTTTGGGTTTTTTAGTAACTAGCTGCGGAGAGCTTAATGTTAACATAAGTATGAAGGGAAGAGGAAGGGAGCAGATAAAGTGTGGAAAGAGATCAGTTCTGAACAACTCTAACGTTCAACAATCTTCTAGTTTTGCAGGTAATATTCAAATCTTCAATACCTAGATTAATATAAAACACCTCTGATTAGCTTGAAAAATACATTGATCTCATTTTAAGACACATTCTTACCTTTTCTTATGGATTCATTCAGGGTTGGTGGTCAAAGATGTCTGCTGCAATCACCTGTGTGTTCTCCCATGGACTGTCCTCATATTCATTACTCACAAAAAACAACCATCCTCTTAATTTTCATCCCCTTTCATTTTCTACATATATTTTCTTAAGAAAGTCCATGTGAGAGTATTTAGCTGTGAAAACTGCTGCATTTTAACACACAAAAATCCTAGGCAATGATGTATTTGTAACTACCATTATAAAAAGAAGTCTTTTAATACCCAACTTAGAAATGCAACAAGATTTCTGATATTTCAGCTTTAAAACTTTTTGTTTGCTTGGTTTTGTGGGTCTTTTTAGTTTATTTGTTTCCTCTCCCCCAGTATTTCCCAATTGTACATATTTTAATAGTCTACAGTGTTTCCTAACTGGCAAAATGATGGCTGATTCAGGAAAGTGCTTTCAGGAGGTGATCATCAAATAACTAAAATCCTTAAAGGCCTTATCCTGTCCTTGCATTTATAAAAGAAAGGTTCCTGCATATTTTTTACCTGCATTTTAGGTACATTTTTTAGCAAGTAAAACTACCTACAAAGTAAGCAAGCTCCCTGTGAAGGTTCATCATCCCTCATTTTAGCTGTTGCTTAAGGTATCTTTGAGGAATTGATAGGAACTGCTGTCAGTAACAGAAATATTGGTTTTCTAAATAAAATTCAATTTTATTTCCTAGAGTTGAAAATGAATAAAACCTGTTCTTTTCAAATAAATTATTTTTTTGACTGTGCTAAGATGTAAACCTCCAGAGCCACTGCTGTGAATTCTTTTTTATCCAAAAAGGAATTAATCAGTTTTACATAGCAAGTGACAGCAAGTGACAGTGTGGTGTGGTGATGAAATCCTGACTTTGTCTTACACTGTTCCATCAGAGCACCTGCCCACACAGGTACAGGGGCAGACCAGCTGCATTTCCAAATCCATCACCACATGTTGGTACATAACCACCCTCCAGTCCCTGTAGCTCCAAGGCAACATGAATTTTGCAACAGTAATTATGGCTGATAAACATAATGTGAGAAAAATGTTTGAATGCAATAGTTATTAACACATTTCTATCTGAAATCAGCACATACTTCCATATTCATAAAAATCAAGATGCAATTATTGAATGTATTTTTAATGGGAGAAAACGTGTCATTTTTCTTTATAATTTTACTTACTTCACACATAAAATTAAATATAAAATGAAGTCTCAAGAATCATTGACTTAAAAACACCAAGGACCCAAAAAGAATCTTTTACTGAGAAGAAACTTTGAGTTGTGACTTGAGTAGGACTTGAGTGGGAAGGGGTTATTTATTTCAATAGCTAGAGAATATCCATAAGGCTCTAAGGAAGTTAATAAGGATTATAACAGTTCTCACTCTTTCTTCACACCACTTCAAAAATCTGCAAATAAAAATGAGGATAAGATATTTGCTGTTAGGAATCTGGAATTCAAATAGAGCAGAAGAGGCATCAGCACTAAGCCATTAACATTAATACTTGTACAGCAGCTATGATCTTGGTTTTTTAAATGGGAGACACCTCCAGGCAGATTTCACAAAGAGTTCTGAAAGCAGAAGCACAATTAGCCCAGGGTCAACAGCCTAAATTATGACTCAGTCCAGGGACATCAGATCATAAATCAATATCTCTGATAAAAAGAACAAAAGCAGAATTAAGCAGGTTGCACACAGGCAAAGACATAATGAGTAGCAATAATGTCTTAGCCTAAGTTTGAAGAGGAAGATAAATTAAAAGCTATGATACAACAGCCCTGTGTTGACAATATTGCTATATTCTTCTGGGGAAAAATGTTTAAAAAATTAACCAAGGACTGTGATGTTTAATGCCTAATAACTGTGAACCTTAGTGATCTAATTCCATGTTCAGACTTTATAGCTACAGACTCTCATAGATAACTTTACCCATATCAACAAACACTTCATAAAACATACACCAAACATACAATATTCATCTGAAGGGAATAAGTTCACTGTAGCATGAATAAATAATGCTTAGTGAAAGGTTGGGTTTGAGACAACCTTAATAAAAGAATGGCAGAAAGGCTTGGATTGGAAGGGACCTCAAACATCATCTTAGTTGCAATCTCCCCTCCATGGGCAGGGATGTCACCCAGGAGATCAGGTTGCTCAGGGCCCCATCCAACCTGGCTTTGGGATGGGGATGAGGAGACCTTATTAAAAGAAAAAAATACGGATAATTGGGTCATTTTTAAGAGAAGAATGTCCAAATGTGAAGAGGCACAATTCTGTCTGCCTCCATCACCTCAGCTGCCACCTCTGCTGAGGGAAGGGAAACTGCAGAACCCCATCTCCCTGGGACACAGCTCTGGACCATCAGTATCTGCCAGCCATGCTTCTCCTCCTTCAAGTCCTCTCCTAGGCTGAGAGACCAAGGGAGCAGTAGGCATTGCAAAGCCAAGAGAATTTCCTTTTTCACTCCACAGAAATATGACAGCCTTCCACATTAAATAAGTGTTGGGCTTACCCATTTCCTTCGGTTTTGAACTTGCCTTAAGCTGCTATTAGAGAATTATTCCCTTCTTTGACAGTTTGCTGACATCTTGCTAGCATGGGTGAAGTCATCACTAAATTCCCTTCTCAAGACTCGCTGTAAATTCGATGGGAAAGTAAACACTTTGCACAAAGGGTTTTTTTGCTTGTGCATTCCTCCAGTTGCTTTTGCAACACAAGCAGCTTTGCTCAGCAGCAAATCCTATTCAAGTAGTTATTGTGATTGCCTGCACTAACATGAGACACTCATTTAAGAAGATTACAAAATAATGATGAAATTGCAGCATTACTACATTGTAAATCTCATCAGTGAGGATAGAGGGAAGCTCTCAGAAAGTAACTGATTGTTATTTCAAGTTTCTCCATTCCCATTATCTGACTTCTCTGAACATAAGGAAACTAAAGACATAGATATTTTGAACTTAATTAAATATTTCAGAGGTAGTTGTATGTAATGCCTGTATTGTAGTTTAGCTTCACCCCAGAGTTAACAAATGAATAGCAGGTGATTAAAATGCTGTTTATTGTTCCAGTAACTTTTTTCATAAGCATCTATGCTGGCACTTTAAACCACTTTGTGAAATCAGGGCAGCATCATCTTGTGCACTGGGCATTTTTGTACCACTTGAACTATTTAAAGTGCTTAAAGCTCTGAAGCATCTATCTGCTGAAAGACTCAGTAAGACATGCACTATTTTAAAATTATATTGTTAACAAATATTCACCTAAACAAAGTCAAGAGTTCAGATTGATTGCTATAATCATGCTGGGGAGGCACCAGAGCTAGAGAATTTAAATGTTGGATTGCTTTTACTGCTTTTCTGAGAGGCTCAGTTTCAGGCACAATTGAAGACTATTGGAATTACCTAAAACTTCAGTCCCATCACAGAAACAAACTGGCTGATCCTGTTGCAGGACACCTGACTCCCTGCAGATAATCTCAGAAAAATATTTCCCTTTTCTTGCCCCTAATTGCACACCTTGAGGGGTTTGTACCATTCTGTGCTGTGGCCACGTGCTCTGCAATGAAAGTGGGAATGCTGGCTGCCTCCAGGACTGAGCAGTGCATCATTAAAAAATGAGCAGCTGCTCTTCTCAGCTTGGATGTATTGGCACTTTTTACATCTCTGGCATCCTAACAGTGCTGTGAGTTACTGGGAGTAGTCAGTGCTCTCACTCGGCCTGAACACCTTTTCTGAAGCAGTTTATATAATCAACAGAGCAATTCATGCCCATATTCACAAGTGTTCATACAGCCAGGCTCTCACTCAAAGTATTAGAAAGCACATTACCATATGTGTAAGGTTTTATGTACACATATTCTATACAATTCCATACCTAGATATGTCTTAATTTAACATGCTTTCTGCAAAGGACATTTATATGTCTTATAGGGAGAATCAAACATAGATATGTTTTAATATAAAACACTTTCTGAAAAGGACAAACCTGAGCAAGTGAAATCTTTCTCCTATTGAAGTTAATAGGGAATAACCTCAAAATTACATCAAGCTTGGGACAAAACAAAAAAGATTACTTTCACAATTAAACTTAGGCAAGGAGCTTTTGGGAGTGACATTTCTGGTGAAGCTAGTGGATGACAAATGGTAGTTGACAATGAATAGCTATAAAAGGCTAAACCTGAGCAAGTGAAATCTTTCTCCTACTGAAGTTACTACTAAATAACCTCAAACATACATCAAGCTTGGGACAAAACAAGAAAGATTATTTTCACAATTAAACTTTGGCAAGGAGCTTTTGGGAGTGACATTTCTGATGAAGCTAGTGGATAACAAATGGTAGTTGACAATGAATAGCTATAACCCACTACCTTTGCCTCTGCTTTGTTCCTTAAAGCAAAGTAGGTGCTCCAAGGACAGGAGTATGCAAGAAAACCTGCATGTCTTACATGCAGACAGATGAATAAATTAAAAAAAAAATCTAGTTCTCATTTATCAGGAATGCTCTAGCCACAAATAGAGCTTTATGTGAGCTACCAGTTCAGGTGAGTTCTCTTGAAAGGATTTTTATATTATACAATTAGCTGAGAGCTGGGTTGCATCTCTCTTGTGGGTAAGGCAGCTGGCAGGAGCATATCTTTGTACTCCCACTGCACTGCAAGTATCTCTGCCCCAAGACATTCTGGGCTTGCAAAATACACAAATGTTATGAGCAACTACTGACCCAATTTGTTAAACTTTAACTTTGTTAATCTTTAGGAAAGATTGTGGTTGCAGAAGGTGCATTTTCATACTCCTCACTGCAGCTTGCCCACACAGAAGTTCATCTTATTTCCAGCCAGAAAGGAAAGAGTGATTTTGATGTGATCAAGACCACCTTATTCCAACTCCCCTTGCCATGGACAGGACGTTTTCTACCAGACCAGGTTGCTCACAGCCCCATCCAACCCAGCCTTGGACATTTTCAGGCATGGGGCATCCAGAGCTTCCATGGGCAATCTGTGCCAGGGACTCTCTATCCTCACAGCAAAAAATTTCTTCCCAATACCTAATCTAAACATATTGTCTTTCCTCTTAAAGCCATTTCCCCTCTTTCTATTCCATCCCCTCTTGTCCTATCATGGACAGGAAAGAGTTGCAGGGATCAGCAAGAAACCCTGTCAAGAATTTGCTTTTTTTGTAAGGCACAAACACTTCTCAAATTCTTGGTCTGGTGATCCTATTCTAGACATTCTAGTTTTTAAGTAATTTGAGAGATCTCTGTTGCTTGAAAATATGCCTTTATTAGAGCTTTTATAGCCAAATGTTAAAACATCTGAATTTCTTTGGGGAAAAAACAAAAAACAAGAACTTAGTGTTGTAGTTAGAGTATGCTGTACTTAAAAGGAGCATTTTCCCCTAAATGTAAATGTTTTACTTTGGAAAAACAAAGCAAAGATAAACATTATTGTGCTTGCAGATTTCAAATGGCTCTTGGCAGATGACATATGTTCCCCAAAAGCAGACTTTGGGGACTTGGGCCTTGACAGAAGAAAAGCACTAAAAGGATAAGCAACCAAGAGATATATTCCATCTCTGTTTTCAGTAATGCTGTAATTTGTAGCATTTACAACAAAAGCAACAACAAATGACTATTCACAAAGCAACAGCTGCCCTTCTCTTCAAACTACTCTTAAAGATTATCTCTGTCATGATGTTTACAAAACTTGACAATGGTTAGGCAGATGATATTCTCCAATTGCTTATTACTTGTGCCAAAGATGAGAATAATTTCATTCCTAAAAAGAGTTTCTTTTATCTCCTTTTTGCATTTGTCTTGGTGAATAGAGGTTATGTTTTCCCCTATGTTCCAAACAGGTAGTAATGATAGAGATCCTAGATGTCATCAATATTAAAGAAAAAGGAAAGAAAATCATGTTTATTTTTCTACTGGAGCCCAAGTTTTCAGTTGCAGACCATTATGGGCAGCAAATGACTCCTGCATTTATGCTAGGTAATAATTTACTCCAATAAACTCTGAAATTACATCTAATCATTTCTCTTAGGTAACTATATCATTTTAAAAAATCTGATGTGTGAAATCAGATTTAAATGTCAAGTTGAAAGAAATCCACCAAGCATATCAGTCAAGGTGTCGCAGGAAGGCTAACATTAAACTGCAGGAAGGAACACAGTGAATAAAATACAAATAAAATACAAATAAAATAAAATATAAATAAAACATAAAAAATAAAATAGAATAAAATAAAATAAAAAAATAAAATACCACCAAACAAAACCAAATTCAAACCAAAAAACTATATCCAGCATAAACCCAGAGGTAGTTTTTTAGATACATAACAAGGGACTTTCAGGCAAATAAGGAACCCTTTAGGAGTACTGCTGAGTTTCAGCTATATCAAAACAGGCAGTTTTCATGAGCTGCCTGAAAATTCCTTAGCTATTGCTGTTTCTGGCACAAGTGATATAAAGCCACACTTGATATCAAGGCTGGTATGATTGCAGCTCCAGGGGTACAGGCAGCAAGATTCACCTGTCACCTTGCCTCCACCTAGTACAGATCTATGTGATAGGTGATCCCAAAATATCTTCTTATCACACTGGATTTCTCACCACACAGACTGGGAGGAAATGTGGAGGTGAAAAAAGCTGTCCTCAAACTCCAGCGCTTCAAGAACCCTTTGGATACTAAAGGAACAGCTTCTAATTCTGCTGAAATTGGGAATTTCTCTCTCTGGGACAGTGATTTCTGACTCCCAAGAAAACAGCCCAACCCTCAGTCTCGGGGCATTCTCTAAGAAAACCAGGTTTCTCCAATTCTGAATGTCTGGGGACAGGGAAGGAGGGAAAGGAAATGGAAATACATTCTCCATTCACCTAAAAACAATCCAATGATCAGATGATTCATATCACTCAAGTGTTAGAGAGCTATATAGAATATTCTAAAGATAAAAATCTTCTCTGAATATGTATGGAAAAGCTTGAATGATTTTTTGAGTACTTCAACAACTTCAGCAGTAACCCAAGAAGCACAGGGCTGGAATTGTTCAAACAGTAGCTAATATTCAAATAACCCATCAAAACTGTATTTCCAACAGACTGGCATCATGAAAAGAATTTTGGATAAAGGGGAACAGATGAAGAGAAATAGCAAAAAGAGCTCAGAGGAGCTGTCAAAGTCCCCCAGGACAGTTTTAGACAGAATTAGGACACCATTTGCAAGGAAAGTTGTTGTTATGGACACTGAAGGCTCAGCCCCAGCTCTGCATGAAGAAAGCAGTCAGAGAGGAACCTGACTGTTCAGCTCCGATCAGAATTAAATTTACATTTATTTAGTCTCATAACTTCTGGATTCTAAATTTTAAAGCAGCAGTTCAGCCTCAGACTGGACTTTAATACTGGATACACGTCCAGGTGAAAGGGAAAAGCCCTGGGGATCCCTGTTCCTGGGAAATCTGAACAAAACTGGGCTATGGAGGCACATCCAGGACAGTGATACATCCTTCAGGGATGCAAGAGTTAAGGAGCAGCCCTCCAAGTGAAATACTGGCAGGTAAGGCAGCACTGGGTAGCTGCAAGTGCAGGTAGGGAGATGCCATCTGGGAGGCGTGAAGTGATTCTTTGGAAAAGCACTTCAGGTGGCACGCAGCAGGTTCACAGCCTCAGAGTGGGGTTTCAGGGCTTATCTCAGCATCCCTGGCTGCTGAATCCCAGCTATAAATCACAGCACCGACTTGTTCCTCACTTTCCCATGGCTTTGGTGAATGCTGGAGGCACTTTCTTTCTCTCTCCTCCACAGGCCCAAAGCTTGGCCTTGTTAATCTTTGATTAGAGATTAAAAACATCTTTAGAAGAAGGCAGATGGTTCCCAAAACAGCACAGACCGTGGTGTTGGGATATTCTTAGTGAAAGCAAAAATATTTCTAAATTCTGCATCAAATAAGAGTGACATTTATAAAAATTCCACTGAGACATTAGGCCACAGATGCAGATGATTCTTTTTGCCATGAAAGGGCAATAACCTGGCATAGAGTCCAAGGGGCATTTTCTTCTTAGGAAAAACCTCCAGTTCAGCTGGGCACAGTATTCTGAGAAGCTGGACCCTGACTTCTCACCCCAGCAGTTCCTAATGGCTAGCTTTAGACATTTCCCCTCCCTGCTATTGCCTCTGTATCACACTTTTAGCACCTCTCTGTGCACAGTGTGAGGTTACTCAGCAACTTGAGTGATCTAAATTTCAATAGACAGTGCAGTTTCCAAGAGTTAGGGGACTCAGTGACTTCAGTAGCTGGAGCTCTTTTCCAGTATTCAGTATTTATTATGCAGTGATAAAATAAATGTTTTGAACCATTTGCAGAGTAGGTATTGCTAAGCAGCCAATTTATCAAATTACTGTTTGGAATTACTGTGGAATACACCCTGGCTTTCTGATGGAATGGAAGTAGGAGGAGGAGAGTAAATATTTCTCTTAGTAAATACTAAGAGATGGAGAGATATATTATAAATACACATTGAAATACAGAACACTGGAAAGTAGCAACCAATTAAAGCCTTTACATCTCTCTATTTCTTATCTCTATCTCAGCTCTTATCTTATAAAACCTTTGAATAGAAAAGACCATTCTGAAGGCAGTAAGTGGAGTGCAAGGTAGATAAGTGATTATAAAGTCTCTGAGAGGCACACAGGGTCTTTAGAAGCAAGGATGAAACTTAGAAATGGATACTACCTCTGAATGCTCTGCCATAAGACTCTCCACACTGCTCTAGGTGATCTAGACACAGACAGCAAGAGTCACCTTGGTTCAGAACTCCACAAAATTGCCATCTTCCCTCCAGAGAAGGGAGTCTTGCAGTGGAAACATTCTGCAGGGCACAGAGCTCAACAAAGACACTTGGTCTTTCAGAAGCCGCTGACACCTTAGGCCAGTCAGTCAGCCAAGAGTGCTCACACGGATTTGATAAAATGAAGTGATGGTGCAAAGCCTACTTTCAACAAAAGAAAGTCATTCAGGCCAGTACTTACTATATTAATTTCTAACAGAGGTTCACTGACTAAGGGCCAGGTAGATACTTACAGCAAGCACATGCACAAAACTTAACTGCACCAAACCCCTTCTCTTCTTTAAATCTGCCTCTGAAATTACTGTGCACAACTTGGCACAGCAATGAGTTGAACTACAACAATTATTTCCCTAAAACCAGAGCTGGCAACATGCTCTAAATTGCATAAATACCTCCTCTTCAGGTGGTTTAATGCACCATTCAACAAGTCATCACAGGCTGCTGTAAATTATTTGTGCATATTTCAGGAAGCAGCTGTTAGGTCTAGATGTAAATCACATAGCTACAGACTTCTTGGGAGAGGTGAGCAAAGATCATGCCAAGATACTTCTTGTATTAAAGAAAGGAAAGGAAATGTTAAAATAATGCTCTAGATTTGGAGCATTTTCTTTCACTGATGGGTTGGAAGTTAACAGACCATCTCCAGCTAAAGAAACTGACTGGAAATCATGGTGGTCAGTTTATTCTTTTTTTTAAACATGCAGTCTCGGGATATGGCAAAAAAATGTTTTATTGAGAACTAATTTTAAGTTAAAAAAAAGATAAAGGGTAAGATAGTGTCATGTATAAATAAAAATGTAAAGACAGAAATTCACCTGTCTGATCCAAATCCCAATTAGATGGGCTAACTTTGAATTTGAAAGCTGGATTTGGGTTAAAGTACAAAGGTTTTAAACCTCTTTCAAACTCATGCAAAGTTACTTAGCTCAACAAACAAGTTTTACCTGTTCTCCAAAGCCTTCTGGCTTTCTAGCTGAAAATCTAAACTTGGGCACTCGGAAAAAAAAAAAAAAAAACTGTGTCATGGAATTGAGCCAAAAAACTTAATGCAAGTTCAGGCATTTAAATATACTAAGTCTGAAAAGCTACACTATACTGGTCACGAAATTCTAGCAATCTTTCACTATCTGCTTGTTCACAGCAATAAAAAAAAATAGTTATGAGTTTCCCAGAATAAATGATTTAAATATTAAGAAAACTAATGAGCCAGAATGCTGTTGAAAAAGAAGAATGTGTGTTTCAGAGAATTTATGTATACAAAAACTTTTAAACCTGCATTTACAAACTTTGAGTAGATTTTTTAAAAACTAATTTTTTTTTTTTTATGGAGACCTAAAAATCTTTACTGCCCTATTCCCTTTGTCCCTGTGATAGTGCCCATATTTTCTGAGCATACCACCCAGACCTGTGATCAGTTTAGCTTTCGTGAACATTCAAATAAACCAATTCTTTTGTGTAAAGCCAAAATACAGTGTTTCAGATTGACACTGGAACTCACTGAAATTGTTGAATTCAGCTGCATACATCCACCTTTAATTAAGATTTCTGCAAGTGCAGATATTTCCAAGCTGTCCAAAGCATGACCTGCTGAGGAAATCAAGCAACCAGGGTCAGAGATTATTCTACCTGGAAATTGTTTTATACATGAGAGAAGATAAATGGCTCAGAGAGTAAAGTGTTGCCCAGGCAAACTCTGGTAGGACAATGCTTGGGAAAGGTGGGAGAAGCAGGAGCTGCAGCTGTGACCGAGCATCTCCTCTCCTCCTGTGTTGAGGCAGACACCTCTCTGTATGTGTCTGAGAATGAATAAGAGAGTATCAAAGGTTAATCTGGTGTCACAACATGACACACAGTGCCTTGGCTGCTGCTCCCCTCTGCAGGCTGGGTCTGTGACAAGGAAGAGCCTGTAAAAAGCCAGGGCACTTTTGTTATTCACATCCCCTTCTCTTGGGTACATACTGAAGAATATGAAAGCGCGTTTTTAGTCATCTTCACACTGCATGCACATACACAGATAAAAATACACACACAATCTCTTTGGAAGCCATAAAAACAGATAAGCCATTCTCAGCACTGCTCTAGAGCCTTCTGGAATTACACTGCTCCTAACACAGGCACTGAGCACCTCTCATCACTGTGAGGACCAGTCCCTTTTGAAGCACGCTGTCACAATATGACACAAAATGAACGACACTCACACCCTGAGTTGTCTAAGGTAAAAAAAAGCCACATTTAATTCTAGACTTCAATACTTATAGAATTCTAAAAGTGACCATGGATTGAAGGATGAAATTGCTACCTCTCCAATCACTCTAATCAAACTAAAAATCCATTAATTCTCTCCTCCTCCAAAAAACACCAAATACAAAACAGTGACGGTGTTCACAGGGGTCTCAGGTTGAGGGAAGAGGTGTGGAACTGACTCCATGTTTCAGAAGGCTTGATTTATTATTTTATGATATATATTACATTAAAACTATACTAAAAGAATAGAA